>OY821519.1:180533696-180898696 GCA_963682025.1 Cordilura impudica
AATCGGTCAATAAATACTAAAAAAAATGCGGAGAAATTTTTTAATATTAAATTTTTCCCAAAAACGGCCATAATGTTCCAAAATGCACTTTTGGAAGAAAATTAATTAAATAATGTGTTCAGAATCATTCATGGATGGGATGCTCGCAAATTTTGTCAGAATTTTTCGACACATTTTTTGACAATTCAAAAATATTTTAATATATGCAAAAATTCTGAAAATAATTTCAAAAAAGAATTTGGAAATTTTGTTTAAAAAAATCATTCTTGGGCAACGTTAAAACCAAGTTTTGGAGACAAATTCCAGAAAAATGTGAGCCGTAATCAAAAATCCCAAAAGAGGGATGAATAGGCAAATTCAAGACGAAATTAAAAAAAACCAGTTCAAACAGTTGATCAGTTAGGTGTAGAGTAATTTGAATGTATCGGTGGCGATTCATCTCTAATTCGTAATATTTTTTTTATTGAAATTTTGTCGAAAGGTATTTGTAAATCATTTTTGATGCAAAAAATACTTATCAAATTTTAGATTAATAGACATACAAATATATATACGTACATAGGGGTGTAGTGCAATTGGCCCTAGCACCACGTAAAGGCCAATATTTTATTAATAACGAAAACCTTCAAGAATTTTGCATTTTCCTTCAACTCATACATATATTTTTTAAATTAAAAAAAAATTTACCTCAATTTTTAATTATACTAATTTAATGCAAACGTGGTGAAGCTAAAATTTAAATTTTTTGGTTGCTTTTACGTCTTTTTCCCAATACTTGCATTAAAAACGTACCTTTATCGCCCATGTTTCAATTAATTGTATTGAATTGTAAAGTATGTGTATACAGGGGTTCCGTTCAACCCATCGAGTTTCACAATACAACTGCAGTCTTTTGCCAGAGTGGCCGATTTCTTGAAATATGTTGGATAAAATGCGCGTCCTTTTTGAAGACCTTCTAATATAATTACATATTTTGGAAATGGTCGCAAAAGTATTGTTATTTCTACAATTTTTGATGCTATTATTCTACACAAATTAAGGGTATGTGAGGCGCAATGGACGTAAATAGTGCTTGGATATGTTTATTATGGCTTAACAACCATTGTATCGTCTAGACATGTTTGCGGAATATTCCTCTCAACATATTCAAATCAAGGCCTGGTTTTTGACTGTCTCAAATAAAGTTTGTGAAATTTCTTTAAGGTCGGTTCTTCAACGGACAAGCTGTTTATTATTTTGAATTAATGTGTATATTTTATAAAAAAAAACGTAACGAATTTTTTATACAAATTTAAATCGAAACGCAAACCCAAAAGATACAAATTGAGAGCCTTATGCTAATGGTAGCTTTATTATTTATAAAACTAAAATATTGCATCGATTCCAATCGACTGCAATAAATTTAAATTTCAATTGTTAGGATATTTTTTACGTTTTTATAAATCAAAATAAATGTTGATGATCAACAATGTTCTCATTATAAAGGAAATATTAGAAAGTATTTACTCTAAGTTATTGAAACTTTTAAAAATTAAAAATTTTCAAACGTTTTCGGGGGGGTCCGGGGGCTCTGTGTCTTAGTTTAAATTAAGGGGACATGATGGAACAACGTTTGTACGGCGATCAAAGAAAAAATGACTTGACCCAAGATTTACAACCAAAACTGTTAAGTTTAGCGGTGGCAATATTATTTTATGGGGTCGTTTTTCAGAGAAAGGAATGGGTTCAATTCATGTAGTAACTGGAATTGGATACAGAGGAAAATATGACCCTGGTCTGGAAGTTGTAACATGACAGCGATCCAAAACATATTTCCGAAGTTGTAACCGAATGGCTATAATCTAATGCAGTTTGTATTCTGGAATCGCCAGCCGGATCACCAAATCTCATTCTAATAGAAAATCTATGGGAAATTGTGGATCGATAAAGAGAGGCAGTTAATTCAGACTGGGAAAAATTTCAATGGATATCATCAACAATTTAATTAACTCCATGCCTCGGGGGTTGTGAAACATACTAACAAATAATCGATATACCAAATATTGAAATCAAAAATAGAGGGAAAGTTTCAATATTTTGTCAACAGCATAAAAATGTATGCTTTTAAGTTTTGTTTCTTTTTTCTGAAGTTAAATTATATTATGTTAATAAATTAATAAAAGATTTTTTAATTTTATGATCCAATTTTTTGTCAAGTCGTCAAAAATATAGTTTGTTCAAAGTTTCCTTTGTAGTGTCACATACTGTTGGTTTTAAACTGTGTTTAGCACTGCTTATCAAACTTATGATGTTTAATATATTTTTGAAAAAGAGATTATTCTTTATATTTATAACAATAAAAGGTTAAAAAGATGAATTTATATAAACAAAATTTTTGATACTCGATCTATCGTCATAAATTTCAAGAATAACGAGTTAGTTGAAATATGTAATTTTGATTGTTCGTACAAGTAATTGACAAGAACTTGTTCGAATAATCGGTGAATTATTGTTTGATTGGATAACCTAGTATGTAAAAATGCTTTTCTCTTTGTTAGTTATAAACTACTCGTTTTATTATGCTTAAGTTGAGTATGAATGAATATTTGCCCTATTTATGGACACAACACGACTTTAACACAACTGTACTTAATGTTGTTTGAAGAATATTTGAATATTTTATGTAATTGGTAGGTCTTGAAAAACCGATGCAATGCATTCAAAAACACATTTACAATTTAATTATACAAGTTTGTTTGTAAGCGGTGTGATACAAAACTTTACGAAAACAAAAATTATCTCATTACAACTACATAAACTACGTAATTTTATACAGTAATAATGTGGTTATGTGATTGAATGTTTGATTAATGGAAACCACAAAAGAAACCACAATCCTGTTAATTGCAGGAGATTAAATTCTGCGTAAGAGTATGATTGAAAATGTTTAATTGTGAGTTTTGTTATAGTAAATATTGACATTGCCTACAGTGTTAATTATACTCGACACAGTTCCACAACACACTAATGCTGCATTTCTTAATACCATCGATATCGCGGGAAGTTTTGTGACTTTTAAAAACACTAAACATGGTGGTGACTCGCATTAGTTCAATTCTTAATAAAACTCTCTTTTTTTTTTTGTAAAAAACCTAATTTAAAAAATGTTAAAAATTAAATCATAAATATATGAATTTTTAATTAGTTTTACAAAAACATAACATACACACAGAAAGCAGATTCGTTGTGACTCCCAAATTTATTGCCAACAGAATTACGTTGAAGTTCATAACAGAATTTTGAGTTGATTGCAATTACCATTCTGTTCTTTTAACAGTAAATATTTTATCAGAATAGAAAATGGCAGTTCGCTATAAAATATCTGTTAATTTAATCAAAAATTCAGATATTAAACTTAATTTTTTTTGTGTGTATATTAGAGTGGTCCTTAAAAATGAAAATGCGATTTTGGGGAGCGTAGGGGTCCAGTTTGTTTCCTTTCTATATAAAACTAATAAATATGAAGTTTGGGGAGAATCAGATAAAGAAAAGTCGTGCCGGAAATCGATTAAAAATTTCGTTCTATAATTTAATTTTTTCGACTAGTTGTTATATGAATCGATTTCAGTACTGAATTACCTCTTTAAAAAGCTATATAACTTCAAAATGGAATAAAAACTCGCAAGAAAAATAACAAATACCCCAGATCACTTTTGTGTCAAAAGAAACTACGTCATGAAATTTGAGGGCTTTTTTTCAACTTTAAGAAATTTATTAAAGCCAACATTTTTTTGGTCTCTATACCTATAAGTACTCAGATATGAAGTATTGTTTTATTATCGCGTTGTTAACCTGTCACAATGAGACCGAAAATGGGAAATTGTTTTGATAAAATTTTGAAAACTCCTTTTTCAAGTTTTAAAAAATTTTCTTAAACAAAATTTTAAAAAATAGATTTGGCTCTTTAAGATTTTGTTAAATAGAGATTAACTGTGTGAATTTTTAGGTAAAACTATATCTCAGAATTTTTTCGACAAGGATTTTATTTTTGCGGATTTTGAGAAAAATGGTATTTTTGTGAAATATTCGGTATATGTAATCCTTCTAAATTCTTTATATAAAACACTAATCAGTTCTCTATTTTTAAATACCATATATTATCTTAGTAGCCTAGGATTTCGGAAAAAAAATAATATGACCCGATTTTTTGTTCCAAAAAACTAAAAATTTGTTCAGCTGTTAGCGTATTTCTGCAGAAGTTTTATTATTTCCTCCATCGACATGGGAGATTTTGAAAAGAGTTACAATTTCCGCAAGGCATTATTTGTAGTAAACGATACTGCCGAAAGAGGCGTTAAATTCACAAAAGGTTTCACATTTCTTTTTACATTTCATATGTAAAGACGTAAGAACGCATTGTTATTAGTGTTTAATTATTGTTGCACAAATTATATTAATGAAGATGTTATCCAGCGGATAGCGAAATATCGAATGAATAAATAAAAAAACAACAAAAAATTAAAAAAAACAAGTAAGAAAATTATAGTCGGTCTAGACCGACTATACGATACCCTAACCATGCGTTTAGAGACCCTATCTCATAGGCCCAACTAACTGGATATAGAAAATAATCATAAACCAAATTTGAGTCGGATTTATATTAATTTTTTTGGCTGCAGATATGAAAAAGTTCATATCGGATGCTATATCTATATGGGGACTAGGCCCAAAAATGGATCGATCCTGACCATGTTTGGTAAAGCCTCTTGTATTTTGCAAAAATATATACAAACAAAATTTAAGAATCAGTGCAATATTTTTGTTTGTTGATAGATTTAAGTGAAGATCGGGAAGCAGCTCTATATGGGGCCTATCACTAAGAGTTGTCCCATAGGGATCATTTTTGGGCTACTCATTAATGGTTGTAATAAACGCATATAAACCCAATTTGAGTACGATCTATATGACAATTTGGATCTTGTGGCAATTTATGTTCATTTCATAGGGGTCATTTGTATGGGGGCTAGGTCTGAACATGGACCGATTCTCACCAATTTCAATAACGTTCATTCCATGGGCGATATTTGCGACCTGCAGTTTGATTACAAGGTTTACATGGACACACAGACGGACGGACGGACATCGTCAAATCGAATCAGATAGTGATTCTGATTCGATCGGTATAATAAATGATGGGTCTAGGTCAAATATTTGTGGTAGCACAAAGTCATTATACCCAAACCACATAGTGGTATAGGGTATAATTAAGGAGTTGTAAATTTACATTAGTCATTTCACCAACCTAGAAATGAGTCTAGATCAAAATCGTGATTGCATCACTTTGTTATAGTAATTTCGTTCTTTTGTTGGGTAGGTGATTACTTTTATTTGTCACGGTCATGTCAATAATGCTGGGATTTGCTTATTTGCTGTTAAGTGTTATTTAAAATTTCCGCTTTGTGAATGTATCAATAAACGGTATGGTACGCGTATTGAATCCCATGACAATTATTCTACATAAATATGTATGTAATTAATATAGTTGATAATAACACTCACATCAAAAATTCCCATGAACTTTTTCTAATGTTAGCCAATTGGTAGGTTTTTAACAAAATTGAGTAAAAGCTGGTTGGAAAATTTTCATTTGAGGTTTAAACATTGCTTTATGTTAAACACATTTCTGGCATTTGAAATTAGTTGCAAATTGTTTTTGCTTGCTGAATTTATTTTCAGGTATGCTATACTATAAAGTTTTGCAATGTTTTTTATAACATTCGGTAAAAATTTAGTACAAGCGAAAACACCAACTAATAAAGTTACATATGGAAAAGTCCAGAATGTGAGCTCAAAGAAAATTTTGCGATATGTCTAAGTCACATAATTCTTGTAATGGAAAATATTAAACACTAATTGTATCACCAAATAAAATAATTGGATCCCCTAATTATTATCTTTGAGGTCTTCACTACTTATAATTATCTTTCTCACAATAACATGTGATGTTCCCAATGTAAAGTACGATTACTCTAACATTTTCAAATTAAGTGTAATTTTTATACATTGTATATTATTTCAAAGCAGTGCATAAGATTTGGATTAGCAATTGTTTAAATTTTGTGCATTCGATATACGAAGTAGATGGGTTGAGTGATTCATCTTCCTGCATTCCAGTGAGATAGACTTATTGTGCATCCAAAAGTATACGATATGTTCTATACATTGACAAATAATACAAAGTATACTTGTGAGCACAGAATTAAGTCATTTATACAGTAATACTTATATTTTTAAAAATAAATAGGTTTAATAAATATATTAACGAAAAAAACTTTTATTTATGTAGCTTACAGTTAATTAATTACAAAAATTTTAAAAATATTCAACTTTTTTTGTACAAAGCAAATACCACCAGTCTTAAATTTAGTGTGGACATGTAATTAGGTTACCTGAAAAGAAATTGTTAAAATTTGTTTAAATTGCCTTATTTTTAATTCAAACTATTTTGAACCTTTAGTATTTTGTTGGGTATCCATTTTGGAGGATTACTTCGGCACATCTGTTTGGAATTTTTTTTTAGCTAAATCGTAACACTGCTGAGAAGTCATATTCCATTCTACCTGAATAACGTCCCAGAGTTCATTTTTATTTATAGGATTTCTGGCCGCAACTGCCCGGTTTATGATCCCCGCTATATATTTTCTATGGATCTTAAATCGCTACTTTGAGCCAGCCACTCAAGAACATTTATATTGTTTTCATCAAACAAAGTCTTAATGAGATGTGTGCTTCGGGTTGTTATCCTGCTGAAATATCCATGTTAGTGGTAAGTTATCAGCACAAACATTGTCTTGATTATTCTACAGAATGTCTTTGTCCCCAGTTATGTTCCCATCGATTTTAACTAAGGAATCATCCCCGGACGATGTAAAACATCCCCACACCATTACTGACAATTGATCCGTGATTTACGGTTTTTGGTATACATTGGGTCGAAACATTTGTCGACTGGTCATCGCACGTAGGGTCTGTCATCGTTTCGAAAACGTTGAACTTTGATTTATCACTCCACACTATTAAATTCCAAAAATTTGGATCCTTATGGAGGTGGGCTTATGCAAACCACAAGCGCTGCTGAATATTTTTCTTTAACATATTTGGATTTTTTCGCGCTAGGTGACCATGAAGATTATTTTCAGTCAGACGTCTACTTACGGTCCTTGCCGATATTTTAATGTCATGTTCCGACTCCATGCACGATCCAATCTGAGTTGTTTTGCGTTGTTTATGTCTTTGCAAATTATCGAAAGTCTTACATTTTTGATAATGTTTAATAGCGTTGACAACCTTTCCCTGCGATAATGATTATATTTATATAAACTTCAGCAATTGAAATAACATTTTGGAAGAAATTCCAAATAATCTCCCTTTCAGCGGGAGTGGACCTCTTATTTTTAGCCATAATTTAACAACGTCAAATGGAACTACAGCAAAAGATGCTAAAACGTTTTAAAAAACGAATAAAGCCCTTTTGGTTACCATAATACCTTCGATAATTAAAATGAAATTATTTGTCCACTTAACTTAGGCGATGTGTTAAGAAATTATTGATTGTTTGCAAAACTGAACATTGAAATGCTAAAACTATTTTTAAAGAATCATAATCAACAAATAAAGTACCTTTGTTATGTTACTCAGAAAAATATATTGCATGGGTAACTTAATTGTAAGTCCACAAGTGTATATCGAGTCTTTCATACCAAGTTTTTGATGATGTACATATTTCAAACTTGTATATCATTGAATCCTCCTGTTTCATTCGCTGAAAAGTATATTAGAATTTTCAAGGATTTGTGAATGGTTGCCATTACTGTTCGAAATTTTAAATACCATTTAATCGAATAATCTTTTGTAAATCCACAACTCATAAACTGATTATTAATAATTACAGACCAGCTTAAAACTATGTAGTAGTGTGGTTTGGGTATATAATGACTTTCTGCTGCTGTTTTTAACTACCAAAAATATTTGACCTATACCGATCGACTCAGAATAACATTCTGAATCACATTCTGAGTCGATTTAGCGATGTCCGTCCTTCCGTCTGTGTGTCTATGTAAACCTTGTAATCAAACTACAGGTCGCAAATATGAATATATTTTAATGAAATTTGGTATATAAGCTTCTATCGGCTATGGAATGAACGGTATAGAAATTGGTGAATTTCGGTCCATGTTCAGACCTAGTCTCCACACAAATGACCCTTATGAAATCGACTTAAATTGCCATAAGGTCCAACTTATCATATAATTATCGGTCAAATTGGGTTTGTGTGTGTTTATTACATCTATTTATCAGTTGTCCAAAAACAAGCCCCATATGGCAATTCTTTGCCATAGTCCCCATATAAAGCTGCTTCCCGATTTTCACTTATATCTATCAAAAACATAAATATTGCACAGATTTTTCTCAAATTTGGTTTGTATATATTTTTTCAAAATATAAGTGACTTTACCAAATATGGTCAGGATCGGTCCATTTTTCGACCTAGTCCCCATATAAATATAGCTTCCGATATGAACTTTTTCATATCTGCAGCCAATTAAATTAATAACAATGCCACTCAAATTTGGTTTATGCTTATTTTCTAAATATATCCACTTAGTTGGACCGAAGAGATAAGGTCTCTGAGCCATGGTATAGGGTATCGTATAGTCGCTCTAGACCGACTATAATTTTCTTACTTGTTGATTTTTAATGAACTGGTAGAAAATGTTGTTCCAATATTGTACTCGTATGTATGTATAATCGAGTGATAATTAATATTTGTATCTATGATTTCTATGATCACTGTGTATGTATTGACATTGACCGATAGATGACGACTCATTAATCAGTGATAAAAACAATGCCAAAATATTTAAAATTTGTGCTTTTTTAAACTCAGTTAATATAAAAATAATTAGCCATGGTAGTTTTGGTTTAGTTGTATCATTACATTTGTTTTGAACATATTCATATAATATTTATTACATGCAATATGTATTTCTTAAAGTTTATATCTAGTTTTGCTTGTTTTATGCTGTTATCCTGCCAACAAACTCAAGCTCAATACAGCGGTTATTATCCTTATGCGTATGGTGGTGGATTGTATGGTTATCCCGGTAGTGTGGGTGGTTATCCAGGTGGTGTTTTTGGATATCCAGGGGGTGGAGGTAGATATCCAGCGGGCGGTGAAGGATATCCCGGAGGGGGTTACCCAGCCGGTGGTTACCCTATGTATGGCTACTATCCTCAATATCCCATGTATGGTGGTGGCAACAGTGGTGGTGGTGCTTATCCCTGCTATATTAGGATTTTTTGTAGTGGAAGTTATCCCAGCTATGGCGGATATCCTTATTACGACAATAGTTTGAGTAAGTTTAACCTTTTTAACTAAGCAATATTTTACATACCTTCATTTGTAATTGTAGTTGCATAATCTAGTGTTTTGAACACGTCTCTTTTTGTAGGTACCTCATATGCTAGCAGCAGTAGTAGTAGTGGTGGCGGTGTTGCTATATCCTATGCATCTAGTGGTGGTTTCTTTGGTTAATCTCCCAATTCTTAGATATCATTTCATTTTTTATCATTTGTAAATATTCAATTGTTATCATGAGTTGTTGTTGTTCGAAATAAATGAATGTAAGTAATATTATTGGAAATTATTATGTTAAACGATTAATTTTTAGCTTTACAAGTTTCTCTGTTGGAATTCTATTTTTTATATCACATACCACATGGTGATTGTGCTGATGTTTGTAACTACCAAAAATAAAATATCCTAGACCTTTTGTTATACCGATAAACGCAGAATAACTTTCTGCGTCGCTTTAGCGATGTCCGTCCGACCGTCTGTCTGTAGGTCTGTGTGTCCATGTAAACCTTGCAATCAAACTATTGGTCGCAAATATGAAGATATTTGTGTTCACAAGCATTAACCGCCTAAGTCGAAAATCGTGATTTCGAGAAAAACAAATTTTTACATAAATGTAATGGGGCTTCATTACGAGTAAGGTCAGTATGTTTTTATTAATATCTTTTTTAAAAACCAGTGTTAGAGAAATGGGGATTTCACGTAAATATAAAGCGTTGTTAGTAGAATATGATAGCATACATAACTCAAATCAATCTTTATCGATTTAGACGGTTTTCGATTGTGACCATAGATATATTGATGAAATTTGGTACATAAGCTTCTTCTACTTGCCATAGGATGAACGCTATTGAAATTGTTGAAAATCGGTGTTCAGACTCCTATGAGATCGACTTAAATTGCCATAAGATCCAAATTATCATGTAGATCTCGGTCGAATTGAGTTTATGTCTGTTTATTATATCCATTAATCAGTAATCCAAAAATAAACCATATATGGCAATTCTTAGCCATAGCCCCCATATAAAACTGCTTACCGATCTTTACTTAACCTATCAAAAACAAAAATATTGCTCAGATTTTTCTAAAATTTGTTTTGTATATGTTTTTGCAAAAAATAAGTGACTTTTCCCAATAAGGTCAGGATTGGTCCATTTTTAGACTTATATGGTATCCGATATGAACTTTTTCAAATCTGAAGGCAAAAAACTTAATAAAAATTCCACTCAGATTTGGGTTATGCTTATTTTTTACACCCAATTAGTTGGACCTAACACCATTTCTCTAAACGCATAGTATAGGGTATCGTATAGTTTGTTTGTTTATTGTTTTAATGCTAAATTATTGTAATAACTTAACCGTCCACTAGTCCTCATTTTAAAGAAAAATTATAACCAATTTACGTTCATCAACATATGAACATGGTTAGGATGCGTTAAATTAATTCTCGCAAGAGCTATTAATTCTGTCTTAGAGAAAAAGGACGGGACATATTTGTTGTCCACGCATCATTATTTTTCTTTTTGTTAAATTGAAGTTGGAGAATTCGAAAGAAGTTACGCAAGTTAATTTGAAGCGGGCTTAAAATTTCTGTATTGTGAAACCATACTATAGCAATGGATCAGAAGGTCAAGTTTTTGAAGAATGTGTTTTTTTTTACCGCATACCACATTGTGATTCGGGTATACCGAATTTGTACTGAGGAATATAACTACGAAAAATTTGAGTCGATTTAACTATGTCCTTCCATAAGTCCGTCAATTTGAACTTTGTGGACAAACCATAAGTCAGCCATTGAGATCAACTTAAAATGCCCTAGGCTTCACATTATTACATACATGAGACCAAATTCAGTTGATTTGTTTTTATAATATTCACAAATAATCGTTCCTAAAATAGTAGAATCAATTTTTGTCACAGTTCCAATATATCCAATAAAGACATTCTGGTATGTATGTACATTCTGGTATGTATGTATATTTAACTAAAATTATTACATACATATGTATGTGCAACTATTTTGGGTAGTGGATTTTTTCGACAGAACCATTATATTTTTTTAGGGTAGTAAAACCAGCAGTGTCTGAATATATTCGTCTTTTAAGTCCTTATATGTCCTTTAAAAGCTCCAATTCTTTTGGCCAACACTGTAAGAAATAAAAACAAATACCAATTAAGTGTTCCTCTGAACTAAATTTTTAGTTTGGATATCCGCTATGAAATATATATACATTAGGGTGGCCCTTAATAAAAAAAAAAAGTGTTCAAACTCTGGGTCTCACCCCCTAGAAATATGCGAATGGCAGAAAAACTGAGAAATAAAAGTTTTGGGTCAGTCAAAAAAAATTTAGAGGTGCTTTAACTCGACTGAAAATTTCAAGTGTGTTTATATGGGGAATATATCACTTTTTTCAGATTTTACGAAAATTTCGTTCTATAGTTTAATGTTTTCGACAAGTTGTTATATGAATCAATGAATTAATTGTTCTAGTAAACTAGATGAAACCCTTACTATGGGTTGGGAAATAAAATTTTGCTATATTTTTTCGATTCTTATGATTTGATGATTTAATGATTATACCATATACCACTATGTGGTTTGGGTATAATGACTTTGTGCTGCTGTTTGTAACTACCAAAAATATTTGACCTAGACCCATCATTTATTATACGGATCGAATCAGAATCACTATCTGATTCGATTTAAAGATGTCCGTCCGTCCGTCTGTGTGTCCATGTAAAGCTTGTAATCAAACTGAAGGTCGCAAATATGAATATATTTTCATGAAGTTTGGTATATAAGCTTTTATCGGCTACAGGATGAACGCTATTGAAATTGGTGAGAATCGGTCCATGTTCAGACCTAGCCCCCATACAAATGACCCCTACGAAATCAACATAAATTGCCATAAGATCCAAATTATCATATAAATCTTAGTCAAATTGGGTTCGTATGTGTTTATTACATCCATTAATCAGTAGTCCAAAAATAATCCCTATGGGACAACTTTTAGTCATAGGCCCCATATAGAGCTGCTTCCCGATCTTCACTTAAATCTATCAAAAAACAAAAATACTGCACGGATTCTTTTCAAATTTTGTTTGTATATATTTTTGCAAAATTCAAGAGACTTCACCAAACATGGTTAGGATCGGTCCATTTTTGGGCCAAGTCCCTATATAGATATAGCATCCGATATGAAGTTTTTCATATCTGCAGCCAAAAAAATTAATAAAAATCCCACTCAAATTTGGTTTATGCTTATTTTCTGTATTCAGTTAGTTGGGCCTGAGAGATAGGTTCTCTAAACGCATGGTATAGAGTATCGTGTAGTCGGTCTAGACCAAAAAAAAAAAAATTATTAGGTATTCAAATTAAAATAATATTTCGTTAAATAACGTTAATATTTACGGATAAAGACTCACAATTCATTAAAACTTTTACATATTTTCATAAAAAGATCAGCATCGCATAATTCGCACGAAAATATTGAAGAGATATGCGTAGCCCCATATTAATGACACCTATGATGATCCAAAATAAAATGTTAAAATTTTATTTATGGCTCTCTATTATTTTTGTTTTTATGCATATAATGGACTTTACTGAATTTTATCACATTCGGTCCATTTTACGACCTCATATAAATACCATCCAATATGAACTTTTTTATATCTGCAAGCAATATCACTTAAATTTCGGTTCCTGCTTTTTTTCAATTATTACCTAAGCAAAGTTGGATAGAACCCCGTTTCTCGTAACTCATGGTATAGCTCGACTATAACATTCTTACTTATTTAAATTGATTTATTTATTTAGTGATGTTATTTTAAATAGGACAGTGGTTGATTCTCATAATCGTCTCTATATTATTTTCAATTTCGGGGATAACTAATTCCATGTTGTATCATTATTTCAATGTTGTCGGAAAGGACCTTGAGGTGGGTCAATTCTACTTTGGATATGCTATCCTTAATTAGCATTTTTATATTTTTATTGAGCTATGTTATCATATTGTCGCCAAATTCATCTGCAATTGAGATGTTTGTTTACCAATTGGGAAATCATCCCCAATATGCTTTAATATACTCGTATACATAAAAGATATTTGCCGTAGCACGACGAAAACTTCTAACACTTTTAATAGGTAGATGATCAGAGCTAAGACTATTAATTACAAATCGTTAGTTAAGAACATATGTATATAGAGTTGGTGAGTATCAGCTAGAATGAATGTTTATGGTTAAAATCACCTCCCAGTACATATTTATAGTTCATACGTTAATTTACGAAGACTAGACTTAAACATATTTTTCAGGTTATAATTATTGCTTGGTAGCGTACTGCTTTACAGACATTATATATTATAGTTAAGTTTTTTTGGAGGTAACAGCTGGTGTCGTATGTTTTCTTTTACGCGTACGACAATACCGCCTTCATGTTGCAGATGATATCTACAACAATAACAACAACGCAAGTTTCACATAGTCCATAATGTGATGATTCAAAAAATCATATCTTTTGTATTGAACACCACGGGCATTCCATGACATAATATTTAAGTTATTATACATACATTGGTATAACAACTTAAAGGGAAGGTTCGAACAACCCAAAGTTGCTCCTCTCAAAATTTACAGTTCTTAGAACTGGAAATAAGTTCAAAACCTTAAGCTTTTTATATTACCTATTAAAAATAGATTATTGTTTGTGTTATTACCGTTAACATTTTGGTAATTTTTGCGAATATTGCCTGAACTTAGATGCAGGCATTCGATTTTGGTAATGTGGGTTAAGAAAATAAGCACTCAGTTGGATTTGCTTTGTTTGCTTTTTGGCGCTTGACCTTCAATTTGTTAAATCTCGAAGTTGAACTTTAATGTCTATATGGTTAGTTTTCTCCAATCCCAAAAGCACAGCCTTTAAGGCATGTATGTAACATATTCGGCATGTATGTAACATTCACGAACTTTCTAATAATGTTATACAAACAGATATTTTACTTATGGAATAATCCATTACCTTTCAAATTCTACACATTCGTATCGTTCGATATTTTCATATTGTTATTGATGGAATTTTAATTTTAACAGCTAGGTCGATAACAATTTCATCGTCAATAGTTTGGAGTGGGAGCTAGTAATTATCATTAATTGTCCTTTAGGATATCTTCATTGAAATGTTTTGATTTGTAGTTCTTTGAGAACTACCCTGCAAAAAAGAGCATTCAAAGAAGTGAAACAGATGACATTTTGGATCCAGATGTTATGAAAATTTGAATCAGAAGCAATGAATTTAAAATGGGCTTCACATAGGGTGGAAATTGTTTTTTGTGGATTCCAAGACGTAAACTTCAACTGATGCTTAGGAAGTCATGATAAATCACTTCTTCTAAATAGATATATGTATTTCGAAACAATTTTTATTATTTATTTTAAAATATAAATTTTTTTCTCAACATAAACTTAAAATAAGCTTTTTCTACTTTAATATGAATTATCCTTTTCCCAAAGCCATTTTTATATAAATTTTATTTTTCCATTTACTTTAAAAATTTTTTTAATTCTCAATATTAATTTGTAATTCCTAATATAATTTTGGATACTCTTGATTGCTATTTGATACTGTTTAGATTTGAAACTGTACTTTATTCCTTAAAGCTTTATACTAACATCTTTGTTTAAAATCACATCCAAGGAATTTCTTCCTTTTTAAGCGATGAAAATCTAATTATTTTATTTTATGCTGGGCGCTAACAGTTTTTTTTTAATTCATGTTAGGTCCTCAAGAGGCATTAATATCTTCCTCGTGATCGCGCTTAATTTTGTTTGTTTTGTTTTTTTGTAGTTACGTAATACTAGCGAAATAGATCTCATTGACGGGTTAGAATAATGCTCTGTACATTCAGCTCTTCTTTTTTTTTAGAGCAATAAAAAACTTAGAAGAAAGTTACCTGAAACTTTTTTGTATGACTTAAAGAAACAAGATACATAATTTACATCCTTACAGATTCAATAATAGGGGTAGACTGAAAAAGATGTGTCATCAAAATTCTCCCGTTCCATAGATACCCTATTACTGCCACATAATTACAATCGATATAACAGTTTACAAATCAAAAAGCAACAATAACATGACAATCACACTCAAATATGTTTTGGGCTTATTTTGTCCATAAATGACATCATCCAGTAATCAAATCTTATATTGTAGATGTATCGTTTAATAGGCCTAGACTGATTATTCCATTTAAATTTTGAAACTAATGGTATCAACTTGGGTGTTTGTTGTTTGTATCGGTATCTTTATACGATTATAAGTAATAGTAAATTATAAAAATCGATTACAGTTTTCATGAATTAAACACAATCAATATACTTACATAAATACAAACATAAATTAAATTATTTTTATAATACTAGGCAACAATAATTTAGCATTTTAAGTCCGACAATTTTTATACCCTCCACAGAACTGTGCAGAGGGTATATATAGGTTTGTCATTCCATTTGTAACGCATCGAAGTAAGTTCCGGAGACCCCATATATTTTCTTGATTCTTATTAAAAGGGAAGTTGAATTAGCGATGACCTCAATAACTAAGGTAGACTCTTCGTGTTTGCATAAAACCTTTTATTAACATCCCAAAGAAGTTGATGTTTAACATAATCAAAATCGGTCAAATGAAAAAATAAAAATTAAAAATTAAAAATTAAAAATTAAAAAAATTAAAAATTAAAAATTAAAAATTAAAAATTAAAAATTAAAAATTAAAAATTAAAAATTAAAAATTAAATATTAAAAATTAAAAAATAAAAATTTAAAATTAGGGCTATTTTAAAATGCATTGTGTTGTTCATGAACTGTATGTTTGAAGCTATCGAGTTCCAGAGACGAATTGAATTGATATAATACCCCTGACAGACATGTAGTAGACGTACCATACTAGCATTGTATACCACATGTGTGCCAGCCTATACCACAACTAAAGCTGGTTTAAGGCTGGTTTATTTCTGGTTCGTATATTACATTCATGTACGTGATGTAAACGTGGTATAATATTAAACACAGCAAAAAACAAGTAAGAGTGTTAAATTCGGCTGTGTCGAATCTTTGATACCCTCCACCTCGGTTTGAGTCTTGATAATAAATGTAAATGAAAAAGTAAACAATTTGTTAAACTTAATACCAAATTATTTCAGCAAATTCTTTGGGTTGGTTTTCTTCTTTTCTATTATTTCGGATTTATTTCGGTGTTTGCTTTTTGGTCATCGTGGTTGCTGATCGGCATGCATTTTGGTTATATAGCTATATGCATGCGTTTCCGGTTATATGACATAACTTCTCGTTTAATTTAGTTTTTGCTAATTAAATAGCTCGCCCTAACCTCCATTGCAAAGGTAATAGTTGTGTAGAGTGGCTATATGCATTAAATCGTGCTAATTGGAGATGGCTGTATAGTTTCTTTTAACTGGCCAAATATTTCTTCATTGTGGCCATATAGGTCGGATGGAGTGACAAAATAATAACCAAAAAAAAAAAGCTCTCTCAACTTTTTTTTTTAAATATTGCCATATTTTGAAAACATAGAGAATAAATTTGTAATAATAAATAATCAAATTAGGAATGAAAAATGCAAAAAACGAAAAGTCCCAAACATTTTAAATAAAATAATTTAATGTTATCTTTATTTTCTGAAAAACTTCAAATTTTCATCCAAAAAAAATTGTGAAAATTTATATATAAAAAATAACATTCTCATAAAATTACGTTTACTTATGTAACAATTTTTATGTTAGCAATTCTTAAATATCATTTGAGGTTTTCTTAAATTCATTGAATTTAAATTAATATCGACAAATCTGTTTTTCTATTTATTTAAATTGTAAAGGAGTGGCATCTCTGTCAAAATAAGCGAAAAACACAAAGAATAGAAAAAAACAAATTACTTCGTGTTTGACAGGATGATTTTATGTTTATGTTTAATATCTTTATTTTTTTTACTAATATTTCTGTTTATTTATTTGAAAATGAAATAATGAATTGAATATGCTATTTAATTTTTTTATTTATATAAAAAAGTTTTTTAATTAAAGCAAAATATTTTTACTATTTCATGATTTTTATTTATGTATGACGACATTTCAACCTAAAAATTTAAGTTTTTATCGATTGGATAAACAACACAAAAATGGTTGTCGTTTAGATAACAACAACAGCTGACTTTAACAATAGCGAATATCGTTTCAAAATTTTACTGATAATTTTGCCATTTTCTTTTTTTTTACAATTCGACTATCGTTAAAAGAAGTTACTGAATCGCGGTACTGAAAAGTTATTAATATCTCCTGAATGGCAATATTTTTTTTAAATGTAAACATTTTTAAATGTAAAGATATTTCTAAATTTAAAATTATTATTTCCGACGTTTTGATATGATTTTCTGAAACTCAATTAATATTTTCTAATTTATAATTGGAAATTTTATTTTCAGTTTTTATTATAATTGATATTTTCTTAAATTTGAATGGAAAATTTAAAAAGTGAAATTTTGTATTTATGTGAATAATAATGCTTTATTAATTATAAACAATTTTTAAAAATTAGATGTAATCGCAATCAGATATTTTATAGGTAAAGCAGAATAATAATTCTATATAACTATGTAGAACTGTTTTGTAAGCAAAAAACTCATTGACGAACTCGGTAACTCTATTTTGTAAAGACAACAAAAAGTTAACCCCCCAATCTCACATCACACTGAAATTGTAAAATCGTTGTGTACGTATTATCAACGAAAAATTGTTCGAATTAGTCGAATCCATCGCCATTAAATTTTATGCTCAAACATCTGACTGCAATCTCATTTTTAAAATGTTGTCGAAGCGTAAACTTGAAAAAATTTGTATACTTCTCTCTCTTATTTTATTTTAAGTAGAGTTACCAAGTTGATTATACAGGCACATGTTTGAGGGAAAATGTTTACATTTATTATTATTAGTATTATTTTAATAATAGTTAATAATATTTATGCTCTATAATTAACAAACTTGCGTTTTTGTATGCGCATTTCAAAATATAAATCATTATAATAGATTTAACAAGTTAAAACTTTAATTACAATTTTACAGAATCCAGTAAATTTGCATTAAATTTATAACAGGGTAACATTAATCATCGATAGTGTCTGCCACTATTCGCACGAAAAATTTGGTGCCATTAGTGTGACCACTGCGGAAAATGTGTGTGTATTAGTAAAAAAAATGTGAGTGTATTGAGTTTTTCGAACTTGCAGTGTGATGTGAGATTGGTGGGTAATATGCCAAACTTATGTTCATATTTGTAAAAGAATAATGAAAAAACGTATGAAATAAAAGACCAACCCGTGTATACTCTTAACATTGTTCTGTATGATATCTAGTTGAAAATATTAACATTCATGTTAAAATAGAAATAACTATTGCAAAGCTAATTAGAACAAACAAAAATTATGGCGGCATCTACTGTGGCATAGTCACGCTGAGCAAAATGAAGTGACACTCTGTTAATACAAAAGAAATGTATTTTCCCCACAACAAAATACTGCAGAATTTTATGTAAATAAAATAACCGATTTATTTCTAACATGCAGTTACTATGAATATACATACATACATATATATAATATATGTACATTATTTGTATTATTTAATATCTGTATGTATGTATATTTAAATATTACACACAAAAAATACAACATCAAACGTTATTTTTGTGTTTTTCTCTTTAAATAAATTAATACATAAATTTTTTTGCTAAATTTACATTTGGGCAATTCACAACAGGTGTTGTATATTGAATGTTGTATTGAAATACACAATACAATCATTTGTTGTGAACACTCAGTTGTATTTTCATATTGTAAAACGCTTTCTTTAGTAATTTTCGATCCAACGAGGAAAGATCGCTTCGTCGCTTCTGCTATTTTGTATAAGAGAAAACACTTGTCAGTGTTTGCTTTTTGGTCGTGAGATATACCCTGGAGTTTTAGTTACGTACCTCTTGCATTTTAATTTATAATGAAAAAAAAAATGTTAAATGTTTTGGTTGGTACTGAAAGAGAAAATACATACTAAAAATATAAACATTAATTTTTATATAAATAAACTTATCGATGTATTTGCGTTATTTGCATTATTTGCCATATTTTATTTTATAATTATTTATGCTGATAATATTCTATGTATTTGTTTTTTCTTTTTCATAAAAACTGGCATTCACTTGGAACTGATATGTTATGATACAAATACAACATTTACTAAACATAGCAAATGAAGTTGGATCGTGTATCAGATTTTTCAGTGAAAATTACCAACAACAATTTTACACTATTGTAAAGTGATACACGATACAAGAGATACAACGATACATTACCCATTGTGAATTGTCCAATTGTTTTTTTTATTAACAACTAGGTATTTTAGCATTATTTGCTTTAGATGTTGGTGAATTTTTACTCCCTTTATATTAACTCGTAGTGTCTGCTTGTCGAAAAAATTTTGGATCGATTTTAACCACTTTCCCGTGACCCAATCGATCTGAAATTTTGCAGGCAGGCTTGTGGCAATGACAGAAATGATCTAACATATTTTTTTAGTGATGCCAAAACAATGGAAACTTTTAAATTTTTCTACCAGAGTTGATAAAAAAATGTACAAAGGGTTTGTTTTTGTTATATTATTACCATAACGACCACAAAAACAACAAGTCCAGCTATGAAAACAATGCAACATTTAGAATAACAACAAGAACAATATAGAAATATCATGTTTTTCATTTTTTTTTTACTTTTTCAGAGATTTCCCTGGACCTGTTCCACCGATTTTAATGATTTTTGAAGTAGAAATCTTTCCATGAATTTGGTGAATCATTCTCACTAAAAATGATCACTGTAGCTGCACTATTGAGGGCGTGATCGTGACAAGAACAACATAGAAAATTATTTTTTTTTCAAGACTTTTTTAGTTCTTCATTCAAATCTCGGGCCCTAATCGACCGATTTGGACGATTTTAAATAGCAAACTTCTCAGGATGTTAGTGAATCATTTTTATGTCAACGAGTACCCTAGCTGCCGGATTGATGCCGTCATCTGGATTTCCACAGACGGACAGACGGACAGACGGACATCGCTATATCAACTCCGGTTGTTATAAGGATCACAAATATATAAATTTTATGGGGTCCAAAATTTTTTTTCTAATTATTACAAACGGAATGACAAAGTTATATATACCCTCTGCACACTGGAGTGGAGGGTATAATAAAAACTTTCTAAACATCTCCAAAATAAAAACGAACGCGGCAACAATTTCATCAAGTCTCATTTGATCAGCTGTAAATTCATTAAACGAAGACCGTCATTTATTATAGTTCATTTTGTTCTAGTGTGTTAAATTTTCCTTTTTTAAACTCTTTCTTTTAACTCATACTCTGTGTCTGTCTGTCTGTCGTGGGTCAACCCCATTCTCCCTTATCCAATTGATCTGAAACTTGGCCCATAGTCTTGTTGTGATTACAGATTAATTTTGGGGTAGTCACGCATAGTCACACACATTCACTAACAACCACAGAGTGATCTAAATGTCATTTCCCCTCATCCGATCGATTTGATATTTGGTCCATACACTTGCTGTGAGAAAAAGTTTAACGTTGGCTTAGTCATGCACAGTCACGCATGGTCACGCACAGTCACGGAGAGGATTAAAACGGATTTCCCCTCATCCAATCAATCTGAAACTTAGTCCATACACTTGCTGTAAAGAAAGATTAACTTTGACATAGTCGCGCACAGTCACGCAAAGTCAAGGAGTGACATAAAACTATTTCCCCTTATCCGATCGATCTGAAACATGGTCGATATACTTGCTGTGAAAAAAGATGAACTTTGACATAGTCATGCAAATTTTAATTTTAAGATTGTCACGCAACGTCACACACAGTCAAGGAGAGATTAAAAACTCATATGCATAAGGAAAGAAAGAGTTTTAATAAAAACTTTATTTTTATGGGTTAGGTTAGTTAATAATTCTGTGAGAAAAGTAATAAAATTTTGTTTAAATTATACTCAATATTTTAGTGAAGGTATTGTTAAACTTTCACCCTCAGAAAAAGTAAAAAAAAACATCATATATATACAAAAATATAAAATAAAACAACTATTTTGTAAGCCAAGCTGATAAAAAGGATAATATAAATAAGGAAAGCGATAAGAGAAGCTATGTCATGGATTCTTTGTAAAACCAACTACCAAAAAAATCATTTAAGTCCGATCACAGGGGAGATGTGTAAACATCTAGTAATTAAAGATTTTTTATGTCACTTTTTTAAAATCAAACAGAAAGCGTCATCTATGTATTACTTATAGCAAATTTGTGGGGTTGTTGAATTATGTACATATATGTTACACGTTTATGTTGTGAAATTTTTAACGTTCTACAGCAAAGGGTTGTTGAATTAGCGGAAACAATTTTATATCATAATTTTTTCACCAACACAATTATAGGTCAGACCGATTTGTTTTACGGCTCACATGCAACGCTGTTTTTGTGATTGTATTGTGAAATAGAAATTTACCCCCTGCGCATATAGATGTTTACACATCTATTAGGCGTTTTTTAGAAAAAAAATCATTGCTTTAAATCAAATGAGTTTAATTTGGTGAAAAGTGTGCTTATATGAATATAAATTTTTTTGAAATATTTATTTTTGATGTGTAAACATCTATACGTGCAGGCGGGTAAATTTATATTCCACAATAATATCACAAAGCAAGTCAGAAAATTATAGTCGGTCTAGAGCGACTATACGATACCCTATACCATGCGTTTAGATACCCTATCTCTCAGGCTCATCTAACTGGATATAGAAAATAAGCATAAACCAAATTTGAGTGGGATTTTTATTAATTTTTTCGGCTGCAGATATGAAAAAGTTCATATCGGATGCTATATCTATATGGGGACTAGGCCCAAAAATGGACCGATCCTAACCATGTTTGGTAAAGTCTCTTGTATTTTGTAAAAATATATACAAACAAAATTTGAGAAGAATTTTGTTTTTTGATAGATTTAAGTGAAGATCGGGAAGCACCTCTATATGGGGCCTATGACTAAGAGTTGTCCAATAGGGATCATTTTTGGACTACTGATTAATGGATGTAATATTTACTTACAAATCCAATTTGACCAAGATTTGTATGATAATTTGGATCTTATGGCAATATATGTTGATTTCATAGGGGTCATTTGTATGGGGGCTAGGTCTGAACATGGACCGATTCTCACCAATTTCAATAGCGTTCATCCCATGGCCGATAAAAGCTTATATACCAAATTTCATCAAAATATATTCATACTTACGACCTGCAGTTTGATTACAAGCTTTACATGGACACACAGACTGACGGACGGACGGACGGACGGACATCGTTAAATCGAATCAGACAGTGATTCTGAATCGATCGGTATAATAAAAGATGGGTCTAGGTCAAATATTTTTGGTAGTTACAAACAGCAGCACAAAGTCATTATACCCAAACCACATAGTGGTATAGGGTATAAACAGTGTAACATGTGAGCGCAAGACAAAATCGGTGTGATTTATGATTGTATTGGTGAAAAAATTATGATATGTAATAACCTGCTTGAAAATGAAAAATAGAAAATGAAAAATGAAAAATAAAAAATGAAAAATAAACAAGTAAGAACATTATAGTCGGTCTAGACCGACTATACGATACCCTATACCATGCCTTTTGAGACCCTATCTCTTAGGCCCAACTAACTGGACATAGAAAATAAGCAAAAACCAAATTTGAGTGGGATTTTTATTAATTTTTTTGGCTGCAGATATGAAAAACTTCATATCGGATGCTATATCTATATAGGGACTTGGTCCAAAAATGGACCGATCCTGATCATGTTTGGTAAAGTCTCTTGTATTTTGCAAAAATATATACAAACAAAATTTGAGAAGAATCAGTGCAATATTTTTAGATTTAAGTGAAGATCGGGAAGCAGCTCTATATGGGGTCAAAGGGATCATTTTTGGACTACTCATTAATGGATGTAATGAACGCATACAAACCCAATTTGAGGAAGATCTATATGACAATTTGAATCTTATGGCAATTTATGTCGATTTCATATGGGTAATTTGTATGGGGGCTAGGTCTGAAAATGGACCGATTCTCACCAATTTCAACAGCGTTCATCCCATGGCCCATAAGAGCTTATATACCAAATTTCATCAAAATATATTTATATTTGCGACCTGCAGTTTGATTACAAGGTTTACATGGACACACAGACGGACGGACGGACGGACATTGTTAAATCAACTCAGAAAGTGATTCTGATTCAATCGGTATAATTAAAGATGGGTCTAGGTCAAATATTTTTGGTTGTTACAAACAGCAGCACAAAGTCATTATACCCAAACCACATAGTGGTATAGGGTATAAAAATGAAAAATAAAAAATTAAAAATGAAATATTATAAATAAAAAATTAAAAATTAAAAATTAAAAATTAAGAATTAAAAATTAAAAATTAAAAATTAAAAATTAAAAATTAAAAATTAAAAATTAAAAATTAAAAATTAAAAATTAAAAATTAAAAATTAAAAATTAAAAATTAAAACTTAAAAATTAAAAATTAAAAATAAAAAATTAGAAATTAAAAATTAAAAATTAAAAATTAAAAATTAAAAATTAAAAATTAAAAATTAAAAATTAAAAATTAAAAATTAAAAATTAAAAATTAAAAATTAAAAATTAAAAATTAAAAATTAAAAATTAAAAATTAAAAATTAAAAATTAAAAATTAAAAATTAAAAATTAAAAATTGAAAATTAAAAATTAAAAATTAAAAATTAAAAATTAAAAATTAAAAATTAAAAATTAAAAATTAAAAATTAAAAATTAAAAATTAAAAATTAAAAATTAAAAATTAAAAATTAAAAATTAAAAATTAAAAATTAAAAATTAAAAATTAAAAATTAAAAATTAAAAATTAAAAATTAAAAATTAAAAATTAAAAATTAAAAATTAAAAATTAAAAATTAAAAATTAAAAATTAAAAATTAAAAATTAAAAATTAAAAAATTAAAAATTAAAAATTAAAAATTAAAAATTAAAAATTAAAAATTAAAAGTTAGAAATTAAAAATTAAAATTAAAAAATTAAAAATTAAAAACTAAAAATTAAAAATTAAAAATTAGAAATTAAAAATTAATAATTAAAAATTAAAAATTAAAAATTAAAAATTAAAGATTATCTTGCGTATATTCATTTAACAATAAGTATTAAGTCAGCTCCAAGGATAAATGATCCGATTTTAATTACATCATCAATAAATTATATCTATATTATATCTCTTATTAATCATAAAAGGTTGTGTAGTTTTAATTGCTTTAATGATAGCTTTTGCTATTTTGATATAGTTGACACTACCTTCTGATGTGGTTAGAATTTCTGTTAGAAATAAGTACCAAACGAATCCACAAAATCTAAAACATCAAGTATATTTAACACGTTTTTTAACTAGACATTTCTCTATTGTATAATGGAAGCATATACGCGAAAAACGTTGTAATCACCATTTTTTGTAAAAGCGGTTTTTTTTGCAGATTACCGTTTATCAAATCAGCTGAATTTATACCCCCTATCGTTATCAAAATGCAATTAGAAAGTCATAGTCAGTGGAAGAACGTTGTAAGTGACTGACAAAATGATTCGAAGTGAATTGTCGAAACCTATAAATAAGTGTAACAGAGGTACAAAAAAGAAAATTAATGTCGAAAATTGGAAAGATATTACAAATAAAAGATTAAGAAATAGTAGAAACGCTTACGAAACAAGAAAAAATAAAATTATACCTGTAAAAAAGCTCCAGAACAGGTATTATGGAAAACCGTTTAAGTGCTTATTACTTTAATTTTCATTTAAATTCTTTTAGTATAGATTTGTGATTGTCGTGCAACTTTTTTTTGTCAAAAAGAGGAGGGAGAGAGTATGCAAAAAATTATTTGCCATACATTTCAGGTAGAATTCCGCTATTGGTTGTCCATAGAGACTACATTATAAGCAAAATTTGCATAAGCTCTGCTTACAGCGTTTTATCGACTTTTTTATACGCTCTTTTAGACTGATGATCAGTATATGATGTTTACCATATATATCGAAAGGGTTTTGGCAATGTCTTTTTGTAGTATCGTCTTTATGTCATTGCTCAAATCAGTTGGCAAACAGAAAAGTTTCAATAGTTCAAACCAGTGGTAAATAAATAATCTTATCCATTAAAACAAAGTTTTTATTAAAAATCTTTCTTTCCTTATGCATATGAGTTTTGAATCACTCCGTGACTATTTTAAAATTAATCTTTGATCACAAGTCTATTGACCAAGTTTCAGATAGATTGGATAAGTCGAAATGGGGTTTGAAACACTCCGTGACTGTGCGTAACTATATCTTTAAGTTAATATTTGGTGACAACAAGTTTGTGAACCAAGTTTCAGATTGATTGGATGCGTGATTACGTCAAACTAATCTATCGACCAAGTTTAAGATCGATAAGGGGGAATGAGGTTGCCCCATGGCAGACAGACAGACAAAGAGTATAAGTTAAAAGAAAGAGTTTAAATACATATTAAATAAGAGTACGAAATTTATATAAAGATCCTAATTGCAAAATAACTGAAGCTATTTCTATTGATGATCCAAATATACTTAGAATACAAAAAAATCATAGTATTGCATAGATGTGGGTATGTTATAAGTTAAACTCCAAACGAACATGAAACTTATCAAATTATACTATGCCGCTTGTTTGAGAAGAACCTATTAAAATAAGCGATGAGAAGAAAAAGGACCTGCTCGCAATGGCATCATACTTACCTGAAAAGTTCGCTGGTTTTTATAACTCTATCAGCCGTTAAATTAGGTGAAATTAAAAAGTTAAGGTCAAGAGAAACCAACATATTTCTTTTCATTTTTGATTTATTTTCTTTTTTGTTATTATATTATGTTTGTTGTGAAATTGAATTTAAGTTTTTGTTATAAATTATGTTTAATAACTAGAATTTCATTTTGTTTTAATTCTATAATGAGCCTTTTTATTTAAAAAACTGAAGTATATCAATCAAATTTTTTCAAACATAAATTATTTTTTCACGCGAAAAACGTTTTAAATGCCATCTTACTCTCTGTTGTGTAACATTGAATAACGTTGTATGTAGCAATGAATTTTGGATATCAAATGTTTTTCCACTGTAAACAGAAATAATTTGCAATTTATTAAGTAAATAAATGTTATTAAACACTTTTATATAAATTAGTTTTTGATGTGTAAACATCTATACGCGCAGGGGGTAAATTTCTAATTCACAATACAATCACAAAATCAGCGTAATATTTGAGCGTAAGATCTTACGCGTAACATGTGAGCATTAAGACAAATCGGTGTGGCATGATTGTTTGGTGAAAAATTATGATATGTAATAACCTTTTTGTCGCTGTTTTCTGCATTTTATTTATTACTAGATGTTTACACATCTCCCCTGTGATCGGACTCACATGATTTTTATACCCTATACCACTATGTGGTTTGGGTATAATGACTTTGTGCTGCTGTTTGTAGCAACCAAAAATATTTGACCTAGACCCATCTTTAATTATACCGATCGAATCAGAATCACTTTCTGAGTTGATTTAACAATGTCCGTCCGTCCGTCTGTGTGTCCATGTAAACCTTGTAATCAAACTGCAGGTCGCAAATATGAATATATTTTGATGAAATTTGGTATATAAGCTTTTATCAGCCATGGGATGAACGCTATTGAAATTGGTGAGAATCGGTCCATGTTCAGACCTAGCCCCCATACAAATTACCCCTATGAAATCGACATAAATTGTCATAAGATCCAAATTGTCATATAGATCTTACTCAAATTGGGTTTATATGCGTTCATTACATCCATTAATGAGTAGTCCAAAAATGATCCCTTTGGCCCCATATAGAGCTGCTTCCCGATTTTCACTTAAATCTATTAAAAACAAAAATATTGCACTGATTCTTCTCAAATTTTGTTTGTATATATTTTTGCAAAATACAAGAGACTTTACCAAACATGATCAGGATCGGTCCATTTTTGGACCTAGTCCCCATATAGATATAGCATCCGATATGAACTTTTTCATATCTGCAGCCAAAAAAATTAATAAAAATCCCACTCAAATTTGGTTTTTGCTTATTTTCTATGTCCAGTTAGTTGGGCCTAAGAGATAGGGTTTCTAAATGCATGGTATAGGGTATCGTATAGTCGGTCTAGACCGACTATAATTTTCTTACTTGTTTTTTATTCAAATGTCTCCATAATGAACGAACAAACAATAAATTAGAAAGTGCCTGCTACTTTTAAAACGTTTTTTACAATTTCTGAACAACTTTAATTTTGTCGTTTACAACGTTACACGGTGTTCAAGTCAGAGAAACATAATAACGTCAAAACGCAATGTGGGCAAATTATGTCTAGAGATTTCATTTCCAAAATGTCTTTGAACTGTAAACAACAAAAATGCGTTCTTGTAATCAATGTTTTAAAAGAGTTAAAAAAAACTAAAAATACAAATTGAAGAAGATAAAAATTAAAGAAAAAGCACGAGATTTTTGGTGAATCCTTTTAAGAATGAAATTCATAATTTCGCTTTTATTTAATTTAAGTTGCACCATTTTAATATACGTAAACATCAAAATCGAATGAAACTTCAAATTAATGGCTAAGTTTTTGTCAGACTTTCTCTCATGGCACAAAAAGTTGGATTTTTTAGTCATGACATGAACATAGCGGTCTCCACTAGCCATTGACTTGAACATTGTCATGAATTATGGCTAGTCGAGACATCATGTTATTGTATTAAATCCTTTGAAAGAGCTACTTTTCCTTTTAAATCCGTTCTTTTATAGTTTTCACTTTTGTTATTCCATAAACACTCATATTCGCGATATATTTTAATGAAATTAATAATTTCGCTTTTATTTAATATCAGTTGTGTCATTTTAAATACTTAAACGTCAAAATCAAAAGACTCTTCAAATTAATGACAAAAAGTTGAATTTTTTAGTCATGACATGAACATTAGCGGTCTCCACTAGCCATTGACTTGAACATTGCCATGAATTATAGCTAATCGAGACAACGTATTATTCGCGGCTATGCATCAATTGTTAAGGTGCTATTACACGATGTGTTTTTTACATATGTACTGTCACTTTTTTTATCCATATGAAATTCCTCATGTCTGTCAAAATTGTCTTTTACATACGATTCATAATTTTTGCTATCACACGTGCATATGTATTTCCGTAATGACATAACCTCTAAATGTAAACAACAGCTGATTTAATTTGTGAATTTTCAAAAATTTATTGTTAAAAAAAAAGTTATATATTTTTTAATTGTTAATTAATATTAAACAATTTATTTTTCTTTCAATATTAATCTTTATAATTTACTCTGTTTTTCTTTCGCCACAAGCAGTGTTGTATTTTCATATGTTTGTCATGCAAAAATAGAACCTGTTCTAATTGAAAAATGTACATGTGGCTTTCCTCATGTATTGTACATAAACAATGTTTCATATGTATCACACGATGTGTACAACTTTTGTTGTGGCGAAATTTGACAGTACATACATATGTAAAAAACACATCATGTAATAGCACCTTTAGTTACACTTGTGAATCTAAATAAAAAAAGTTTATACTACTTTTGCGTTTTCAAATTGGCAACACTATTTTCATGCTCCCTAATGTTATTGTTAGTGATATTTTCAATTATTATTTTGCGGATAACTTATGAATCTGAAAAATTTCAATTTAATTTTAATTTTTGTTTTATCAAATGGTTTTAAACAATATGGAAATTTTCATAAAATGTTTATTAACCTTATAAAGCCTAGAAATAACAATAATATGGAAACACAAATTTTTTGGATAGATTTTGTAATATTTTATTTTGAAAATAATCGTACACCCAGTTTGTTTATTTTTATATACATCAGTGTTTGCCTTTAATTAGTTTTATATTTATTTCTGTTACAAAATTTATTTTTTTATATAAAATAGTTGAGTTCAAAAAGAATTTAATATATATGTATATTCATCTTAGCATGTTAAGAAAAAAAAATATTGGACAAAAAATATTTAATAAATTTATGTTGATGTTTTTTAGTATCAATAATACTTTACACAGGCACACCTCTTTCACCAATCGACTCTATATCACCGCTCGATTAATGATTCTTGTATGACTTCTAAGGTCTCAAAACATTCTTATAGGAATCAAAATTTGGATATTCTAACGCCGGCTGCGTTAAATCATAAATTCCATTGGTGTTTTATGAAATACTTAGGGAACTTATAGGTTTCCTACTCTACTAAAACATTGGTTGTAATATTAAGTTTAGGTGCAGGTGGGTGGTATCAAAAATTCGGCACAGCTAAATTTAACAGTCTCGCTTGTTTATGTTCAAATCGAAAATCGGAAAAAAGATGGAACAACTAATATCGTTACTACTTATGTTACTGTCCTGCATTTGCGGGAACAAGGGTCAGATATTTATCCAACGATATCATACCGGACCTAGTGGTTTTTAGGGGGATACGCTGGAAAACACTCAGGAAATTTGCTGTCGAGACCGAATTCCTAAGTTAAATAGGGGGTAGATAACCGGATGAGCACGAGGGTGTAGAGCGCACAACAAGTCGACTTTCTGGCTTAAGTATATATCCGGGTAAAGCGGATATGAGCTATGTGTATACATGGCTCCTCTTTTTCAACCTAACCTAACCTAACCTAACCTAATATCGTTATTAAAAATTTCAATATATATGTAGATAATATCAATCTGTTGGATTTTTGTTGGACCTAGTACACATATAATAGTACACGTCCGTTAGGAAGTTTTTTATATGGAGACTAGATCCAAAAATGGTCCTATCAATACGATTTTTGTGAGGTCACTTACATAGGTCTATACATGGAACTGATTTATTTAGTAATGAAATTAATTGACGATATCATTGATACTGATGCATAAGATTATATTTACACTTGAGCCTACATATATATTTAATCGGATATCCTTTTCTAATTCAAGAAGAAATAATTCTATAATTCAAATAAAGCATACAAGTTTGGTCTCTGAATGGCAGTTCTATATACAATGCATACGTCTTTGGAACTTGCTACCGCCAACATTAAAATATTTAAGCAACGCAGGACATTTTAGGAAACAAGTTTCCCAATTTTTCAATACCATTTTATGTAAAATAATTTTTGTTATCTTATTTTTATAAAAATTATAAACTATGTTATATTTTCATTAAATACTGTATCACATTATACCGATCCTGTACTTTAATTATAAGACTCTTAGTCTTGTTGTCCAGGAAACCAAATAAATATATAAATAAATAAATAAAATTTAATTGACGCCAATTACTTTTATCAATGCCAATGGTTTTGAAAAAATTAAATAAAATTTAATTGCCAATGTTAACAGTTGCGATAACACCCCATAGAATCATAATTTAGTTATTATTCTCTGTTCTTTACCTCCCTTTTACCTTTCTTGGGCATTCATTTAAATGCAAGTTTGCATTATGTATATACTAACAATACAAAGTAAAAAATATTCTTACATACAAACCACTCGTTTATTAAAGAATTCTATGTATCGACGAATTCCAACTAATTAATTTTCAAAACAATTAAGTTGCCTAGTTGCAGTATTTGCATTATTTTAAAAGAAGTCATTTGAACTTATTACCGGATGTTGCCCAACATGTGCCACATTCATTAAAACCCAAATTAATTGGAAATCGTCACGATAAGCATTTCATAATTATAAATGTGTGAAAATATTAAATCGCCACAATAAACAACAGTAAGCAATTTCCTAATTATAAGAATATATAAAATTGTTAATTGGAAGTCAGTTAAAAAACTCAACTAAAATAAAGTGGTAGCACTAGCTAGGAAAAATATTAAAAAGAAACACTAGTTTTTTTTTATTAATGTCACACAAGTGATAACAAAACTGGCGACGAGGATAAAGGATTATATCGGTACCGCGATTAAAAGAAACTAATTCCTAAAAAAAAAAAAAAAAATTAGTTAAAAGTGAATTTTTTCTACACTAACTAGTTGAATCAAAATCGAAACTACAATAAGAAGAAGTGAACATTCTGGTGAATTACAAATTCATAAAATAAAATTTTGTTTTAAAGGAAATTTTTTTTGAAGAAGAATAGAAATTAATTAAAGTAAAACTTTAATCAAAAATCTGTGAATCCTAAAAAAAATATATAACTAAAATTTAAATAGCAAAATAAACACGGATGAAACTTTGAACAAATTTTGTAAAAATAAAATCAAAAGTGAACTTTACAAAATTTTATAATACCGTGAACTTTTGAAATCAAATAAAACATTGGTATAAACTGGCACTTTTGATAAAAGTCTGACCAAAACCATACGAAACATTGAAATAGAAGAAATACAAAGTGTTATTCTGTGAGTGAAACCAAACTATCTATCCAAAAGAAGGAAGCAGAGGAGAAGACCCTAGAACCACCCAAAGGACAACTCTAAGATCTCTAGGAACGCAACAACAAAGAAAGTAAGAATAGTTATAAACCATTTCAAATACAATTTATAATAATTTATATGTATATATTATTTACAATAAACCTTAAATATTGCTGTGATTCCTACGGGACCCTCCAGTGATAAGAATAAAACAATATTAAATAAAATATAGAGAAACAATTGTAAACTACTTCTTAAATCTCATCTCCCACATTATCCCTATTAAATATGGCAAATCCTAATCCTAATCAAATACAGTTAGACCCAATAAAATATTTAAACTCTATACCATCTTACAATGGCTTACAACTTATGATGAGTTGTTGCAACTAGTTTTTTTGGACATTATTAAAAGTAGGATGTTAGGAAAGGCTAGGGAAGTTATGGGAATCAATACCCAAGCTCGATCTTGGATCTCAATGAAAAGCGTCCTAGAAAACAATTTTGGCGAAAAGAAAAGTTGTGAAGAACTTTTCGATGAATTAAGGGCGGCATCATTTAATAGGACAACAGTAGACTTCTACAATGAAATAAAATTCAGATGCAGTAATGGTCCTTAGAGACGGAGAAGCTGCGAACCAAGTGGCAATCAATAACCAAAGGTCTGTACCCTAGAAGCCAGGTACCCTAGAAGAGGCGATGGATATTTTGTTCGAAAATGGATATGATCGAATGGAGAGAGATGGCCGTGTAATAAAAAACCAGATTAACGAAAATGAGGAAAATGGATCAAATCAAGATGGCAGAAATAATTCGGAGAATGCCAATAGAAATCATAGAAATAACCAAAATCGAAATAGAGAAAGCAGTAATTTTAATAATAGAAATAATAGTCATCGAAATTATCGTAGGGAAAATAACCCATTTAATCAGAATAACCGCGAAATAAATGGAAATAGAAACCAACATTTTTTCAATAACAATTATAATAATAGAAACAATAATCGACAAAATTACCGTAGGGAAGACAACACTTTTTATCAAGGAAAAAATGGAAATAATAATCAACAATTCTATAGTAACCAAAATTACCAACAATAACTTCCACATGGACATCGACCAGAACCTATGGAAGTGAATAACGTTCAAAATTTTCAGGAAGCAGCCTCAACGGCAAACTTCCATATATAACCATAAAATCTAAATTAGGTCGGTTGAAATTCATATTTGACACAGGAGCGACGCATTTCATAAAAACCCAGGATTATGCCATCCTAAATGGAAGATACCCTGTGAAACTGTGAATATTAAAACACTTCAACATACGGTTAAAATAGATGAAAGAGTATCAGTACGAATTTTCGAAGAATTTGGTGGTACACCAGATATGAAAATTGAATTTTTAGTATGTAAATTCCACGACAAATTTAATGGTTTAATTGGAAATAATATTTTAAAAATCTAAATGCAATAATAAATTTAAAAGATAATATACTAGAAATTGGTGAACGAAAACTTCGTATTCGATTTACCAATGATGGTGTCGAATACTTCTTTGAAAAGAAGGGTGTATATGAAGTTAAGTTACCAGTAGAACAAAAAGAGGGACTAATATATAATCCCCAAACTATATTGAATACAGATCGAGTTGAGATATTAGAAGGAGTGTACGAAGCTGAGAACTACAAAATATGTGCCTTCGTAGATGTAAAAGGAGATTTTCCAAGAAAAGTTGTATTAGAAACACAAGATACTGACAAAGTAACAAACGAAAATTTTTATACGCTTGAGATCAATGAAACAAATGAAACAGTTTTGGAATAAATTCGTACAGATCACTCAATTATGAGGAACGAAAAAAACTTTTACCAATCATCAGGAAATTTAGAAAGATTTTCTACACTGAAGAAAGCGATTTATCATTTAACTGTGCAATGAAACATAAAATAAGAACAAATAACAATATTCCTATAGCTGCAAAAACATATCAATATCCGTATGTGCACAAAGAGGAAGTGAAAAAACAAATTGAAGAAATGTTAAATAAAAAGATAATTAGACACAGCCATTCTCCATACTCAGCGCCAGTTTGGATAGTACCAAAAAAATTGGATGCTAGGGGAACTAAGAAATGGAGGCTGGTTGTAGACTATAGAAAGCTTAATGAAGTTACAATAAACGACAAATATCCAATTCCAAATATAGATGAAATTTTGGAAAAACTCGGACGTTGTCAATACTTCACAACGCTTGACTTAGCAAAGGGATTCCATCAGATCGAAATACATGAAAAAGATATTCCGAAAACGGCATTTAGCGTAGAAGGCGGCCATTACGAATTTCTTCGTATGCCATTCGGGCTGAAAACAGCTCCAGCCACCTTTCAACGGCTAATGAATAATGTCCTAAACGATTTAATAAACAAAATCTGCTTAGTCTATTTAGACGATATCATCATATTTTCGACATCTTTACAGGAACACTTGGAATCACTCTCGAAACTATTTAAGCGACTACAAGAAGTAAATCTTAAAATACAATTGGACAAGAGCGAATTCATGAAAAGGGAAACAAACTTCCTTGGTCATGTTGTCTCAGTTGAAGGTATTAAACCTAACCCTGAGAAAATTATTTGTGTCCAGAAGTTTCCTTTACCATCAACACAGAAGGAAATAAAACAATTTCTTGGTTTAGCCGAATATTACCGGAAATTTATAAAAGACTATTCAAATATTGCGCGCCCCATGACAAAATTTCTAAGAAAAGATGCAACTGTTGAAATTAAAAATCCAGAATATAAAGAAAGTTTCGATTCTCTTAAAAGACTACTGACCAATTCTCCTGTCTTAGCTTATCCCGATTTTAATGAAAAATTTATTTTACAAACCGATGCGAGTAATTATGCAATATTATTCCAGAAAGATCACCCTATATGCTTTGCGAGTAGGACATTAAACGGCGCGGAGCAGAACTATAGTACGATCGAGAAAGAGTTGCTCGCGATCGTTTGGGCCACTAAATATTTCAGGCCATACTTATTTGGAAGACGTTTTATTATTGAATCAGACCATAGATCTTTAACATGGTTATTTTCAATAAAAGAACCTAACTCGAAGTTGGTGAGATGGAGGTTGCGTCTGCAGGAATATGATTATGAAATCAAGTATAAAAAAGGTTTGTTAAATGGTAATGCAGATGCATTATCTAGAATTGTGTTAATAAATGAAAAGGACGTTGAAAATAGTAATGAAAATTATAATGATAATGAACATGAAAATGAAAACGAGAATGAGAATGAAAATGAAACCGAAAATGGAATTGAGAATAATTCATCAAATATGGTTGAAACTGGAAACCCATTAAATATTTATCGTAGGCAAATAATACTTCGAAAAACAGCAAATATTTAAAAATAGCCGAAAAACAATATATGCAATAAATTTTGATGAAAACACTACTATAACAATACTGAAAAATCATTTTAACCCTGATAAAAAAAAGTGCACTATTTGTGGATGATGAAACAGTGTATGAAAAATTAAATGAAATTGTGAAAAAATATTTCAGCGAAAATCCAAATTTTAAAATTGTAGTATGTAGAAAAGTTCTCACAGATATTGTAGATGAAAACAAATTAACAGATATAATACAATAAGAACATTTGAAAAAAAATCACAGAGGGATTAACGAAAATTTCTGCGAACTGAAAACTGAAATTTACCATCCGCAACTGAAATTGCGTATTACACAATATATAAATAACTGTGACATTTGTAATAGAGAAAAGTATTAAAGGAAGCCTGTCAGGCAAAAATTTAAGTTAACGGAAACTCTGGAAAATCTAGGAGAGGTAATACATGCCGATGTTTTCTGTACCCTTGAAAAAACATTGTTCCTGACATTTATAGACAAATTATCTAAACACGCACAGGCCATAAAAATAAAGAGTAGATCATGGATCGATTTTAAAACAGCATTAACGCAATAACTATCAACAGTTGGAGGCATCAGAAAATTAATAGTTGATAATGAATTAGGATTAAAAGCCTTACTTACCACTTTTAGAATTCTTAAGAGAACGGGGAATAAAATTCATTACACTTCAAATAATAACCATACGTCAAATGCGGATGTAGAACGATTGCATAATACCATAAATGAATATGTTAGGATATTAAAACATGATCCCAATAAAAACACGGAATCTCTAGAAGAGAAAATATATAGAACAATATTGTACTGCATTAACACAATTCATTCTACCACAGGCAGGAAAACTATTGACTTCAAAAATGGTACAATAAGTCATAATGATTATCCTTCAATCAGAGCTAAAATTGTTAAAATGAAAGAAAGGACAATAGAAAAATTAAATGAAAATAGAGAGGATATAGATATTCAAACAGGACCAATATATTTGAAAGACGAAAGAGGAGGAAAGAATCATTCTAAGTTTAGAAAAATTACAGTATCAGAAATAGACAATGACCATGTTATAACAGACACTAACCATAAATACTAAAAATCACATATTAAGAGAAGGGAAAAGCTACAAAACATAAATAACTAACCTACCTAATAACTTATTTCTTTTTAGATGGCGCCTTTATCACTTATAATACTTCTGACCTCTACTTTAAAAGTAACACACTCTCAGATTATGGAGATACACGATTTAACCAAAAACGAAGGATATATCCTGATAAAAGAAGACAACATAAATATTATAGATCACTATAATAGAATATTTCATTTTGTTAATCTAAGTAACTATCATAACACAATGGAGAATATAAATAGAAATATAAAATTATTAGATAGTCCCATATCAGATTTACAGCCGTTAATAGGCACTATGAAAAACAATTTTAAGCTACTAAATAGAAAATTAGATAACCTTGCATCACATTTTAGAAACAGACGTGGACTGATAGACGGTTAAGGTAAAGGCATAAAATTCATAACTGGCAATATGGACAGCGAGGACGAAGTAGAAATAAGAGACGCTCTTACAAATCTCACAAATAGTATAAATGAGAATTCGTTTGAAATTAATAACGTAATACAAGTATGTGAAACACTTTCTTCTCAAATCCAAAATATCACCGCCCACATAAATAAACAACAATATATTGTCGGAAAATACATTAATAAATTCAAATATGAAATTCAAAACAAGATATCTACATTAGAAGACGAAATAAGTTTTATGAAGCATCTATATCAAAATGATAGCGATGTAAATCTGTTAAAGAATCACATAGATGACATTGGACGAGTTATTTTTACTAGTAAACTAGGTATCATTTCCACAGATATTTTGAATGACAAAGAAATAGAAATAATAGATAACTTTGAGACATACACAAAGACTAAAGTAGCCACTTCATTTCATGATAACCAAATAATTATTATCCTATCCATTCCCGTATTTTCCAATTCTTCCTTTTCCCAAATAATTTTAGAACCAATACCAACCGAATTTAATAAATCTTTATACCTACCAAGAAACCGTATATTAATAAATGAAAATAAAAATATTTTTTTTCCTAATGTATCCCAATTATATAAAAATTTGGAAACAGTAAACGATAATTATATAAAAAATATTGTTGCAAATAATGTAGCTAGTTGCACGCTAATTAAAAACAAGTAAGAGTGTTAAATTCGGCTGTGCCGAATCTTTGATACCCTCCACCTCGGTTTGAGTCTTGATAATAAATGTAAATGAAAATGTAAACAATTTGTTAAACTTAATATCAAAAATTATTTCAGCAAATTCTTTGGGTTGGTTTTCTTCTTTTCTATTATTTCGGATTTATTTCGGTGTTTGCTTTTTGGTCATCGTGGTTGCTGATCGGCATGCATTTTGGTTATATAGCTATATGCATGCGTTTCCGGTTATATGACATAACTTCTCGTTTAATTTAGTTTTTGCTAATTAAATAGCTCGCCCTAACCTCCATTGCAAAGGTAATGGTTGTGTAGAGTGGCTATATGCATTAAATCGTGCTAATTGGAGATGGCTGTATAGTTTCTTTTAACTGGCCAAATATTTCTTCATTGTGGCCATATAGGTCGGATGGAGTAACAAAATAATAACCAAAAAAAAAAGCTCTCTCAACTTTTTTTTTTTTAAATATTGCCATATTTTGAAAACATAGAGAATAAATTTATAATAATAAATAATCAAATTAGGGATGAAAAACGCAAAAAACGAAAAGTCCCAAACATTTTAAATAAAATAATTTAATGTTATCTTTATATTCTGAAAAACTTCAAATTTTTATCCAAAAAAAATTGTGAAAATTTATATATAAAAAATAACATTCTCGTAAAATTACGTTTACTTATGTAACAATTTTTATGTTAGCAATTCTTAAATATCATTTGAGGTTTTCTTAAATTCATTGAATTTAAATTAATATCGACAAATCTGTTTTTCTATTTATTTAAATTGTAAAGGAGTGGCATCTCTGTCAAAATAAGCGAAAAACACAAAGAATAGAAAAAAACAAATTACTTCGTGTTTGACAGGATGAGTTTATGTTTATGTTTAATATCTTTATTTTTTTTACTAATATTTCTGTTTATTTATTTGAAAATGAAATAATGAATTGAATATGCTATTTAATTTTTTTATTTATATAAAAAAGTTTTTTAATTAAAGCAAAATATTTTCACTATTTCATGATTTTTATTTATGTATGACGACATTTCAACCTAAAAATTTAAGTTTTTATCGATTGGATAAACAACACAAAAATGGTTGTCGTTTAGATAACAACAACAGCTGACTTTAACAATAGCGAATATCGTTTCAAAATTTTACTTATAATTTTGCAATTTTCTTTTTTTTTACAATTCGACTATCGTTAAAAGAAGTTACTGAATCGCGGTACTGAAAAGTTATTAATATCTCCTGAATGGCAATATTTTTTTTAAATGTAAACATTTTTAAATGTAAAGATATTTCTAAATTTAAAATTATTATTTCCGACGTTTTGATATGATTTTCTGAAACTCAATTAATATTTTCTAATTTATAATTGGAAATTTTATTTTCAGTTTTTATTATAATTGATATTTTCTTAAATTTGAATGGAAAATTTAAAAAGTGAAATTTTGTATTTATGTGAATAATAATGCTTTATTAATTATAAACAATTTTTAAAAATTAGATGTAATCGCAATCAGATATTTTATAGGTAAAGCAGAATAATAATTCTATATAACTATGTAGAACTGTTTTGTAAGCAAAAAACTCATTGACGAACTCGGTAACTCTATTTTGTAAAGACAACAAAAAGTTAACCCCCCAATCTCACATCACACTGAAATTGTAAAATCGTTGTGTACGTATTATCAACGAAAAATTGTTCGAATTAGTCGAATCCATCGCCATTAAATTTTATGCTCAAACATCTGACTGCAATCTCATTTTTAAAATGTTGTCGAAGCGTAAACTTGAAAAAATTTGTATAGTTCTCTCTCTTATTTTATTTTAAGTAGAGTTACCAAGTTGATTATACAGGCACATGTTTGAGGGAAAATGTTTACATTTATTATTATTAGTATTATTTTAATAATAGTTAATAATATTTATGCTCTATAATTAACAAACTTGCGTTTTTGTATGCGCATTTCAAAAAATAAATCATTATAATAGATTTAACAAGTTAAAACTTTAATTACAATTTTACAGAATCCAGTAAATTTGCATTAAATTTATAACAGGGTAACATTAATCATCGTTAGTGTCTGCCACTATTCGCACGAAAAATTTGGTGCCATTAGTGTGACCACTGCGGAAAATGTGTGTGTATTAGTAAAAAAAATGTGAGTGTATTGAGTTTTTCGAACTTGCAGTGTGATGTGAGATTGGTGGGTAATATGCCAAACTTATGTTCATATTTGTAAAAGAATAATGAAAAAACGTATGAAATAAAAGACCAACCCGTGTATACTCTTAACATTGTTCTGTATGATATCTAGTTGAAAATATTAACATTCATGTTAAAATAGAAATAACTATTGCAAAGCTAATTAGAACAAACAAAAATTATGGCGGCATCTACTGTGGCATAGTCACGCTGAGCAAAGTGAAGTGACACTCTTTAATACAAAAGAAATGTATTTTCCCCACAACAAAATACTGCAGAATTTTATGTAAATAAAATAACCGATTTATTTCTAACATGCAGTTACTATGAATATACATACATACATATATATAATATATGTACATTATTTGTATTATTTAATATGTGTATGTATGTATATTTAAATATTACACACAAAAAATACAACATCAAACGTTATTTTTGTGTTTTTCTCTTTAAATAAATTAATACATAAATTTTTTTGCTAAATTTACATTTGGGCAATTCACAACAGGTGTTGTATATTGAATGTTGTATTGAAATACACAATACAATCATTTGTTGTGAACACTCAGTTGTATTTTCATATTGTAAAACGCTTTCTTTAGTAATTTTCGATCCAACGAGGAAAGATCGCTTCGTCGCTTCTGCTATTTTGTATAAGAGAAAACACTTGTCAGTGTTTGCTTTTCGGTCGTGAGATATACCCTGGAGTTTTAGTTACGTACCTCTTGCATTTTAATTTATAATGAAAAAAAAAAAATGTTAAATGTTTTGGTTGGTACTGAAAGAGAAAATACATACTAAAAATATAAACATTAATTTTTATATAAATAAACTTATCGATGTATTTGCGTTATTTGCATTATTTGCCATATTTTATTTTATAATTATTTATGCTGATAATATTCTATGTATTTGTTTTTTCTTTTTCATAAAAACTGGCATTCACTTGGAACTGATATGTTATGATACAATATACAACATTTACTAAACATAGCAAATGAAGTTGGATCGTGTATCAGATTTTTCAGTGAAAATTACCAACAACAATTTTACACTATTGTAAAGTGATACACGATACAAGAGATACAACGATACATTACCCATTGTGAATTGCCCAATTGTTTTTTTTTATTAACAACTAGGTATTTTAGCATTATTTGCTTTAGATGTTGGTGAATTTTTACTCCCTTTATATTAACTCGTAGTGTCTGCTTGTCGAAAAAATTTTGGATCGATTTTAACCACTTTCCCGTGACCCAATCGATCTGAAATTTTGCAGGCAGGCTTGTGGCAATGACAGAAATGATCTAACATATTTTTTTAGTGATGCCAAAACAATGGAAACTTTTAAATTTTTCTACCAGAGTTGATAAAAAAAATGTACAAAGGGTTTGTTTTTGTTATATTATTACCATAACGACCACAAAAACAATAAGTCCAGCTATGAAAACAATGCAACATTTAGAATAACAACAAGAACAATATAGAAATGTCATGTTTTTCATTTTTTTTTTTACTTTTTCAGAGATTTCCCTGGACCTGTTCCACCGATTTTAATGATTTTTGAAATAGAAATCTTTCCATGAATTTGGTGAATCATTCGCACTAAAAATGATCACTGTAGCTGCACTATTGAGGGCGTGATCGTGACAAGAACAACATAGAAAATATTTTTTTTTCAAGACTTTTTTAGTTCTTCATTCAAATCTCGGGCCCTAATCGACCGATTTGGACGATTTTAAATAGCAAACTTCTCGGGATGTTAGTGAATCATTTTTATGTCAACGAGTACCCTAGCTGCCGGATTGATGCCGTCATCGTGATTTCCACAGACGGACAGACGGACATCACTATATCAACTCCGGTTGTTATAAGGATCACAAATATATAAATTTTATGGGGTCCAAAATTTTTTTTCTAATTATTACAAACGGAATGACAAAGTTATATATACCCTCTGCACACTGGAGTGGAGGGTATAACAACTCTACAACACCAACAATGACAGTCATATGTTTTTCAAATAGGAAAAAACTGTTTATGTGTTAGTTTCGGTCATTCCCCAGTATGCAATGAAATATTATTTCTCCAATGTTGGAGAAAAGTTAAGTTCTTAAATTGATGTCAAATGTAATTCTCAACTTGGGTTGAACAATTTTTCTCCTTGTTTGCTTTCAACTTGACATCAAGTTGAGACCTAACATTTTTTCCAATCTTTGAGAAACATTTTTACTCTCAATTGGATATGCAACACTTTTCTCCACTTGAGACCAAACATTTTTTTAACTTGAATACGATTTGTGTTAAGTCTGAGATATTATTTAAATATGTCATAAATAATAAATTAAATTAAAAAATGCCAAAAAAAGTACAAATAAATCATTGATATATTTTTAATTATTTCTGCTTTTTGTCGAATTTTTCAAAAAATGTACAACTAATTAATTCATTTATTTTTAATTCTAGATTTTAAAAAATGTACATAATATGTACATTTAATGTTAAATATGTACATAGTAATGTTAAATATATAATGAAATTAAATTGAAACATTAAAAAAAGTACATTGTTTTCATTTCTAAAATTAGTATAATATTTTTTAATATGGCAATTCCGTACCTTCCATTTGATACCGATTGGAAATATTTCTTTGCTATCAAGTTGAGAATCACAAATTTCTCAATTTGATAACTATGAAAATCGCCATATAAAAAATGTGCCTTTTAAGTTGAGAAGACTATATTCGAACTATTGAGGGCATTTGAGAATTAACGTTGGAGATTTGAAAAATGTATTTGATCTCAAATGCACCTCAAGTTGATAGCAAACAAAAATGTTTATTGGGACATTTATTGTAGGGTCGTTTGCACACACACAAAAAATAGAAAATAAATTGTCAATAAGCAAAGCAAGTGGCTTCGAAATTCGATGATGCCAGTTAATCATTTTTTGTTCACGCGGAATTTATAATTGGAGGAATATTTTTCTCGAGAAATGTATTTTCCGTGAGAAAGAAATTCCTTGAGAATATTCATAATTGGGATGAATAACTTTTAATTGGAACTTTTTAGTCAGAATAAATCATAATTCTAGTTAGATATTGGTTAATATTTAATTAGAAAAAATATTGTGGTGGCATCTACGCAATTATTGAGGCAGTCACGGAAAAATTAAATGCAAGTCTGTTTTTTTTTAATATAACAAAAATGGATTTTCCCTTTAACAAAATATGGCAGAATTCTTTATAAATGAAATGCAAAATGGAAAATCAATTTTGTGCTAATTCTTAACAAAATTAATAATATATATATATATATATGTATTATTATATTTATTAATATTTGTAATTTTATTTGACACAATTTCACACACAGTTTTACAGATCAACTGTTTTCAACTGATTTAGAAGTTTTCTGTTTTTGAAACAGTAGTGCCAATTTGTAACATTTTGTCATGTAATGAAAATCGCAGAATAATAAGTTAATACACAATAAAAAATATTAAATTTTTAAGTTTTATATACATATTGCAATAAAAAAAACTTTGGTAAATTTACATTGAAGATGGTCAGAAATGAATGAGAAAAAATATATAGACATTTTAGAAAAGCACATTTAATGTTAAACTTTATGCACAAAATATATGGGTTTTTGTTGTTTCGAATTTAACTGTGGCTCTAAGTGAAAAGTTTTAGACCGATCGTATATTACATCTTGAGGATCCTCACCTAATATTTTCAAATATTTTAAATTCTTTTTAACTCATTTAACCTCATTACGAAAATAGTAAAACAGTAAATATGGAAAATCCACGCACCTCAAAAAATTGTTTTCTATGAAATAAATTAAAGACATTTCATATTATACAATTTTCTTTCAAAAATGTATCAATTATTGCAAATTTGAAATTTGACATATAGTATTTGTACATATATTTGTATAGATTTCGCAGTATGAAAAGAACTATTATTTCTTTATTTAGAATATATGTAAGTATTGCTCGCAAAAAAATGCAACATCATGAATGAAACACATAGACGACTGCTGGCAGCAGCATTTGTAGTCGTATAGTCAGCTACTTGATTTTTCTGAATACGACAGCAACATATAATACAAATGCATTTTTATTTAAATATACAATTACTTTTACTTATTTAAAATGCATTAGTACAACGTAAAAATAAATAAATTAGTTTAACGCCTTTTGATTATTAATGGAATTATAGCCTTTCATTTTGCAATTTTTTTTTTAAACAAAATAAAATATTTCATAGCACTAACTTCTTTTACATATTTTGTTATATTGTCAACACTATTTTTGTTTTGTAGCCAACAAAACACACTTGCAGTTTTTTTTTCTATTTGAAGAACATATGACTGCCATTGTTGATGTTGTAGAGTTGTTTTTTTTTATATTTTGTTTCGTTTACTCTTTTGTATTAAAGCACCTCCAACATATTTTAGTTTGCAAATTCAGTATATTTATAATTTATTACTTACAGCAAAAAATAATAGAAACAATTTTATCAGTTATGCTTACGAAACTATATAAATAGACTTGAAGTTGGCTGCAAAGCAGTAGCCTGTGTAAAGAACAAGTTAGCGACATGTAACTGTTACGTAACGTGTCAGCCTTTTTTTCACATGAAAAGTATTGGGACGTTCCGGTTACGTTCGGTAACTGTTTTATATGATTTTCATGTAAAAAAAAACAACTGACTCGTTACGGTTACGGTTAGAAAACATTGACCTTTTATATGTATTATAATGCTATGAATGCATTTATCTTTATTTTATTTTATTTATATATTCTTTTTTTTTTGTATTGTATATTATTTTTTTTTATTATTATTACTATTTCATTTAATTATTTTTTTCTTTAAATAAATTAATACATAAAAATTTGTTTTTTAAATTATTGGTGAACTTTTACTCCCTTTACTTACTGCCTTTATATTAACTGGTAGTGTCTGCTTGTCGACAAAATTTTGGATCGATTTTTAGCCCCTTTCCCGTGCGCCAATCGATCTAAAATTTTGCATGCAGGCTCGTGGCAATGACAGAAATGATCTAACAAATTTTTTAGTGATGCCAAAACAATGGAAACTTTTAAAATTTTCTACCAGAGTTCACAAAAAAATGTACAAAGGGTTTGTTTTTATTATATTATTACCACAACGACCACAAAAACAACAAGTCCAGCTATGACAACAATGCAACATTTAGAATAACAACAGGAACAATATGGAAACATCATGTTTTTAATTTTTTTTAAATTTTTCATAGATTTACCTGGACCTGTTCCACCGATTTTAATGACTTTTGGATTAGAAATCTTCCCATGAATTTGGTGAATCATTCTCACTAAAAATTATCACCCTAGCTATCCTATTGAGGGCGTGATCGTGACAAGAACAACATAGAAAATTATATTTTTTCAAGACTTTTTTTAGTTCTTCATTCAAATTTCGGGCCCTAATTGACCGATTTGAACGATTTTAAATAGCAAACTTTTCAGGATGTTAATGAATCATTTTTTATGCCAACGAGCACCCTAGCTGCCCGATTGATGCCGTCATCGTGATTTCCACAGACGGACAGACGGACAGACGGACATCGCTATATCAACTCCGGTTGTTATAAGGATCACAAATATATATATTTTATGGGGTCCAAATTTTTTTTTCTAATTATTACAAACGGAATGACAAACTTATATATACCCTCTGCACACTGGAGTGGAGGGTATAATAATATGTTATCTTTATTTTCTGAAAAACTTCAAATTTTCATCCAAAAAAATTGTGAAAATTTATATATAAATAACATTCTCATCACATTGCGTTTATTTATGTAACAATTTTTGTGTTCGCAATTCTTAAATATCATTTGAGGTTTTCTAAAATTCATTGAATTTAAATCAATGTTTTCTGTAGTCCGATTCTGTAAATTACAACGATCCGACAATCGCAAAATATATCGACAGCTATTGTTGTTTGCTCTAAGGATTAAGTGATTCACTAAGTACATACATCTTAACGACAGTCGACAAATCTATTTTTCAATTTATTTAAATTGTAAACGAGTGGCATCTCTGTCAAAATAAGCGAAAAAAAAACAAAGAATAGAAAAAAACAAATTACTTCGTGTTTGACAAGATGATTTTATGTTTATGTGTATTATCTTTATTTTGTTTACTAATATTTCTGTTTATTTTAAAATGAAATAATGAATTGAATATGCTATTTAATTTTTTTATTTATATTAAAAAGTTTTTTAATAAAAGCAAAATATTTTCACTATTATATGATTTTTATTGCTGTATGACGACTTTTCAACCTAAAAATTTAAGTTTTTATCGATTGAATAAACAACACAAAAATGGTTGTCGTTTAGAAAACAACAACAGCTGACTTTAACAATAGCGAATATCGTTTAAAAATTTTACTGATAATTTAGCTATTTTCTTTTTTTACCGATTCGACTATCGTTACTGAAAAGCTATTATGCCAATGCCAATATTTTTTTTAAATGTAAACATTTTTTAAATGTAAACATATTTGGTGTTTTTTTTTTTGGAATTTCAATTTGTGTTTAACGAATAAAATTTATATATTAAAGATGCAATTGATGTCTTCTTAATTTAAAATTATTATTTCCGACGTTTTGATATGATTTTCTGAAATTCAATTAATATTTTCTAATTTATAGTTGGAAATTTTAATTCCAGTTTTTAGAATTGATATTTTCTTAAATTTAAATGGAAAATTTAAAAAGTGCAATTTTGTATTTATATGAATAACAATGCTTTAGTAATTATAAACAATTTTTAAAAATTAGATGTAATCGCAATCAGATATTTTGTAGGTAAAGCAGAATAATAATTCTATATAACAATGTAGAACTGTGTTAAAAGCAAAAAACTCATTGATGAACTCGGTAACTCTATTTTATAAAGACAACAAAAAGTTAACATGCCAAACTTATGTTCATATTTGTAAAAGAATAATGAAAAAACGTATGAAATAAAAGACCAGCCCGTGTATACTCTTAACATTGTTCTGTATGATATCTAGTTGAAAATATTGACATTCACATTAAAATAGAAATAACTATGTATTGCAAAGCTAATTAGAACAAAAATTGTGGCGCCATCTACCTTGGCATATTCACGCTGAGCAAAATGAAGTGACACTCTGTTAATGCAAAACAAATGTATTTTCCCCACAACAAAATATTGCAGAATTTTATGTAAATAAAATAATATATCGATTTATTTCTAACATGCAGTTACTATGGATATACATACATACATATATATTATATTATTTGTATAATTTAATATGTGTATGTATGTATATGTAAATATTACACACAAAAAATTCAACATCAAACGTTATTTTTGTGTTTTTCTCTTTAAATAAATTAAGTGATGCCAAAACAATGGAAACTTTTAAATTCTTCTATCAGAGTTGATAAAAATATGTACAAAGGTTTTGTTTTTATTATATTATTACCACAACGACCACAAAAACAACAAGTCCAGCTATGACAACAATGCAACATTTAGAATAACAACAAGAACAATATAGAAACATCATGTTTTTCATTTTTTTTTACTTTTTCAGAGATTTCCCTGGACCTGTTCCACCGATTTTAATGATTTTTGAAACACAAATCTTCCCATGAATTTGGTGAATCATTCTCACTAAAAATGATCACTGTAGCTGCACTATTCAGGGCGTGATCGTGACAAGAACAACATAGAAAATTATTTTTTTTTCAAGACTTTTTTTAGTTCTTCATTCAAATCTCGGGCCCTAATCGACCGATTTGGACGATTTTAAATAGCAAACTTCCCAGGATGTTAGTGAATCATTTTGTATGTCAACGAGGACCCTAGCTGCCCGATTGATGCCGTCATAGTGATTTCCACAGACGGACATCGCTATATCAACACCGGTTGTTATAAGGATCACAAATATATATATATTATGGGGGTCCAAAATTTTTTTTCTAATTATTACAAACGGAATGACAAACTTATATATACCCTCTGCACACTGGAGTGGAGGGTATAAAAAAAAATAATCATTACCATTGAATGGTTATGAAATTTTTTAGCATTAGCATATTTACGGCTAATACTAATGAAATTTAAATGCCAATGAAAAATTCCCAAGTACAATTTATTCCAAAAACATATACAAACCAGTATGAGTAAAATACATTATAATTTCAAGTCACTATGCAGGCCATAGACGATGCGACCGTTGGCACAACTCGGTAAGCAATCAAGTTGGGTGTTTTGCACACAAACAATACAATGATTCTACAACCTCATTACACAACTTTATTTTGAAAGAAAGTCTTGTTGAGTATAGATCGCATATTATTAAAAAATATAAATTAACTTTTTAACTTCTTTTTCTTAAAATATACTTTAAAGAAGTTATGGCTTTTTCAAAAGTTTTTGTTTTATGTGGGAAGGTACTTTGTTATACCCTATACCACTATGTGGTTTGGGTATAATGACTTTGTGCTGCTGTTTGTAACAACCAAAAATATTTGACCTACACCCATCTTTAATTATACCGATCGAATCAGAATCACTTTCTGAGTTGATTTAACAATGTCCGTCCGTCCGTCCGTCTGTGTGTCCATGTAAAGCTTGTAATCAAACTGCAGGTCGCAAATATGAATATATTTTGATGAAATTTGGTATATGAGCTTTTATCGGCCATGGGATGAACGCTATTGAAATTGGTGAGAATCGGTCCATGTTCAGACCTAGCCCCCATACAAATTACCCATATGAAATCGACATAAATTGCCATAAGATCCAAATTGTCATATAGATCTTACTCAAATTGGGTTTATATGCGTTCATTACATACACTAATGAGTAGTCCAAAAATGATCCCTTTGACCCCATATGGAGCTGCTTCCCGATCTTCACTTAAATCTATTAAAAAACAAAAATATTGCACTGATTCTGCTCAAATTTTGTTTCTACATATTTTTGCAAAATACAAGAGACTTTACCAAACATGATTAGGATCGGTCCATTTTTGGACCTAGTCCCTTTATAGATATAGCATCCGATATGAACTTTTTCATATCTGCAGCCAAAAAAATTAATAAAAATCCCACTTAAATTTGTTTTTTGCTTATTTTCAATGTCCAGTTAGTTGGGCCTAAGAGATAGGGTTTCTAAACGCATGGTATAGGGTATCGTATAGTCGGTCTAGACCGACTATAATTTTCTTACTTGTTATTTAGTTGTTTTATGAAAAGCCTTTAAGAAATACATTGAAAAATCTACTCTACGACACAAAGATATTGATAAAAAATTACTTGAATCGATATTTTTGTTCGTATTGATATCAAGATAATAGCTTAGATAATAAATTAGATAATTAGATAATAAAATCATTTAGAGCAGCTATTACTTATATGAAAAATACAATTCTAAATAGGTTGATTGAAACATTTTTTAATTGTGCATTGAGAAAAGGAAGAAATCAACTATTTCAGAAGTGTTTTCACTATTGAATTACTTGACTGCATCCATTAGATTAGTTTCGCGTATATAAGAAATCAATGATATGACCACTACGAACATTAGCACAAAAAAGATGAAAGTTGAATGAATTGCCCACAAACGTTGCGATTTAGTGTAACAACTTGCTACAAAATCAAAACTTTTTGGAAAGTGCTACTCTGCTTACTTACTACTTTAACATAACAGTGTATATAAAATAGTTGAAATAAAAGCCAAATGTTATTTTATTTTTGTTGCCTAGTATAATCGGCCCAACTACATTTCATTTGAAGCTCTCCAGCCGTACTTCTGTTTCTTTCCCTTATTATATTTTTCACCTCCGTTGCCGTTTTTATAATTTCCTTTGTCGTCTCTTTGCGGTTTCGGTGGAGGACAGTAACAAGCGCGTTGTTGTGAGTCCAGAAATGATTTACAGCCCAAAGTTAAAGTACCGGTAAAAAGCATTTTAGCAGCACCTTTACAGCCTTTCACCATAAGATCACTGGCGATAGATTTCTCATAACTATCGCAATATTTGTATAGGCAACGTTTAAAGTCAAGATCACATAGTTCCTTGTCACTGTTACACGTATCGTAGCATATATCGTGAGCATTACAGCATGTTTCCATTTCCACAGCTGGAAGATATTCTGTGCTAATACGCAGACCCAGTGAACCGCAACCATCGGCTGTTGGAGTATATAGTTTATTTGGTACTGGACGTATATCTGAAAAACAAACATTAGATATTTGTTAAAGCCAGGTTTTGGATAGTTTTCTTATAGAACTTATAGCGCAACAAAACATTAACGGTATTTAAAACCTAAATAAGTAGTTGTATATAACTTTTCAATATATTAACTTCCAGTTACCATAATTTTTTTTAAATATTATACCCTGACCACAGAGTGGTATATAATGAATTTGTGCTCATGTTTGTAAATACCAAAATTATCTGACCCAAAACCACATCTTATTATGACGATCGACTCTGAAACATTTTCTGGGTCGATTTAACGATATCCATCTCTTTGTGTGTCCATGTAAACGTTGTAATCAAACTACAGGTCGCAAATATTAATATATCTTTATGAAATATGTGTATGCGCTTTTGCGGCTATAACATGAACGGTCTTAAAATTGGTAAAAATCAGTGCATACTCGGGCCTAGTCCCTTACAAGTGACCCCCACGAGATTGACTTAAATTGCCTTAGGATCCAAGTTATCACATATATACAGGCCAAATTTGGCTTATATATATGTTTATTATACATATTAATCAATATGACCCAATCATAGCATTTACAATGTATCTTGGCCAAAGTTATAGGTATAGTTATAGTTTTTAAGTCATACTTAATAACGTTTTATAATTATACCCTCCACACCACTGTGCAGTGGGTATAGATATATAGGTTTGCCATTATATTTGTAGCGCATCGAAAAATGCATTTGCGACCCAGAAAGTATATACATTCTTGATCCTTATATAGCGTTTTCCGTCTGTCCGCCTGTCTGTTGAAATCACGTTATAAAGTGAAAGTTATAATATTGTCGAAAGTTATAATAATATTGTTTGTCATTATTTCGAGCAATTAAAAATTCAGTGTGTTTGTCGCAATCATTTAGTATTAAATTTAGCAAATTATCAAATTGTTGCTTTTTAAAATATTTTGTTAACATTTGTTATAATAGTGCAATAAGTCCAGATATTGATGTAAACGTAAAACCGAAATATTCGACACAGCTGAATTTAACTCTCTTACTTGTTTTATTTTGCTTTTATTGTTAGATAGTACAAATTACTTTATACGATATTTAAATTTAAACTCTTTCCGTTCCATTTATCTAAATAATACCAATTTCAAATACCAATTTAATACGAAAACTTGAGCTTACATTTCATAAAAAAATTAAATTAAGTGCGAATGAGAAATATATATAAATATTGTTAAGTGTAAACTGCACATTTAGAACATTTCGTTAACAAAGCGGTGCAAAACTTCGGACTGCTAAAATTTTTAATAAATAGCATAAACATATTGTTTTAGAACTAATGAAAAAAAGGTCGTCCCATATTTAAATTTGTATCGCAATTATAATAGCAGAAATTATTGAACACATCGTATTCGAAACTAAATTTTTTTTATATACATGCTGGTAAGTTCTACATTCCTATCAACCAGTAGAACCTGTTTGTGCGCTCTATAGCACGTCGGGACAATAAAATATACTACTTTGTATCAACAAACCGAAATCCTGCTTCACTGAATCTAATAAACGAAATATGTAGATGACTGTAATAATTAAAAGCTAATACAAATATATTTTTTTTTACTGTTTTCTTATAGGTCGCCGAAGAGATAGCATAAAGCATAACACCTATTTTGCAAAAGACGTCAGGTATTTGTCGAAAAGAAGCACCAATCTCCACCTTTTGAAATATATTGGAAACTTCTGATAAATATATTCATTTGCAATTTCATACAACGACCTCTATTGGATTGATGGGCAACTGTAATAAAAGCTTTCATACTTTGCTGGTAATTCGTTCATGTTCCAAAACATATTGGCATATTTATTTCTGGCAACAATCGAACTTGCTGGAATTGGAAATTACTCAAACAGCTGATACAAAGTGCTTGTGTATATTTGATATAAACACAAAAAAACAGAAACAACTAATGACGTAGCCACAGCAAAAATACAAAAATATATAAACTGAAATACATACACATACATATATCTTCAGGTAGGTATAGAAATGACAGCTTCCGCAGAACTGTTTCTTCTATTTCATGTAATCATTAATCGATGTACACTTAATAAAGTGATGTACACTTTATTAAGAAGCAGTATCGCTTTACTTACCCGTCCCGCTTTCCAGAGTCGGACACTTAAATAAACACGTCTCTTCAACTGCCGCGTCGAATACTTCCTGTACAGTATGGAATTTATTGAGAACTGTTATAAGATTTTTAAAAACATCTCCAAAAATCGCCTCTGCCGCTATGATAGCATCTCTCAGATGTGCAATAGTACTAGAACCGTAACCGGAATATGCATACGTTAAAAATGTAAGGACATAAATAGCAATTTTCATATATGAAATATGCATTTCCGGTATTTTTGTATATATTTTTATTTCTTTATTTTGTTGTTCACTTCACTAAGAACTATGTTTATTTTATGGGGACTGGTAAAATTAGAACAGCATTTTTTTTTTGCATATCAGCTGTTTAACAAATAACAGCAGTTTTATTCGCCCTAGAAATGTTTTGTCGCCTTTGCAAAACTTAGAAAGCTTTTAAAAAAGCTTTAAAAAAGTTTATAAATTTAAATTTTTAGTGTCAACACAGTATGTGTTTGTTGTAAAATTACAGTTGATTTTATCGTAGGAATAATTCCATGAACAATTTTATGGAAAATTTCATAATGTCCGGGTCGGGGCTCGGACATTATAAAATATTTCTTGCAATTTTCGCAATTCTCTTGAATAGTTGGTAAGTAAAATTTTTTAAATTTACATTTTGTTGAAATTTTCTTTATTTGTTCATTCCATACTAAACAAGTAAGAGTGTTAAATTCGGCTGCGCCGAATCTTTGATACCCTCCACCTCGGTTTGAGTATTGATAATAAATGTAAACAAAATATTGGAAAAATATGCCTTCGTTTCCTATATGCATGCGTTTCCGGTTATATGACATAACTTCTCGTTTAATTTAGTTTTTGGTAATTAAATAGCTCGCCCTAACCTCCATTGCAAAGGTAATGGTTGTGTAGGGTGGCTATATGCATTAAATCGTGCTTTCTTGGCTTTTAACTGGCCAAATATTTCTTCATTGCGGCCATATATGAAAATAGGATTAATTCGTGAATGCACTGAAAGCTTAATGAGGATCTCAATATAATATTTGAATGGGCTTCTTCAAATGGACTTTACTTAAATCCAAAAAAATCAAAATGTTTAGTTATAACTCAAAGAAATCAAACCATCCCTATAGATATTCCAGTATCATTAGGTAATCAGAATATTGAAATTGTGGAATCTGCTGGGAATCTGGGAATCATTTTTAATATATCGCTCACGTGGAACAATCAGATTAATTCTGCATCTGGAAAAATATTTGTAACGCTAAGAACGTTGTACCCTATACAACATCTTACACCTTTAAACATTCGTGTGCTTCTCGCGAAAACTTTCATTATGCCGAAGTTACTATATGGTTGTGAGATATTTGCTTTTTGTGATTCAGAAAGTAAAAGGAGATTATTAGTAGCTTACAATGCGATCCTACGTTATATTTATGGTATAAAGATGGAACTTCTCTATATTCTAAGTCTCTGTACGGAGTTGACCTCGTGGCCTTAATAAAAATAAGATCATTAATTCTACTTCACAAAGTAATATACACCAAAGAACCATCTTATTTATTTGAACGCCTTCAATTTGCACGATCCAATAGAGGAAATAATCTTATACAATTACGATATCGAACATTAATCTCTAGTAGGCAATTTTTTATAAATACCATATGTCTATGGAACTCGTTACCCAACAATTTACAAATAACAGACAACGCTTTACAATTTAAAAATGAATTGTTTAAAAATGATTTGGTCTCTAATTTTCAACTTTCTTAATTATTGTTTCATTTGTGATTATATTATATATTCTATACTCTCCCATTATGTATTAATTTTTTACTTATATTTTTATACTTTTGTAATTTAAAATTATTTTTATTTTTATATTTCTCTTGTTTCTTAAAAGTATTGTAACTACTATCACAAATTGATTGTATCATTATAAGATCACATACTGTAATTAAAAAGATTTATATCTTGTTGTATGTGATGTCCACATTTAATAAATAAATAAATAAACTTTTTTTTTTCAAAAAAATATTGCCATATTTGGAAAACATAGAGAATAAATTTATAATAATAAATAATTAAATTAGGGAAGCCAAACGCAAAAACCAAATATCGCAAAAATTTTAAATTAAATAATTTGTTATCTTTATTTTCTGAATAACTTCAAATATTCATCCAAAAAAAATTGTGAAAATTATAAATAAAAAATAACATTCTCATCAAATTGCGTTTATTTATGTTACAATTTTAACGTTCGCAATTCTTAAATATCATTTGACGTTTCCTAAAATTCATTGAATTTAAATTAATGTTTTCTGTAGTCCGATTCTGTAAATTTCAACGATCCGACAATGGCAAAATATATCGACAGCTATTGTTGTTTGCTCTAAGGATTAAGTGATTCACTAAGTACATACATCTTAACGACAGTCGACAAATATATTTTTCTATTTATTTAAATTGTAAAGGAGTGGCACCTCTGTCAAAATAAGCGAAAAACACAAAGAAGAATAGAAAAAACAAATTACTTCGTGTTTGACAGGATGATTTTATGTTTAATATCTCTATTTTTTTTTTACTAATATTTCTGTTTATTTATTTGAAAATGAAATAATGAGTTGAATATGCTATTTATTTTTTTTTTATTTATATAAAAAAGTTTTTTAATTAAAGCAAAATATTTTCACTATTTTATGATTTTTATTTATGTATGACGACATTTCAACCTAAAAGTTTTTATCGATTGAATAAACAACACAAAAATGGTTGTCGTTTAGATAACAACAGCTGACTTTAACAATAGCGAATATCGTTTAAAAATTTTACTGATAATTTTGCAATTTTCTTTTTTTAACACTTCGACTATCGTTAAAAGAAGTTACTGAAAAGCTATTAATTTCTCCTGAATGCCAATATTTTTTTTAATGTAAACATTTTTTAAATGTAAACATATTTGGTGTTTTTTTTTTGGAATTTGATGCAATTGATGTCTTCTAAATTTAAAATTATTATTTCCGAAGTTTTGATATGATTTTCTGAAATTCAATTAACATTTTATAATTTATAATTGGAAATTTTAATTCCAGTTTTTAGAATTGATATTTTCTAAAATTTGAATGGAAAATTTTAAAGGTGCAATTTTGTATTTATGTGAATAATACTGCTTTAGTAATTATAAATAATTCTTAAAAATTAGATGTAATCGCAATCAGATATTTTGTAGGTAAAGCAGAATAATAATTCTATATAACTATGTAGAACTGTTTTAAAAGCAAAAAACTTATTGATGAACTCGGTAACTCTATTTTATAAAGACAACAAAAAGTTAACATGCCAAACTTATGTTCATATTTGTAAAAGAATAATGAAAAAACGTATGAAATAAAAGACCAGCCCGTGTATACTCTTAACATTGTTCTGTATGATATCTAGTTGAAAATATTGACATTCATGTTAAAATAGAAATAACAATTGCAAAGCTTATTAGAACAAAAATTGTGGCGCCATCTACTGCGGCATAGTCACGCTGAGCAAAATGAAGTGACACTCTGTTAATGCAAAAGAAATGTATTTTCCCCACAACAAAATACTGCAGAATTTTATGTAAATAAAATAACCGATTTATTTCTAACATGCAGTTACTATGAATATACATACATACATATATATAATATATGTACATTATTTGTATTATTTAATATCTGTATGTATGTATATTTAAATATTACACACAAAAAATTCAACATCAAACGTTATTTTTGTGTTTTTCTCTTTAAATACATTAATACATAAAATTTTTTTTTGCTAAATTTACATTGTTTTTTTTATTAACAACTAGGTACATATTTTAGCATTATTTGCTTTAGATGCTGGTGAATTTTTACTCCCTTTATATTAACTCGTAGTGTCTGCTTGTCGAAACAATTTTGGATCGATTTTAACCCCATTCTCGTGACCCAATCGATCTGAAACTTTTCAGGCAGGCTCGTGGCAATGACAGAAATGATCTAGTAAATTTTTTTAAGTGATGCCAAAACAATGGAAACTTTTAAATTTTTCTACCAGAGTTGATAAAAAAATGTACAAAGGGTTAGTTTTTATTATATTATTACCACAACGACCACAAAAACAACAAGTCCATCTATGACAACAATACAACATTTAGAATAACAACAAGAACAATATAGAAACATATTTTTCATTTTTTTTTTACTTTTTCAGAGATTTCCCTGGACCTGTTCCACCGATTTTAATGATTTTTGAAATAGAAATCTTCCCATGAATTTGCTGAATCATTCTCACTAAAACTAATCACCTTAGCTATCCTATTGAGGACGTGATCGTGACAAGAAGAACATGGAAAATTATATTTTTTCAAGACTTTTTTTAGTTCTTTATTCAAATCTCGGGCTCTAATTGACCGATTTGGACGATTTCAAATAGTAAACTTCTCAGGATGTTAGTGAATCATTTTTATGTCAACGAGCACCCTAGCTGCCCGATTGATGCCGTCATCGTGATTTCCACAGACGGACAGACGGACATCGCTATATCAACTCCGGTTGTTATAAGGATCACAAATATATATTTTATGGGGTCCAAATTTTTTTTTCTAATTATTACAAACGGAATGACAAACATATATACCCTCTGCACACTGGAGTGGAGGGTATAAAAAAATCAATGTGAGTCCGATCACAGGGAAGATGTGTAATATTCTACACCTTTTCGAATTGTATTTCAGAAAGTATCAAATGTATTTCAGAAAACATCAAATGTATTTCAGAAAGTATCAAATCTATTTCAGAAAACATAAAATTTATTTCAGAAATTATCAAATATATTTCAGAAGATACCAATCGAATTTCAAAAAATATCTATTGAAATTCAGAATTAAAAAGTAGTTTACCCTACAATACCGAAAAGTTATTATTGTTTCTGTTAGTGATTTGGAGTCGCAGAAAATGTTTAGCAATATTTGGACTTATTTGTTATGCACTGGAAAATAAACTATCAAGGACGGCCTTTTAATCGAAAGGAGATGAGGACTTCATTTGTTAATGAGCTACAATAAATAATAAACACCAGGATAGAATTTTTACCGATTCTGAAGTCATCATTTTAAAAAAAACACGTTTATAATATAATATCATGTAGCTTTCAAGAAATATTACAAACCCAGTGTAATACTTAAAAAAAAATACGTTTTTATATAGCGTTCTGACTATTTTTCTGAGACTCAATTGATATTTTCTGAAATTAAATTCATATTTTTTGAAGTAAATTTAATAATTTCTGAAATACATTTGATAATTTCTGAAATACATTTGATGTTTTTTGAAATACATTTGATACTTTCTGAAATACATTTGATAATTGCAGAAATACATTCGATAATTTCGGAAATACATTTGATATTTTTTGAAATACATTTGATAATTTCTGATACTCAATTGATATTTTCTGAAATTCAATTGATATTTTCTGAAATACAAATGATACTTTCTGAAAATCAATTGATGCTTTCTGAAATACAATTGATTATTACTGAAAATCAATTGATGTTTTCTGAAAATCAATTGATACTTTCTGAAAGTCAATTGATGTTTCCTGAAATACAATTTATACTTTCTGAAACACAATTGATATTTTCTGAAAAACAATTGATGTTTTCTGAAACACAATTGATACTTTCTGAAAGTCAATTGATGTTTCCTGAAATACAATTGATACTTTCTGAAACACAATTGATATTTTCTGAAATTCAATTGATGTTGTCTGAAACACAATTGATACTTTCTGAAATTCAATTGATGTTTTCTCAAATTCAATTGATACTTTCTGAAATACAATTGATATTTTCTGAAAATCAATTAATGGTTTCTGACACAAATTACTACTTTCTGAAATTCAATTGATGTTTTCTGAAATACAATTGGAAAAGGTGTAGTAATTAAATCAAAGTTTTCCTAGTATACAGGGTGTTCCGAAAACTTTCCGAAAAAATTAAATGCGCGATAGCTTAGATCAATATGAATATTTTTTGTTCTAGCACCACTGTTCTAACCCCTACCGTCTTTGAGTTATTGAATCTCAAAGATAAATGCATTTGTGAATGCATTTCTTAAATTTCAAAAACAACTTTCAATTTTTAAATAAATTTTCTTTGAATTAATTGTTAAAATAAAAATTTTTCTATATTTTTTTTTACAAATGCTCAAAATGAGAGCCATGCATGGTGGTGCATTTTACATATCGTCGCCTAATTTCAGCGGTAGTAACATCCAGCGTTATTTCTTCCTGAATGGTTTGAAAGGCCTCGTTTATTTTGCGTTTAAGTTGATTGCATGAAACTATTTCTTCATTGTAAACGAACTCTTTTGTCCGACCCCAAACATAAAAATCTAACGGTGTTAGATCCGGAGACCTCGGTGGCCATTTGATTGGTCCATTTTATCCAATCCAATTTGTACCAAAACTACTGTTTAAAAAGTTATTGACTACAATGCTAGAGTGTACGGGACAACCGTCTTGTTGAATGGTAATTCCGGCTAATGTTGCTAATGGCAAATTATCGAGAGCGTCTCTAAGTTCGTTTTGGAGGAAGTCCATACATACGCTGTGCTGCCAATGAATTCCCATCAGCTTTGCCATAATAAAAAACGAAATCCGCATACTCAAAATTTGAAAATTTCATCGCGAATCGAATTTAAAGGTACACGAAAACAAAGAAAAATGGAAAAAAAATTTCACAATTTTTTTTTGACACATAACTCAGATAAAAATGTTTAAAAAAAGTAAGTTGTTTTAAAATGAATTAAATGTAAATATTTAGAAATACATTATTTTTTGAAACGCTATAGCTCGAAAACGGTAGCCGTTAGAACAGTGGTGCTAGAACAAAAATTATTCATATTGATCCAAGCTATCGCGCATTTAATTTTTTCGGAAAGTTTTTGGAACTCCCTGTATGTATATACAATTGAATATTTAAAATTAACGAAAAAGATTTGTGATTTTGCCAAACAGACAGCGAACTCGGCGGTTCTGCTTACTAAATACACCAATACAGTTACATATACCACACACCGATTTTCCCTTACGCTATTTTTGTGATTGTATTGTGAAATTGGATTTTACCCCCCTGAGCGCATAGATGTTTACACATCAAAAATATATCTACGAAACAAATATATATTTTAAAATGAGCGTAAAGAGAAATTCCCTAAAAAATGTATAAAAACCTGGAACCATGAAACATTGTATATCCCTCTTGAGAATCACCCCCTCTCACCATCATATTGTATGGGTCATGAAATTTTTAAGAAATTTTCATAAATAGTACTAAATTGATCAACGAAACAAACAACAAAAAATAGAAAACAAAACATAAAAATAGAAAACAAACAAAACATTTAGTGCAATTTTTGTCGTCGGGTGTTGTTAACTGGCTTTAAAATTAAAAGATTGTTTATTTAACTTAAATAAAATCTTCCAAAACTGGTTTTCTAAATTTGTTTTTATATGGATGCAATATAAAATGTTAGTAGAGTGTCGTTTTAAATTTTTAATTAATACAATTTTGTGTAAATCTTCTATGCAAAGATATACATACAATGAAGATCTATTACCGAAACTGATGTCAACTATGTGATGAAAAATTGGATTTGTCATACCGCTTCTCAAGCGAGAAAACAAAGTGATGCGACCCTTTTTTGGGTCGCGTTTAATACGTGAAATTAAAGTGGAACATCTCATTTCGATTTGCGCTTTCGTAGCATCAAGTTTGTTGTTTTATAGCGGAAATATCAGAACTATTTTTCATTAACGTTGAAGCTAGGCCTGCCAAGTGTGGGCGTCATCGTGGAAATATGTATCTTTTAATAAACTTTTAAATTATAAAAAAAAATTATTTAAAAATAAGTGAAAAGGATAAATTTTTTACACAACATCGATTTGCGTTTGTCGTAACATCAAGTCTGCTGCTTTATAGCGGTGATAGTAAAATTATTCTGCATTAACTTTGAAGCGGGGCCTGCCAAGTGTGACTAAGTTTCTTTCTTGGGCATCATCGTGGAAATATTTTTAAGAAACTTCTGAATTATAAAATATAAAATTTGAAAAAAGTGTTGAAGAGGAAAAAAAGGACAGTACAACAAGTGGCTGGTGAATGTTATTAGAGGATGGAGGTCCCAGGTGATACTGGGACCGCAGGTGGTAGGCCGGAAAAAAGGCCGCCGGAAGGAGGACGGATGAGGGAATCCTCTCGGACCAAACAACCAAAAACAGACAAGGCAGCGGTAAGTTAGGCTATGGCAGTGGAAGCATGTGGAACAGATGGTGAAGACGTGTCAATTATGAAAACGAAAGACAATTCAGCCGAGCAAGGAAATTCTGAAGGAGGAGGAAAAATTTGAACTGACCAGCAAGCAGTATACAGGTATGAGAGGGCGCACAAGGGTCCTTTCATTGTGTTTAGATGTTTGCGGAAATGCAGGTGAGAGAAAACCAATTAACCCACTAACTGTAGGCCGTATTTTAAGAAAACTTAATGCTGATAACTTGAGTGAAATAACCAAAATAGGTTATGTCCGCTGTAAGATTACTTTTAACAATCGATCCGCAGCAAACGATTTTGCTGACGATCTTAGACTGCTGGAAGAAGGCTATGTTGCCAAAATATTTGCTCACTTCGTGTCCAAAGTTGGCATCATTTTTGATGCACCAACAGACATACTATGGAAGAATTCAAAGAGACTGAAATTTCAGAAATACCCATAAAGTGTATTAGAATGGATCGTCGTAAGAATACCGAAGATAGAACTAAGATCCCAACGAAACGGGTCAAAATTATACTTCAAGGGCTTGAAATCCCCAGGAAAATTTTTTCGATTATACAAAAATACCTATTAAGCATATCATACCTTTTGCACAAAGCTATAGGTGCTATAGGTTTAATCATTTTGCTCAGCACTGCAAACAAAGAAATTAACCTAGTGTAAAATGTTTTCAGTTTTATGAAAGCAAAGACCCATGTCTCGACACTAAATGTATTAACTGCAAAGAACCCCACACCCCAATAGCTAAAGATTGTCCGGCCAGGGAAAAAGCGTACACCATAAAGCGTACAATGACAATTGAGAACTTGTCTTTCAGAGAAGCTAGCTTTCAATATAAAACCTTTTTCGGGAATAGATTTGAAATCCTGTCAGATAACGAAAATGCTTATTTTCCATCCCTTAAACCTAAAAACCACCACACAGATACCATAAACAATAGTAAAGAAGCGGCAGGTTATCTTCACTAGCATTTTTCATACGCGCAGGCAGCTAAAGTAAACGCCAATCGTGAAAGAGAAGCAAATAAGGCCAGGGAGAACATGAAAGAATATTATGAAAGAATATGTAGGAGATAATTCACCCAGAAAACCGGTCACAAACCCATTTAAAACAATGCCAGCTGAAAGGCTTATTAATGAAAAGATAAGAGAAAAGTCTAATGAGCAGAACACCTTCTTCAAATTGAAAGCCACACAGGCCGAAAAGGCACTTGTAGAACTAAAATAAAACTAAACGATTTTATGCACCAAAGCAACCTGGTTGCTACTCAAAGAGACTCTCTTAACAAAATTAAAAGCGATATAGATCGAAAATTAATAAATTTAGACACATTATAAATTTCATATGAAAACCCCAGGATTCGCATCCAATCTACCCTTTAATGCCATGGCATGAAATTACTTCAATACAGCGTTCAAATTCTGAAGAAAACAGGAAATAAGGAATTGCTGGAAATATTTTTAGAAACGAATAAAGTGGACATAGCTACGCTAAGTGAAATTTGGCTGAAGGGTAATACGGTAATAAGGCACAACATCGGCGATAGACTTTACTTTTTGTAACGACGTACACTTGAAGCTGCACTGGAAGGTGTCAGTAAAAAAAAATACCAACAGTAACCATCTGCCTATAATTATGGAGATTGATACGAGCCCGAGAAGGAGAGGGAATCTCTTTGGGATTAATTATAAAAACTTAGCGGCCGATCTCAGGACCTTCAAAGTGGGTGAAAGTGTTCAAGATTTGTACAATAATGTAAGGGACGTTGTGGAGAAATATCAGCTAATTTGAGGGGGTAAGAAAATTTCCAATAATTGGTGGACTTCGGAATCGACCAAACTTCTCCGACTAAGAAATGCAGCAAGGCAGAGATACAATCTTAACAAAACAACTGCGGACTTAACATCACTAATAAAAGCAGATTTTGAATTCAAAAAACATATCAAAGCGTTAAAAAAGAAAAATTTTAAAAAACTTTGGAGAACATTTCCAACCCTTTATCGATTAGGGAGATGTGGGCAACAATGTCAAGTTTAACGAAATATAATTGCGAGAAGGAAGTTAGGAGTTCATGGGATGACCAACGGAAAAAGGATTTTCTGAATCTAATTAAAGGAACAATTGATACAACAAATAATGACTCAACTGCTATAGTACAACCCCTGTATATAAGTCCAATTAGACCCGATTTGTGTTTTGACGATTTGCTTGTATTATTCCAATTCAGAAACCCCAACTCGGCGAAGGGCATGTAAGGCATCTCGTATACAATTTTACTTAAACTCTCCCAAGATGGGAAAAAAGTGTTTGAAATTATTAATGATTTATGGATTCGAAACGTTATCCTAGACGAATGGAGAAAGGTGAGAATTAAACCCATTCCGAAAAAGAACAAAGATTTAAGTTTGGTCCAAAATTACCGTCCAATTTGCCTGCTGTCAACTCTCAAACTCACGGAGGGCTTAGTTAAAGATTACATCAACAGATTTGGGGAAGAAGGACAAATAATTTCCAAAAGATCGTATGCCTTTAGAAAGAAACACTCCACGGCTCAGGGTATTAATGATTTGATTAACACAGTATATCACTACAGAAACAAAGGCTTCACGGTTATGGGGGCTTGTATCGACTTAGAGAGGGCATATGACCTTGTCGACATCAACATACTAAGGATGCGTATGTACCAGCTGGGCTTCAACTCACATGCGATTGAGTGGTCATATAACGTTTTAAGGAATAGGAACTTATTTTGGGTAATCAATCAATTTCAACAGCGGGAGGCTTAATGCAAGGTAGCGGGCTAAGTCCCTTACTTTTTAATATCTACACGGCTGAATTTCATGAACTGTCACGGAATAACTATCTTTGATAATTATATTTGAACGAGAACATGCCACTGCTACTTTCCTACTCCAGGGGAGGATAAATAAGTTTGTAGAAATAGCTGGTAGATTGAAAATGAAATTACCCCCGAGAAAACAAACATTATTAATTTCCAAAGATCCAAAAAGAATATAAGCATCAATATAAATGGTACACACGTCAGTCAAACCCACTCGATCAAATATTTAGGGCGAATTATAGACATTAATAACTCACCATCAGATCAAGTACAAATGGTCATAGAAAAGGTCAATAGAACGTGTGGATTCAGTAAGATCATAAGCGTATGCAAATTTGGGGTACAACCGGCAAGAGCCCTACATTTCTATAGGGCCTTTACAAGGACCAAATTGGAATACGCGGCATCATCTTTCGCCAATATGGGGCGCACTGCTTTGAAAAAACTGAGTACATGTATTAATGCAAATCTGAGAGGGGCCTTGGGCCTAATCAGATCGACACTGACTCACATTTTGTATCATATGGCGAGGGAATTACCACCCGAATTCCGCTTCGAACTAACTACCGCTAAGGAACTGACCGGATGCCTATGAACTACCGATAATTGAATTACTTTCGGAACCTGAATTCAACCTGAGAACCAGCTATGCTAAAATCTTCAATAAACACAGGGATGCTTTTTCAAAAATTGGCATTCTAACTGGAAGCCATAGGACACAGTCAAGATTTTTAATTTTTCCAAATTTTTTCGGAGACATATGCAGAAATAAGGGAGAGGGAAACGATGAAATGATAGATTGCATCATGAGCCAGAAACTTCATGAACTGGAAAGCTATGAATTATTATATACGGATGGATCAGTAGATTCAAATAGTACCGGTTATGCTTTCTGGCACCCGGGGAGTGATTCGAAAGGCCTTTCAAAATGGAAACAAAAATTTCATCAATGTCAGCTGAGCTGGCGGCTATAGAGATGGCAATACATTTTGCGAAGGATAATGATGTTGATAGAGTGGCCATACTCACGGATAGCAGGTCGGGATGCTTCGCATTGACGAAAAGAATGAGCAATAACCCAAGGGTAAGAGGAATCCATAAACTGGCGAATGAAACAGCTTTTCAGGAGATCAGCCTCTACTTCATACCGGGTCATACTAATATCTTGGGTAATGTAGAAGCGGACAAAGCGGGCAGAGAGGCGCAGATCAACGGCGTTGTAAAAGAGCATGTATTGAGTGTTGACGACGCCATAGCGATCATTCATCAAAAACTGTGGGCGGAATGGAACGTAGCTTATAGACATCTAAGTATGACAAAAGGACGAAAATATGCAGAAATCTTCCCCAATGTAATTAGAAATAATGAGTGGTTCGAAAAAACAGGAACTGATTCTGAGAATTCACTAATTTTTCGCAAAAACATATACATACAAATTTTGGGAAAAATCTGTGCAATATTTTGTTTTTTTGAAAGATTTAAGTGAGATCAGGAAGCAGCTTTATGTGCATGTACTTAAGATTATAACTGAGAATGGTCCCACATGGTTTATTTTTTAAGTACTAATTTATGATTATAAAAAACAGATATAAGCCAAATGTGATCGAGATCTATATCATAATTTGGGTTTGAAGCCAATTAAAGTCAATGTCATAAGGGTCACTTGTGTGGGGACTAGATTTAAACATGCACCGCTTTTTACAAATTTCAATACCGTACATGCTGTGACCCGCAAAAGCTTATCTGCGAAATTTCAATAAAATATATTCATATTTGCGACCTGTAGTTTCTTTATAAACTTTATAAATACACACAGACAAACGGAAAGATGTACATCGACTCAGAAAATTAGTCTGAATATATAAAATATATTTCATTCATTTATTAAAATGTATTTTATTCATTTTTTAATAAAATTTTTTACGTAAACATGGAACAATACATATTTATTACAAAATAGACAATTTTAGTAGAATCCAATTTAAAATCAATTCAAATTTTAAGCCTTGACATAATTATACTTGAATTAAGCTGTAATTCAGTAGAATTCTCCAGGAAAATGAATGCTTGTTTTTAAGGCAAACATGTCATTGGGAATACAATTGATTTAAAGTTTTTTTTTAGCTTTACTTACTGAAAACCAGACAAAATATTTTAAATACAGTAGTATAGATAGAGGAGAACCAGGAAATACTGGGAAATCTAAAAAATGTGTAGTATACCTTAGGAGACAAAGCCTGAGGGTAAGCCGCATGCGGCTTGCCTGAAGAAAATTTGTGGTAGTATAGATAAAACAGACCCAAGATATTTTGTTAAAATGTTGTAGTTAACAAGAGTAGCAAGATAGAGCTAGAAGTTTTACATAGAGGAGAACTAGGAAATATTGGGAAATGTGAAAATAAATTTATAAATTATATAAATTTTTATAAGATCTTTAGAAAGGATTGTGACTAAACTAGAAAGCTCGCGCTAAGATTTTGATTTGGATAAGACTTTTAAAAAGGGGATTGTATGTGCTGAAAATTTGCCTAAGGGATGTGTTGGTTTAAGTGGTTTTTATTTATGATATGGTACTAATGCCCGTTGTTGCTATCGTTTAAACATTTACACTTACACTAATAAAAGTAAATACACCATTACAGATAATAATGATATACAAATATGTTTAATCAACATTAGATTTAAATATTTCTTTTTCAACAGTTTAGAGTCACAACATAAGCTACAGTTGACAACTGTATCAATAAAATAGAATACGAAGAGTATTTATTTCCAGCTGAAAATTCACGGAATTTATTGTTCTACTACGAACAATTGATCGTGGATGAAGTTTCGGAAATTATTGATTTCGAATCTGATGAAGAACCTAAGTAGTGTCAATGACATATATAGAAGAAGAAGCTGAAAAAATACCCAACAATCAAATGAGAATATCTAATTCCAAGGATTGGGTCTTTTCTGAACCACAAATGATTCATTTGCAAAAATGGATAATGGATATTGGTATTTTTGATCACAATAGATACTTTTTTTTAAAATATGCTTTTGCATATCCAGTAAAGTCAAAAAATCTTTAGAAATTTTTTCTGCGATGTTTAAAAGATTAAAAACGAAACCAAAAAATATTCAGTCTGGTCAAGGGAAAGAATTTTTAAATAAAGATTTTAAATTATTAATGGAAAATAATCATATTAACCACTATCGTAAATACACTAATTTAAAAGCATCAATATGATATCGACAGTTTAGTGTCTCAATACAATAACACGAATCACCATCACGAACCATTAAAAGGAAACCATCTGAAGTTAATAAATTAAATAAAATATATTTGTTACAAACAGTTTACAATTTTTCAAAATCATTCCCATATCCTAAATTCAAAAAAGGAGATCATGTTAGAATTAGCAAATACAAAGGATTTTGTTTCAAAGGTTATGAACCCAATTGTACAACAGAAATTTTTGTCATAATATTTAATAAAATACTATAGAGATAATATAAATTTAAGGGAATTTTATGAATACATACGAACTACAAAAGTTTGAAAACAAAGATGTTTTTCTAATAGAAAAAGTTTTAAAAATAACAGGAAAGAAACTGTTGGTCAAATGTTTAGATTTTTAAGAATATTATAACTCTTGGAAAAATAACCATAAATTATTGAAAAAATAATTACTATGTGGACGTATAAAAGAAGATAATTTTGTAAAAATTATTTTATTTGTACAAAATCGTTTAAGTATGTAACAACCAACAACCAACCAAACAAAGTCACAATGAAGATAGAAGAAGGAAGAGGAAGACAATAAAGTTAAAAATTAAATGTTCAGAAAAGAATAAATAACAGAATATTACGAGCACAATGAATTTAAAAGATATCGACAATATTAATGTGAACTACAAAGTTGCCATAAATAAAACCCCACTAATTTTACTAATATTTAGCTGAGTTGTTTAAAAAAATGTTATTTTTTAAAATTTTAAATTTTCTGTTCAATGTAATTTTTGTTTTATGTTGTGTGTTAATTTAAACTAGCAAATTCCAGCCCTCGAAATTCGAGTGCAAATTCTAGGAAATTTTATTTTTCATTAAATAAAGACTCTAATAGGTATGCTAATCAATTATAGCGAATATGCAAATCAATACAAAAAACAAACTCATTTTTATTAAAACCACATTAACAAATTTAATAAACACACACACAGCATTGTATAATTTTATGTATGTGTTAGTAGCAACTTTAAATGCAATTTACTCAAAATAAAGGAAAAATTTAAAAATCTGTAAATCTGCAAAATGGCTAAAAAGAAATACCTTTCAAATAATATACGTTTGGTCAAAATCTGGATAAAACGGTAGAACAAAACATCATTCACAAGAAATGGCCTAGCCTATTAATATTATAGATTTAATATAATAAGAAAATATCATGTTACTGTAAGTCTTAATTGTTGTATGGTACAAGTATTTAGTAACAATATGATGTTTTTTATTTAAATAGACGTCTTTTGAAAAGGTCAACAAAAAATTGATGAAACGTTGGGAAAAATGCAGTAGAAAAAACCAATTTTATTTACATTACTAGCTGACCCGGCAAACGTTGTTTTGCCATGTAACTTATTTCTAGTGATTATATTTGTTGTTAATTATTTATTATGATATGTATTTATCATGTGTGGGAGGAGTCACACTCATCATTCGTGAACTCACACCTGGTTTCAAGACTGTCGTGTTTACAGTACTCTAGATAATATTTTTTGTATGGGAGGTACCACGCCCACCCAATGCTGCCCATTTTTGGTTCGACTACTCACATTAACAGCCAATTGACGTGCCGAAAGTTTCAAGACTCTGGCCATCATAGTACTCTAGATATATGATGATATGTGTTTACTATGTATGGGGGGTGCCAGGCCCACTGGTTTGATCCCGCCCATTTTTGACATAACTGCTCATCATTCGTGGACTCACACCTCGTTTCAAGACTGTCGGGTTTATAGTACTCCAGATAATTTTTTTTTTGCATGGGAGGTGCCACGCGTACTAACCCAATCCCGCCCATTTTTGGTACGACTACCTAACATGCAGCAAGTTTCAAGACTCTGGCCATCATAGTACTATAGTTATTAACCAACCACGCCCACTGGTTTCATCCCGCCCATTTTTTTCTTAGTACTAACGTTGATAACTTATGATCTCACACTAAGTCCCAAGACTTTATATAATACAGTACTCTAGATATGTATATGACATTAAATATTCACTTTATATGAGAGCTGCCCAATTGTCCAATCACGCACATTTTCACTTCGATTGCTAATATTAATAATTTATGAACTCCTAGAAAGCTTGAAGGCTCTAACTATTATATAACTGCGGATATTTTATATTAAATATTTATTTTGTATGAGAGCTGCCATGCCCACTTGTCCGATCCCTCCCATTTTTGTTCTGATTACTCACATTAGTAACATATGTACTATTGCAATGTTTCAAAACTCTTTCTATCGCAATAGTCAAGATATCTGATGTTATTCAATTTATGTGGGAGGGGCCACGCCGACTTGAAATCCAAAAAGATATATAGCCGTAAACCTAATCTGAACTATTACCTTTATAATGAAATCAGTTTGTGTCACATCGGTTGGGTAGCTTCAGAGTCTATAAAACTACCCGTACTTTTCTTATTTCATAATGTCCCCATGCAAATGTATCTATGTTATTTGCTAAAACATATCTTTTATTATCTTTATAGTTTAAACTTTATTTACAACTTCTGTATATACGTTATGCGATCTACTAGGAATAACCCTTTGTTCTCCATTAAAGGTTTTTCTCCCAAGTATGGATTCTTGATAATTACGGAAATCTAATTTTGTACAACTGATTTTTTGGCTCCTCTTACTTTTTTATAACTAGTTTTAGTATAATGCTCACTTTCTTCAATCGTGTAAGCGTATGCTTTTGCTTTTAGAACCAGCAAATTTTCTCATAATTTTACCTGAATTTTCATCACTAAACCTAGCACTTTTTTGTTCAAATGCTTAATACCAAAAACATTTTCAAGTTTGTATTCTGAAGTATCAAACTTATTGGTATTCTTTCTAATAATTTCGTAAATGTCTTTTTCAGAGGACATAACAAATGAGTTTGTGTCCATGTAGACACATTTAAGTTTTTTAACTTCTTTGGTTAAAAAATTATATATAAATATAGAAATCGTACATTAAAATTTTGAAATTCAAATAGTTCTATATATATCTAATTGTTCTATATATTTGAAACTTCTACATACATATAGTTATTGGTTTGTCATGATTTACCTCTAATTTGTTCAATGCTATTCCGTACAGTCCATTATCAAAAACGTCCAGAATGATTGGGTTTAGGTATTAGAGCTCTGTATCCTTCGGAAATTCTGCTATTATTATAATTCATAACTAATCTCACATCACGACGCTTCTCTACATTTTCCGTATACATCATTATTCATTAATTAAAAAAAAATCTTTTCTAATTCATTTTTTGCTGCTCTTCCGGTGATTTGTGTTTTTCTCAAACTCTGCACTTTAATTGCAAGTTCTTTACATGAATTCTATATTCTTTTTTGTAAATGAGATCAGTTAATAACTTGGGCAATTCTCCTCCCGTTGGTATTTTATTTTCCGGACAAAATGGGAGCTAGTTATGAGAATTATGAAATGCGATGGGGTATTCAAGATCAACTTCTAAAATATATCAGTAATTAGAATCATCATTATATTCGCTTACAGTGAAATTTTCAATTTCTTCCTGAGATAAAAATGAAAAAGTGCACTACATAATACCGCCTTGAATTGAGGTTTTGAAGATGAATATACTTCCGGATCACTTATTAATTCTACCTTTATATTCGTATATTTAAGCATAGCATTCCCATGACAAATTCTCGTAAATTCTCTAGAATTCTCAAAAATATCCGACAAAATAAGAAAATCACTCTTAAGATATAACAACATGTAGCCTTTAAGACTCCTACATTGAAATACATCCACACCTTATGAGCAAAATTAAAGTCTTCCTCAGAACACTCGCTGTCATCTAAATTATTATAAATTGATCATTCAATTTATCGAAGCTATCCACATAGTCATATGGAAAAACTCCTTTCCTATTCATAAGTTGGAAATGTTTCTGTGTGTTATGTATCTTGTTCAGTATCTTGAAATCTTTATTTAAATAGATTGTCAACTTTTCTATACAGGAATTTAAAAACATATTTGAATCAACAAAACTAAGTCTTTTTTGCTTTCTGTTTGATCTATAATATGCTTCTCAGTTTCTTCAATAAATTTCATTTGAAAAGAAAATGGTCTTAGTCGATAATTTGCGTTAAAAATCCCAAAACCATTAAATAAATAGTGATTTAGGTAGAAGTAATTAAAAAGGGAAGTTCCAAGAATTAGGAATTAGTAAAATGACTTTTTTGTTTTCAACCACCGCACAGGAGCGATTTTCTTTTTTTTTTATTTATTTATTTATTTATTTATTTATTTTTTTATTTATTTATTGAATTTCATAAATTATAATTCAGTACAAAAAATTAATCTTATATGGAAGTACTGAATACTAATTATAGTTATATTTTACAAGAAAAAATAAAATAATAAAATACTACCTAATACTAACAAAACAAAGAAAAAAGAAACATAAATATAAATAATAAAATAATAATAATAAAAGAAAAAAAGAATTAGTTATAATATTCGTATATTTTATTTTTGAATTTAGTTGCGTTGCTGATAATTTGCAAGTGAGGGGGTAGTCGATTCCAAATTCGTATGGCATTGATATAGAAGTGTAACTCCGAAAGTTGAGTCTTATGTTGTATTTGAATAATACGGCGTCCTCTCTCAGACCTAAAAAAGTTTAGTCTTTCGTAAAGGTATTTAGGTTGGCATGAGTAAATAATTTTATGCAGGTATATTAGTGATTTACACTTCAAAAGGTTTTCAAAAGTGACACCAAAAATTTGTTTAGCGTAGAGAGATACGCTGCCAAGTCGTGGTATGCCAAATATATATCGCGCAATGTTATTAAAAGATACGTTTAGTTTACGCATACTGGTTGCATCAAAACTTGAGAACAACTCACAACCATAGAGTAAAGTTGGTATTAAGTATGTTTTAGCCAGAAGCATTCTGACTTGAAATGGTACGAACCACTGAGTGCAGCATAAGTTTCTTAACATACCATATATTTTTCCGATTGTAATAAACGTGGTCGTTCCAGTGTAAGTATTTATTAAATGTGACTCCAAGATTTTTTACCTTATCCGCAAGATTAATTTTTGATTCACCCAGAATTATATCAGAAATATTTGGAGTAACTTGATTGTTTTTTTTTAATTAACATACATTTTGACTTACTTGGATTCAGACATAATCCGTTTGTTGTAGCCCAGAGCCTAATATTTTGTAAGTCAACGTTAATTTTACGAACGCAATCATCAATTTCCGATATTGTACAGCTAATGTAGAGTTGGACGTCGTCCGCATACATTTGAACATTGCAATATTGTAATTGATTCGGAAGATCATTGGCATAAGCTGAGTACAGCAAGGCCCTAAGATAGAACCTTGTGGAACACCTCTTGTAAGTTCGATCCTAGTTGACATTTGTTTACCACAGAAAACCGATTGTGATCTTTCTGTTAAATATGAATTCATCAATTTAGTGGATGTCGTAGACATATAAAATATTTTGTTTAACTTTAATGTTAAAATTTCCGTGTTAACAGTATCAAGAGCCTTAGAATGATCCAAAAGAATTAAGAAGGCAACTTTGTCATCATCAATTTGTGATCTTATATATTCTGTTACACAAATCAAAGTAGATACGCAACTGTGTTGTGGACGAAAACCAGATTGTCTGGGAGTAAGCAAGTTGTTATCCTGAATAAATCTACTGAATTGGTTGTGCATTAAACGTTCAAGTTCCTTAACCTTATACGTTCTGGTAACCTTATTTCTAAGGGATCGAAATGCAGTCTGTAGTTCGGGGGTTTTACATCACTTCCATCTTGTATAAGCAATATTACGTTGTTCGATTAAACAATTAATTTCAACAATAAACCATGGGTTGTCAGTTATTGTTATCCTTTTCGTTCTAAGAGGAGCAAATTCATTGAAGAGTTGTTCAATGTTTGTTTGAATAAACGTAAGCTGCTCATCAACAGATGGCATATAATATGTACAATCCTAATCAATTTGTGAAATTTTATCATATAAAGCTAAATAATTAATACGTTTAAAGTCATGATAGCTAAAACTTTCATCAGTTGTGTCTGGTTTAAAATCGTAAGTGATAAATATAAGATCGTGTTTAGAAAACACAGGCGCTGATATCTGTTTAAACAAAAGAACTTTTGACAAACAGTTGGTGAAAAATATATCAAGGAGCGAATTTCAGTTGGTGGAATAGTGTGTAGGTATCGTTTTATTGACAACATCTAGGCCAAGATATATAACTTCATCTGAAAACGTAGATTCCACTATAATGTTAATGTAAAAATCACCAGCTATTATAATATTTGTGTACCCGACGGTAATATTAGATAATTCCAGAAAAAAAAGCTTCTGAATTAATATTCTTATTTGGTCTATACATAGACATTTCCTAGCAATATTTTTTCGTTCCTATTGAATAATTCTAAAAAGAGAAACTCAATTCTATCACCATCTTTTGATTTATTTTTAATTTTACATTTTACATTATTTTTCACATATATGGCAACACCACCTGCTTTTTTATCCTTATGACCCTTTTTTTGTTTTCTATCCACTCTGAAGAGCTTATATCCCCGCAATCTGTAACAGTCATCATTGACCTTGGCATTGAACCATGTTTCTGAAATGCATACCGCATCGACGTTGGAAGACTCAAATATGTAACGGAACTCTTAAATTTTTATTTGTAAGCTTTGCGCATTAATATGGACAACGTTTAAGCCATTTTTAATCATGCTATGTGCATTGAATTTGGAACTCACCCTCAGATTATTTAAATTGTTCAACATATATTACAGAGCTGAGTGCAACGCAAGTAAATTGTGTGTTAACATTAATATTGATTATAAACTTGGTATTACAAATCTTAGATATATCTATATATAATTTAATTAAGAATGATAAAGGTGAAAATATCGAATACAAAAAAAGTTTGGTAATATTAAAATTTATTTTGAAATTGATATTATAAAAATTGGTTCCATTTAAATATGAAAAAAATTTAAGGTATAATGTTTCGAACAAAATAATAAAACATAAGGAATACAAATATATAATTGTAGAAAAAAGTAATATACGTGATTGATTACTCATCAAAATTTTCATTTCGAAATAAGCTAAAAATATCATCAATGCAATTGAGGCGCTGCGGTTCATCTGACTGGTTCATTTTGATAAAAACAATGCCACGCATAGAATAAACAGAAAATAGTTTCTTGTCTTTCCAAAGTTTTACAGCTTCAATATATATTTTAAAATTCCGGGGTGTTAAATGTTCCTTGACATTAAAAGGCATATCAGATGCAAAGCCAATATCATTCAATCGTAAAGGACCTTTGCGAGTTCGTGTTAGAGTGGAAATAGATTTCAAGAAAAAGTTTCTATCATATAGTGTTCCGAGTCTTACGATAATAGCAGGATCACTGTTATTAATTCCAGCTCTAGTTTTCTTTAAGCGAAATATTGACTTTACTGCTGGTCGATTAATATTAATTGTGGCACATAAATTATTAAATATTTGGTTCACATCATCATTCTCATACATTGGTACACCATTTATTCTAATGTCACATGCAACTGCTATATTTTCCTGTTTATCTAATTCTTTTTTAAATCAAATATTTCGTTTTTTAGGCTTAAGGCGTTAGCCGAGACTGTTTCTAATTCATGTATTTTCTTTTTAACATCATTTAATTCTCTTTTATATTCTTCAAGTGTTTGTTCAACTCTTTTCATTGTTTGGTTTATTTTCACTTCTATCTCATTTAAGAGTCTATCTTCATGCTCTCGAAATATACTTTGTATAAATGTTTGTAACTTTTCGGTTAGATCTACACTTAATTTATCAAAACGTTTGTCGATTGTTGTTATTATTCTTAATGGAGATTCTAAGTTAGTTAATCGAGGAGCTTTTGATACACTTTCACTAATAGTGTTTTGTAATACGTTTGTTATATGTTTGTTTGTAGGATTATTAGTAATATTGTCATTGTGCGTGATGTTATTTTCACTGTTTGTTGTTGATGTGTTATTATCAATATCTATAGCAGATGCACTTTCTTGTTGACAATTTTTTTTATTTACTCTTCTATTTCCCATATGTGAGTGAGGTTTAGTATGGACGGGTTTAGTGTTTGGTTTCTCTTTATATTTAAAAAGAGAGAGATAGAGTTTTGATATTTTTGTGATGGTTTTTTTTAATATTGCTTTGTTATCTGATGCATTTGTAGTTTTTATTTGTTTTTTTTTTTGGCTATTGATTGAGTGTTTTATTTAATATTTTCGTACAAGCTAACTAATTTCAAAAATGAAGATTCAGTTAAGACTCGAAACTCAGCCGAAGCTGATGTCGTTTAATTTTCGTGATAAAATTCGCTATTAATTTTTTTGGAACTTATTTCATTTTGTGAGTGATTTAAGTTAAGTGCATCGGTTTCATAAAAATAACAAAAAAAAACATTGTATAATATATATTGTGTTAAAAATGTCGGAACCAAAATGTAAAATGGACCATTTTTGTAATGTTTGTGGACGTTTCATAGCAAGCGATGGAAAATGTGGCAATGCGGGTGATTTTTTTTTGGAAGCCTATAAACAATATTTCTCGCACGAGTTTATCACTGACGTAAACTATGCCCCTAAAAAAGTTTGTTTTAATCGCTATTCAACTCTTATGCAATGGAAAAGTATACCAACAGCCCGCATCAACAAGAAAATAGCTATGGATGTATCAACTACCATAAAACTTTGAATAGAAGGAAAGCAAAGAATAAAACTTATGTAGCAGTGCCAAGTGTCCAATTACCATTACCGCACTCAGAATTCGTTCCAGTACCAACATATCGAAGTATAGATCTTCAAACAGATATCAGTACTACAACCGCCGCTGCTACATCCATGGATTTCTTCATTTTTGAAAGGAAATGATTTGCTGGCGAAAGGTACCAAAGTAACAGCATATCGGAAACGCCAAAAAGAGTTAGAAAAGTTCTTCAATGTGAATGATGCAAAAAATTTCGCTTATTGCAACGATATTGAAAAGTTAATGGAGACGATAGGGTTAACCTATAAAAAAATGATTGGCGTTTATCCATCGATAGTTCACTAATCAGCTTAAAAGTTGTGCTTTTGCACAAGACAAATAGAATGCCTTCTGTTCCGATTGCGTATAGCACTGACACTAGTGAAAATTTCGATAATTTGAAACACATTCTGGAAGTAGTCAAATATAACGAACACCAATGGTGCATTTGCTGCGACCTCAAAATAGTTTCATTGATTACAGGCTTAACAGCATCTGGCCGTCCAAAATATCCGTGTTTTTTGTGCGATTCGGATTCACGATACGGAGAAGGTATTAAAAGAAGAAACCAGTACACTCAGCATAACTGGAATAGTCGCATTGGAAGGAAATGGCCTAAAGACAATAGGTAACACGAAAGTCTTGTTCCTGAAATGAAAATTTTGTTGCCGTTGCTCCACATTAAACTTGGCATTGCTAAAAATTTTTTGAAATGTATCGCAAAAAGACCAGCAGTATTCAACCGCTTAAAAGACATTTTCCCAAAACTAAGTAACGCCAAAATTCAGGAAGGGATTGTTAATGGTCCCGACATACGGAAACTAATGAGTCGTCAAGATTTTGACCAAGTTCTGACAGACCGACAATTAAATGCATGGCTCGCATTGAAAGCAGTCATTAAAGGACTTTTGGGTAAAGAACGCAAAGACAACTACAGGCAATCTGTTGCAAATATGTTGGCAGCTTTCGATGAAATTGGGGTTAATATGTCGTACAAAATTCATCTCTTGCATCAGCATCTTGATCAACTCGCCCACAGTTGCGAACTGAATCTGATGAGCAAGGCGAACGTTATCACCAAACTGCGCTTCCATATGAAATAAGGTAACTATAGAGTGTGCATATTTTGAATTCCTAGATTTTTCTAATACCTTTGTCAGAGTGCACAATTTAAACATGTTAACGATTGAAAACTATTTTCGTTTCAGGTACAGAGGAAATAAATCTCCAGATGCAATACTCGCTGAAATTTGTTGGTGGTATAAAAACACCTTTGAAGAAGAGGAAGACGAGGTAAAAGAGGAAGAAGGGGAAGACAAAGATGAAATTCCAGAATATATGTTGGACGAAATTATCGACCTTTCTGATGATGATGACGATGACCAAGATATTAGAGAGAGCAGTGATGTTGATCCACAGCCGCCTGCTAAACGGCAACTGGCCAAATCATTAATTTAATTTATTTAATTTTTTTACTTAAAACTTTTCATAACTAACATTTCAAAAATATATTTTTTTCCATATTTTTATAATTTCTTTTTCAATGTTTCTTCCAAACCAACACTGAACAAAATTGGTACATAAAAAATGAGAAGTAAATTAATATTAAGCTGGAAAACGCAAGTTTTGTATTATGATTGTTTTCTTTTCAAATGAAATTTATTGAAGAAACTGAGAAGCATATTATAGATCAAACAGAAAGCAAAAAAAAAGATTTAGTTTTATGGAAAATATTTTCAAAAAGCATGAAAAAAAAATAATTTTTCCAACATTTTGCTTCATAAGCACCACAAAAATTTTCTAAATCAATTTTTAAAAAAATTTTAATTGTTGCACAGGTCTCTAGCAATAATTTGGCTTTTACAGATTGAAAAAATATCAATTAGTCGACGAGTTATAGCCAAAAAACCATATAAACAATATGCTGAAAATCGGCATTTGACTGCAAAGTTCGAAGGTCGATTAATAAAAAAATTCGAACTAACATAACCAAACGCCTCGATACGGGTCTTCTAATTTAGCCTCTATTTTCACCCCTCACTCTCAGAATCGACCTAACTTTTGCTAACCTGAATTTGTTCCACAGTGCTATTCACTAAAGTCAGTAAATTAATATGAACCTCTGTGATACTTTTTGATTTTCTTGCAGAGCTCACATCTTATTTGGTTTCTTTAATTCATAAGCGTAAATTTTGTAGTGTGCACTATTTTGTTGAAATATTTTATGGTCAGGAAATAAAATTGGAAATAACATATTCGAAAAATCTATGGTCATTTTTCTGAGTTTTATTTTTGTTGAACTTATGTCGTTAATTTTATAATATTTTATGTCACATAATTCTTTTTTATCTGAAGCAGATCAATTGTCACTTTCCAATGATATTGCGAATGACTTTTATATTTATTTTGATGAATATCTATTTTCCACACTTCACAAAATATGTCAATTATCTATAGAACTTAAAGAGAAAATAAATGAAATATCACTTGAAAAGGATGACATTATAGTACCATTTGACGTGGTGTCACTATTCACCAATATACCGACACATCTAGCAATAAAAAACATTTTAGACAAATGGGAAATCATAAAAAAGGAAACCACAATACAAAGACAACAATTTTTAAGGCTATTTTGTTTAGTTGATAACAACTTTTTCACATTCAATGGAAAATTTTACCATCAAACGTATGGTATGCCCATGGGCAACCCCCTCTCACCGACGATTGCCGATATAGTGCTGGATAATTTTTAAGCGACGTAATTGATGAATTGAAACTTAAAAATATAGAAATAAAGTTCATAACCAAGTATGTAGACGATATGTTTGCGATTATTAATAAAAAGGATGAGGAAATAATCATGAAGACTCTAAACGCGTATCATAATAAACTTAAATTTACTATTGAAAAAGAAAAGAATATGAGAATACCATTCTTGGATATGACGATTATAAGGGATAATGGTAAACTGATGACTAATTGGTATTCAAAAGAGATTGCATCAGGAAGAATGATAAATTATCACTCGACGCAACCAGAAAAAATGAAAAGGAATACGGCAATGAATTTTATTCAAAAAATAATGAAACTAAGCGACGAACGATTTAAAAAAGACAACATTATTATAATAAGGAAAATACTTACCATGAATAATTATCCCAATTTTGTCATTAATAATTTATTAGACATAACACTCAACAATAAACATAACAAAAAGGACAAACAACACAGTGAAGCGAAAAATTTTTACAGTGTACTTTACATACCAAAACTAACAGTGAGTAAAAAACTGAAAAGGGAGATCAATGATGAAAAAATAACAATAGCTTACAAATCAAATCAAACACTAAGACATCTTTTTACAAGCAAAAAATCGAAAATTGACAAATTAAAAACGGATAATGTTGTGTATGAAATCAAGTGTGACGGTAATGAAAATTAACAGTGCAATAAAGTATATATAGGAACGACAAAAATAATGTTAGATGTAAGAATAGCTGAGTATGAATCCGACGTAAACAAAAACAAAGAAAGCACAGCTTTTTCTCAACACATAAAAGAGAGTAAACACAAACCAAATTTTAACGATGTACGCATATTAGATAAGGAGAAAAACGAACAAAAGCGATGTACACTAGAAAGTTTACGTATACAAAAAAAAAAATACAAAAAACATTAAACACAAAAGAAGACTAGGATAATATTAAACTGCAATAGTCTATAGCATTAGTCTAATAATAAAAACATTCTGTGATACTACTTGTTAGGTTAAACTGTGATTTATCTTAAATTGTAATTATTTATTAAATTTATTCAAATTTTGTGTCGTGATGTCCAGTTTTTTATACAAATTTAGTACTTGACAATGTAATAAAATAAAATCGTAAGTTAACCTGTGATACTAGTATTTAAGATTTTAATATTAAATTAATGTTATGTTGTTGTTTGTATATTTTGTCATTAGAAATCAATAAATTTCACACTCCAGAAGTTGAAATACCGTCAACGAAACGTCGAGTGAAAAGGATGAAATAATTTGAATTTTTTTATTATCATCTAATATTTAATTGACCATAATTAACCCGAAAAATAAAAAACAAAATCTCATTTTTACTTTCATTGGATGCACATTTGCATTAAAAATTCCGCTTACTTTTTCAGCTACATTCTCACGTTCTTTATGAATATTTACATAGCACCTAAATAGTGCAACTCGAAATTGGTTGCTCCTTCTATAATTAAACCGCATTCAGAGCACATTATTTTTGTTGAATTTTCCATATTAGAATTAGTTGTACGTTTATGTTTTATTTTTTTTTTTTTTTGATTATTTTTAAATGGTGCCTTCGCGTGTAGTTTAATACTGAATGAATTGAAAACTATTTCTTTCTCTTGATTTGGTATATTGTTTAAAATCTATGTATATTGCGTTTTGGGATTGCTCAAAAATAATCTAGTATCAGGTGTGAAATTTCAATAAAGTAACGCATGTTTTAAAATAGGGTTGTAGATTATATTTATATTATCTATTGGGTTTTGTTGTGGCTCTGGAATATTTAAAACGACAAATTTTAATCAGATTTTCCAAACTGCACATTTTTAGGAATCAAATTATGTTAAAAGTTTTATGAGCATGTTAAAGCACTCTTCCAATGTTTGACCTAGATTTTCTTTATGTTAAAGGTTTGAAGCATGAGTCCTAATAACTGTCCACATTTCTAAAATAGCATTTGTTTTATTATTTGCAATCTATATTCCATTTTCGATTCATTATGTTACAGGTAACTGTTTTTATGTTTATTTCAAAATTGGGAATTTTGTGGTACTAATAATGTGAAATTTCCAAATAAGTAACGTGTTTTTTCTTTAAATAGGGTCATTTTGTATTTTTTGGTATCTGTGGGCTTATGTTGTGACTCTGAATTGTTGCAAATGACAAAGTTTAATCTAATGTTGACCAAACATATTTATGAGTTATTGCACAGGCTTAGCATTTTCCAAACTTCACCTTTTAATAAACATGTATTTTGTTATCATCTGTAAGTCTTAAATAGTGTATTTAATGTTATTAATATAAGTGTAAATGTTTTAAACGAAAGCAATAACGGGCATTGGCACCATATCATAAATAACAAGTAAGAAAATTATAGTCGATCTAGACCGACTATACGATATCCTATACCATGCGCTTAGAGACCCTATCTCTTAGGCTCAACCAATTGGATATAGAAAATAAGCATAAACCAAATTTGAGTGGCATTGTTATTAATTTTATCCGTTGAGAATGAAGAAGTTCATATCGACAGCTAGACTTATACGGGGACAAGGTCGAAAAATGGACCGCTCCTGACATTATTTGGTAAGGTCATTTATTTTTTGCAAAAACATATACAAACTAAATTCGAGAAAAATCTGTGCAATATTTTTGTTTTTTGATAGTTAAGTGAAGAACGGGAATTAGATTCATATGGGGGCTACGACAAATAATTGCCCTATATGGTTTATTTTAGAACTACTGAACAATGGGTGTAATAAACACACACAAACCCGATTTGACCGAGATCTTTATAATAATTTGGATCATTCGGCAATTTAAGTTGCTTTTGATAGGTGTTATTTGTATGTGGACTACGTCTGAACATGCACCGATTTTCGCCATTTTCAGTAGCGTATGCTAAGACTGATAGAAGCTTACATACCAAATTTCATCAAAATAGGTTTACATTTGCAACCTGTAGTTTGATTATAATGTTTACGTGGACACACAGACGGAGAGACGGCCAGACGGCCAGACGGACGGACGGACGGACATCGCTAAATCGAATCAGAAAGTGATTCTGAGTCGATCGGTATAATAAAAGGTGGGTCTAGGTCAAATATTTTTGGTATTTAAAAATAGGGTATAAAAACCACTTGCACCAAAACAACCCTTAGGCAAATTTCACACCACACTTATTTTTAAAATCTTATCCACATGTTAAACTTAGCATGCCTTTCTAGTTCAGTCACACTCCTTTTTAAAAATCTTATAAAATTTATAACGCTAAAATTTATATCCATCTTATGCACAGTATTTATCCCCTAAGGTACTACGCAAAATTTTCACATTTACCGGTATTTCCTAGTTCTCCTCTATCTATACTACTATCATGCAATTCTGTAAATATTCCTGAATACTACCCTAACCCAAATACGTTGGTAAAGCTGTCAAATACTTGGACACATCAAAAACCACCCCATGAATCACAATGTGCTAGTTGCTTTGAGGAACATGCTGCTTCATCAAATAAGTGCACCAAATTTATCCATCAAAAAGAACTATTAAAAATTAAAATTAAAAACAAGTGCACCATTAGCGAAGCAAAACGAATTCAACATACTCCTCTATCATAACTTAAAAAAAAAAACAAAAATAATATTTACAAAAACACTGAAACCAAAAGTAAAATTACTAGAGTAAATACAGAACATATCTCTCAACATAACTCCAACGTACCATCAACATCAAAAACTACAACAAACTTCAATGATCTCCCTACTATTGGCTCATACATAATTAAATCAACAACAACACAACACAACACATAACTCCGAATTTAAACAGTAACTTCGATTTTTTAAACAATCCAATAATATCATAAAGAAAACAAAAATAGACAATTCAAAACAAAAAAACGATATGGATTACGATGTAATCGATACGAGCGAAGATGAATAAAATACTTAACGTTATATCTCTCTTTGCATTTGTAATCTTCTTTAATTTTATAATTATCAGTGTTACAGTGGAATATGAATGGCTACAACAATAACTTCAACGAACTCCCTCTTCTTATAAACGACATTAACCCAGATGTAATATCAGTTCAAGAAACATATACACATATACTTCACGATAAAACAAATATAATTACCAATAAGTTATACGAGGGATGTTTTTACAATTTACGAAACAATTCTTATGCCAAACAGGGAATTGCATATCTTGCTAAAAAAAAAAAAAAACAAATCCCCCATCAAGATCTATTCCCTAATACAGACATAGCACAAATTGAGCAACGGAAGTGATCATTTTCCAATTCTTATCACCGTTGGTTGTGATTCAAACAAAGGAAAAATCAATATCCAAATTTAAAATTGATAAAGCTGATTGGGTAAGATTCAAACTATACTATAAAGAACAAAACATAATAGTAAGCATTTTAGAAAAACATAAATTTTGAAGCAGCAAAAATACAGGGAATTATGCGCTGCGCAGCAAATTCTTCTATACCACAAACTAAACCTATTCAACATAGACAATATATTCCATGATAAAATTCTGATTTAAAAAACTTCAGAAAAGATTAGAGGAAAAACTTCTGGCCTACAAAAGATTACAGCAAAAATTACAGCAACAATAAATCCGAACACCACGATGAAAACAGTACGGAACGATATAAAAACTCTTGTCGGGCATAAGTTCTGCAATTCGTATCGGTTATCAACAATTCTTTTCATCCTCCTTAGGCTTAGCCAAAAATGTATGTAAATACTGGTTAGATTTGTCAAATGACAGTCAGTTTCATTTATCGTTTACAAAAAAGAAAAACGTAATTTATAACATTCACTTAAGCAACAATTTTATTTCTAATGAAACCAGAAAAATTTAATTTAAAATTGACCTAGTCGAATTTGAAACTATTATCAAATGCTAACGGCAAAATACTTGCAACCATGCTACCTATTCAAAAGCCAAATAAACCAATAGACGAAATAAGTAGTTATAGACCTACATATATCGCTGCTTCCAACCATTGGAAAAGTTTTTGAAAAAATCATAGCCGAAAGACTTGTGGTGTCAATGAAAAATAAATTAATCCACTCTCAAGCCTTCTCTCATAAAAACCACGTCTATATTCTCTCAACTGATTTCGAAAGAGCATTCGTCGTATTACAGGAACTAATGAAATGGAACATTGGGGACATAATATATAATACTGTTAAACTTTTTTTGTCAAATAGTAAATTCAGGATACGATTTATTCCACCTCATCGGAAGTATTTGGTTTACCCCAAGGATATCCACTCTCAGTTGTGTTATTTCTTATCGGCTTCAATGAGATAAGCAATATTTCATCTAAATCAGTGGTGGCCATCGAGAGAAATGACTTAGTAGTGCTCATAAACATGTGTTAGTTGTATTACACTGATCGAAATCCATGGACGTAACACAATGCCGATATTGAATTGGTTTGTATAGGTTTTGTATGAATGTTAATATAAATGACTAAAAGGGAAAATAGTTGAGTTCACGATGAATATGCGAAAATTTTAAATATATTTTTATTTTTAAAATTCGAAATCTTATATTTTGATAATTTAAAACAAAATGTAAAGAAAATTTTATCTTTTTAAAGTCTTTCTTTTAACTCATACTCTCTGTCTGTCTGTCTGTCGTGGGTCAACCCCATTTCACCTTATCCAATTGCTCTGAAACTTGGCTAATAGTCTTGTTGTGACTACAGATTGATTTTGAGGTAGTCACACACAGTCACGCACAGTCACGGAGAAATCTAAATGTCATTTCCCCTCATCCGGTCGATCTGAAACTTGGTCCATACACTTGCTGTGAAAAAAGATTAACTTTGACTTAGTCACGTACTGTCACGCACAGTCACGGAGAGATTTAAAGCGGATTTCCCTTCATTCAGTCAAACTGAAACTTGGTCGATATACTTGCTGTAAAGACAGATTAGCTTCGACATAGTCACGCACAGTTACGCATAGTCACGCATAGTCTCAGATTGACTTAAAATCCATTTCCCCTTATCTGATCGATCTGAAACTTGGTCGATAGACTTGCTGTAAAAAAATTTTAACTTTGAAAGAGTCACGCATAATCACGCACAGTCACGGAGAGATTAAAATCTCTCTTCCGCTCATTCGATCGATCTGAAACTTTGTCCATAGACTTGTTGTGGCCAAAGATTAATTTTAAGTCGCGCACAGTCACGGAGAGATTCAAAACTCATATGCTAAGGCAAGAAAGAGTTTTAATAAAAACTTTGTTATTATGGGTTAGATTATTAAGAAAGGTTCCTTTTTTAAAAAAATTTACTTTTGTAGAAAAGGTACTTTTTTAAGAAAAATTAAATTTTTAGCAAAAGGAATTATTTAAGAACAGTTACTTTTGTGGGAATAGTTACTGTTTTTTATTAAAGGGTACTTCTTTAAGAAAAGGCACTTTTTAAGAGAATGTAGTTTTTAGGAAAATTTACTTTTTTAAAAAAGGGACCTTTTTGCAAAAAAAGTATGTTTTTACAGAAATGTACTTTTTTAAAAAGAGGTACTTTTTGAAAAAACGTTCTTTTCTAATTAAAGATACTTTCTTAGGGAATGGTATTTTTTTAAGTATAAGTAGTTTTTAGGAAAATGTACCATTTAAGAAAAATTTACTTTTTTTTTTATCAAAAGGTGGTTTTTCAACATACGGTACTTTTTTATAAAGAGATATTTTTTAAGAAAACTTACTTTTTTAAGAAAATGCACCTTAGATAAAGTACTTTTTTTTAGAAAATGAACCTTTAAAAAAGTATATTTGTATAGAAAATTTCTTTATTAAGAAATCGTGCTTTATTAGTTTTTTAAGAAAGGGTGCATTTAAAAACTGGTAATTTTGTCAGAAAATTTAATTTTTTTTAGAAAAGTACTTTTTTAAGAAAACATACTTTTTTTAAGCAAAGGTACTTATTTTATGAAAATGTACTTTTTAAGAAAAGTTTAAAGGTCAGTTGTGTTCCTTTATGTATTCGAAAATGAACATGTGTATTGGGTATTTGTGTGCTGTCGACATATCTTTTTCATAGATATAACTTAAGAACGGTGGTAAGTTTTTAAAACCGAAAAAAGGTGTATTTTCATAATTTTTTTTGAAGACATAAATAATGTTGGATTATTTAATCAATATATACGTTATAGCATAACATTTGAAGAACCTTTGAAAAAATGTTCAATTAAAAATTTTAATAAATAGGCCAGTGACAGCGAATCTCCGGAGGCATTGTTGTTTTGTTGTGACGTAACTCGTTACCGGATCATATGAAATAAAACAAGTAAGAAAATTATAGTCGGTCTAGGCCGACTATACGATACCCTATACCATGCGTTTAGAAACCCTATCTCTTAGGCCCAACTAACTGGACATTGAAAATAAGCGTAAACCAAATTTGAGTGGGATTTTTATTAATTTTTTTGGCTGCAGATATGAAAAAGTTCATATCGGATGCTATATCTATAAAGGGACTAAAAATGGACCGATCTTGACAATATTTGGTAAAGTCACTTTTATTTTGAAAAAATATATACAAACCAAATTTGAGAAAAATCTGTGCAATATTTTTGTTTTTTGATAGATTTAAGTGAAGATCGGGAAGCAGCTCTATATGGGGTCAAAGGGATCATTTTTGGACTACTCATTAGTGGATGTAATGAACGCATACAAACCCAATTTGAGTAAGATCTATATGACAATTTGGATCTTATGGCAATTTATGTCGATTTCATATGGGTAATTTGTATGGGGGCTAGGTCTGAACATGGACCGATTCTCACCAATTTCAATAGCGTTCATCCCATGGCCGATAAAAGCTTATATACCAAATTTCGTCAAAATATATTCATATTTGCGACCTGCAGTTTGATTACAAGCTTTACATGGACACACAGACGGACGGACGGACGGACGGACGGACGGACGGACGGACGGACGGACGGACATTGTTAAATCAACTCAGAAAGTGATTCTGATTCGATCGGTATAATTAAAGATGGGTCTAGGTCAAATATTTTTGGTTGTTACAAACAGCAGCACAAAGTCATTATACCCAAACCACATAGTGGTATAGGGTATAAAAATCGAAATGCGTTTATGTTTCCCTAGGTAATCACGAAGAGTTTTTTATTTTTTTTTATTTTTGGCAGCATTTTGAAGTGAAAAACACGATTTTTGCTAAAAAATTTCAATGAATTTGTTTTTAAAAAATGGGGAAGAAAATGGAAAATAAAAAAACTCTACGAGGTTACCTGGTGATTTACTGTGTAAAATTTCAAACGAATCGGTCAAGTAGATTTTGAGTTATGATATTCACAGAAATCAAACATGTTATTTGCGAAAAAATTGATATAAAGTTTTTTAAAAACTGATTTATATAGGATATACCGTATGTAGCCGGTCGTTAGTTTTGCTCCAATTTCATTGAAATTTTGACACAAAACTCTCGACATGCTGTACATTCAGAAAAAGGTTTTAAAACCTTACCCCCCCTGAACCACACACTGTATATCTTACTACTTTGAAAATTTTTCAAATTTTTAAACCTGGATCGCTCACTACTGAAATATGTGTATATTTTAACCTAGCCCCAATGAAAATGCTCTCTATGAGATCGATTTAAATTTCCCATTAAGTCAGTCTGCTAGGGAGCGGAGCATTCTTAAACCTGCTTCAAGAATCTCTCAACAAATGCATGAAAATATCAATCAAATAAAGTTTTTGCTTATTTTTCATGACAAATAATGATTTTATCTCAATTCATATTTCATAATAAGTATCAGTTATGAACCCTTTGTTATAGAGTATCGTATAGTCGTTCTAGACTAACTCCCATACTTGTTCTCAGCTTTGATAGTCAACAAATCTAACTCCAGTGCTAGAGTTGCAGCATTGTAAATAATAGTTTGTTTGTTAGTTGTGTGTTCGTCGAATATTGCTAAATATACTTAGGGAAGAGCGCTTGTAAACATTTAAAATTTTCTCATTTCTTCTCTCAAATACTTTTTCATAGACACATTGGGGGAATACAAGTGGCAACAACTGCCTGCTTGCTACCTAGCTAACAACAACAAGAAATTGTAAAAGCAGGCAGTCAAGTAGTCAGCATCCAACAAACAATCATTTTGGCCAGCCAGTCGGCATTCGTTGTGACCGCACTTTTTCATATTTTGCGTTTCAGTTTCGTTTAGAACGTGAAATCGTATGGTTTATGCTAAACGGAAAATTCGAAGAAAGAAAAATAATAATTAATAAATGAAAAACTTGTAATTTTCGTTATATCTAAGTTTAGTGGAAAAAGAAAAACGATCATTTTGCTGTTGTTTATTATTGGATGCGGTTGCATCGTCGTGACATATGTGAAAGTACATTGTATTCATACATATGATAATAAAGATTAATATTTCTTACTTTAAAGAAACAAAGACTAGAAAGACTTGTGTGTGATACAACCAGTTACAAGCATTTACTAAAATAATAGAAGTGTTGCATAAAAACTATTTAACACACAGTGTTACAATTAAATGTTGTTAGCTGAAAGTAAAAAAAAAAAAAATAAATAAAAAAGTACAGAGAATTATAAGAGCAGCAGCACAACAAACAATACGTAATTAAATAGAATAATAGTTTGTGAACCAAATTTAGAATCAGAGTTTGGATGTTGATGTTTGACTTCTGTAACTCTTTCAAGTGAATGTTTTGCAATAAACCGGAAATTCTAGATCATTTGTTCGAAAAATATAAATAATATAAAACTAATAGTAACAACAAACCACAAACAACGAACTGTACATAGTTTGTTTTCTGTTAGTAAGACTTCGAATATTTGTTTGTTTTTTCTAAATCTGCATCATTCACTTATAACACATTTCAATTTTTTTCTGCATATTCGGTCAGTTACCGTAAAATCTGTTTATTGTTCTTATTACCACAACTATTAAGTATTCAATTAAAATTCGAATGTAAATCAAATTTGGCATACTTTTTATATTTGTAGACAATTAAATAATAATTCATATTGTGCCAATACATTTCACTTAAGCGTGCAAATTTTTGTTTCACTTTAATTTCACAATTCAATAAACATTTATCGTTTTGATCCCAAGCAAGTGGATTTAAATATTCACTGTTTCAGTGCGAAAGAAAAACGGGGGGCTTTTTTTTAGTGTATCACGCATAGACACGGAACGCATTTTTGGGGTGAGTACAAAAAAAAAAATAAGAGGGCATTAATTCCGTAATTAAGTTCTTAGTTACGAATATATATTCAGAGAAATATACCCTAAAAAAATGCGAATTTAAAAAATTTTAATATATATAAACATATTTGAGTGAACATTTTTTTGGCTATCCATCAAATGAACAAATGCGATAATATCTTTTGAATGAAATTGGTATTGACTCCAAATATTAGATCACCAATTCGTTTCAAATTGTATTTTCTATACCTTGAAAATTTTTAAACTGTCAATAATCAATGGAAAATATATTTGTAATTTGTTATATGAAACAAATTAACCATAACAGAAATTATATTTATTCAGAATAGCTTAAAGGAGCTAGTGATCATTCAAATATCGAAGTCTTTTTCAATTTTTCGAATAGCAGTTTTGATTTTCATCTACTTTAGCCCTTTTTCAATTTTTTTCAAATGGATAAATCGGAAAATTCTTTATCTTTCCAATTCCGTTCAAGGTCCTAAAAGAATCAAAAGCGGGAAGTTTCTATTTGTTGCAGGAAATGGGGTCAGAAATAATTTACTTAGTTAATGCATTCTTTATATTTACTGATAGTGTTTTAGTGAAGAGGATGATGTGTATATCTTTTTCATTTGGAGAAGAAAAATAAATTAATTTGAATTGCCTTTGTTATTATTTTTATCATATGTTCCTTCTTTATTTTAATTTGTTATTGAGTCATATTGCTAAAATACACGCAATATTTTTAATTTATTGAGTAAGCTTTTCAGTTTTTTTTATTTTAAAATAATTTATGTAAAATCTTCATCTATTCCACTTTAATAATTAGGATTTCTGACGTTACTATCTATTAATAACTTCTTCTCTATATGTGCGAGTATTCATATGTTTTGTGGATCTCTGATCAGCTGTTTGATAAATGCTTATTCAATTTTTTCTAGATCTAAAACAATGAACACAATATATTTGCAGATTTATCCTTCTAACATACATACACACACACACACACACACACATGAGAACAAGTAGATTTTTAATTTACTATACAATCAAGCTAATCAATTTCAAAGAGTTTTTATAAATACTTAACCTACTGCTTAACAGGACCTAGTTGTACAGTACAAATACAACAAAAGCCTTTTGCTGAACATGTACATTTTGCTATTATCTCAGTATTGCAAAAATCGATTTAAAATTATAATTGAGTTGAATATAGAAAGGATGATTTAAATACACGTACATAAATCATGCCAGTAGGAAATGGTTGAAAATTGTTTTACCTGTGGACTGTTGAATTACAAACTACATATTCTTAAAAATACTTTTTCATGGGGCTAGGAAAGGAACTGGCTTATGCATAGTTCTAGCAAAATGTCAGAATCTGAGGACACTTGACATTTTGCTTCAATATTAAATGTAATATTAAAGTAATGCATTTTTCTTCTGGATTAATAGTCATAATTGAAATAGTAAAAAAAAAAATAATGATAAAATGCACAACACATCATTATACATTCAATTTGATTCAATAGTCACTTCTAGATTCCAAAGGATGTGTTGTTATTACAAAAAATTTAATAAATTAATTCTCGTTGGAATCAATTTTTTTATGATTGAGTTAGAAATTAATCATGCTCAAGATAAAATGTTTTTGCCTTACGCTGCATTTATACATGCAAGTAGTGGCATATAATTGCTGTTTAGATAAAGGCGAATCTTTTGTCATTAGCATTTCAGTTTACACATGCCATTGCAAGTACATTTTCAAAATATTGTCGAAGTGTAAATTTGAAAAATATTTTTTACTTCTCAAATTAAAAAAAAAAATAGTTTTTTTCACCACTTCCACCATCAAACCCATCTCTTTTGCTATATTTTCGTAGGCCTTGTATTTAAATCGTAACGCCTGTAAGATTTATTACTCATATCCCACAAAAAAAGGTGGGATGGTATAAGTTAATTAATTTTAAAATATTCTCTTGATTCAATTTGGCATCTATATTAACTTTTCGTTTTGTTTACAAAATAGAGTTACTGAGTCCATTATATAGGCACATTTATTATTATTAGTATTAATTTAATAATATTAATGCTCCATAATTAACCAACTTGCATATTCATTTGCGCATTTCAAGAAATAAATCATAATAATGCATTTAACAGGTGAAAACTTTAATTAAAAATTTACAGTAATCCAGTAAATTTCCATTAAACGCAAACAGGGTAATAATGTTTTTCATTTTGAGATTTAGTGACATGCAAGTGTAAAATTTTTGGTAAAAAATTAAGATCATATACCATTGCATAAAACAACCTAATGAGAATCCAAGCAGAAAGTTACATTATTTAAACCTTTTCCAATGTAGAAACTAAAATATAAAAAGAAAGTCATAATCACTCTAGGTCGGTTATACGAAAAGGAAAGTCGCTCAAGTCCTAAATGGCCACACTGAGTGAGTTCATTATAGGACGTTCAAAATTGATATTCTATTCTATTTTTAAATATGCACTTCTTTTTCATTAACAAAATTAATATAGCAATTTAGTTAAATTAGCTATAAATTAAATAAATGATTTAATAAAATTTTTATTTAAAAGTCACATGTGTATGTAGGAGAAAGGATGTAAAGAATGTTACAAGAGAACATGTTGAAAAATAATCGATTAATACATACAGAAAACGGGCTACCGAATTTATTGCCAACTGAATTGCGATGAAGCTAATAACCGAATTTCGGGTTAATTATGACCAGCACTCTGTTTTCTTCACAGTAAATATTTTACCATAATAGATAATTGTTATATTGTATTATATATCTGTGGATGCAGTTTTCCACTTTAGGACAATTCGGTTGGCGAATATTTTTTCTGTGTGTACGATGATGAAACATTCATAATTACATATACGCATTTTTTATTTATTTTTAGCAAAATTGACTAGCAATTGTCGGATAATAGCTATCAATGTCAGCTGTCACTTGCTCCCGCCTTCCTACCAAAATGGCTCCCATCAAAAATTCGAAATTGAATGTATCCCCAGAAGCATCGTTAACCATAAAATTGGGTGGTTCTCAAAATCGGGCTTGTGGATTGACAAATGGTTTCTCTGCATGCAGTCCAACGACCAGTAGTAGTGCTGGCTCCAGCGAATCATCAGATCCAGTAGAATCGGACTATAGCGAAGAAGCTGATGAAGAGGAAGAAACCAAACACAGTAAAAGTCACACTGAAAATACCTATGAAGATATTGATGATGATGACGATATTGACGAAGAAGATGATGATGATGAGGAAGACGATGATGATGATGAAGATGATGATGGGAATGAAACAGATGATGAAGAAGATGATACTACCGAGGATAATAGTAGTGTAGAAACAGCCAAAGGTGTTAGAAAATATAATTTAGATGATTATCAAATAATAAAAACAGTTGGTAAGTGTAAATGTCAATTATTAATCTTCCCTTCAAAATGTGTCATACTCGTACATTGTTTCTCAATTGTGTTAATATTTTGTTTATTTATTTTATAAAAGATTTCGTATATTTTGAAAACTTTTCTGTTGTTGTTGCTCTGTTATTTGTGGATGATACTAAAAATTTTCTTCAAAATTATAGGAAATTATTGCATAAAAAAAATCACTAACATGTTTATATTTAATTTGGATGATTTCGTAAATATTATTTTATTGGTTCACTGTGAGTTCCCCCATCGAATAGGTGATTCATTTTGTTTTCTTTTTCTTTTGTTGTATCTGCTTTCTACGAATTACATGATTATCTCCAGACTGTTGCTCTTTAGGTGTGAAAATATATTGCTCAGTAAAGTAAATATTTACATTTTAGGTATGAAATTGTAAATTTGTTCACATAAAGAACGGTATCTAGGGCAAGGCAAGGCCAGTCGCGAGAAAACATAAATGTTTTATGTAACTGAATCTCAATTTTATATACTTGTGGGTATTATTACAAAAGTAAGTGGTTTAGCTAATTAGTGATTTCCCAGGCTTTACCTGTATTTAAAACTAAAATATTTTTTTATATTTAAAAAAACTTTAAAAAATATCCTATTAAGCGTTCGGGTAACATCGAGGATTATAGTATTAATAATTTTTTATACTTCATTGTCAACGCAGTTCGCCTCGCAAGTATACTCTAAACGAGCTCAATTTCTTAATTGGGAAAAAGTGGGAAAATGTAAGTAGGAAATTAGCCGTTTTTCTGTTTTTTTCGTTTGTTACGTAGAAACCATAGGTAATTAACATTAAATGATTAGCAATTTAGAGATATTTGGGACAGTAATGATTACTTGGCAAATTTATGTTAATGTAAACGTTATATTGCGAAATATATTAACATAATCGTATCCGTTAGTTGGCAGTTATTCAAAAACTTTTTTAATGAGTATTCTTATTTTACCCTCCACACCAGTGTGCAGAGGGTATATACGAGTTTGTTTTTATACATACTTGTCCCATACATTTTTGGTTTGGAAAAATTATATATGACATTATACAGTGGTCGAAAAAATTATTTATGCAGTGGCGAACTTTATGTTTAATCTTTAATATTCTCTTAACAATACGGAATTCATCAAAAATATTGATTCATTCATTTGATATTTATATACTACTATAACAATAATCTAACCCATAAAAACAAAGTTTTCATTAAGACTCTTTCTTTCCTTACGCATAAGAGTTTTCAATCTATCCATGACTGTGCGTGACTATTTTAAAATTAATCTTTGGTCACAACAAGTCTATGGACCAAGTTTCAGACTGACTGAATGAGGGGAAATGGGGTTTAACTCACTCCGTGACTGCGCATGACTATCTTTAAGTTAATATTTGGTGACAACAAATCTGTTGACCAAGTTTCAGATTGATGGGGGTTTAAATCACTCCGTGACTGTGCGTGACTTTGCGTGACTGTGTCAGACTATCTTAAAATTAATCTTTGGCCACAGCAAGTCTACGGACAAAGTTTAAGATCGATCGGATGAGGGGAAGTGAGGTTTAATCTCTCCGTGACTGTGCGTGACTATGACAAAGTTAATCTTTTTCCACAGCAAGTCTATCGACCAAGTTTCAGATCGATCGGATGAGGGGAAACGGGGTCTAAATCACTCCGTGACTGTGCGTGACTGCGTGTGAGTACCGCAAAATTAATCTATAGTCACAACAAGACTATGGGCCAAGTTTCAGATCAATTGAATGGGGGGAATGGGGTTGCCCCATGGTAGACAGACAGACAGAGAGTATGAGTTAAAATAAAGAGTTTAAAAATATATGTTTTATTAAAAAGCTACAATATTTGGCTACTGTCAATACAGAATACACTCAATTTTTTGTTTTTGAAAATAAGTAGCAATTTTTTTGTTTTTTAAAAAATAATAAAGTGAAACGGCACTCCTTGAAACCATACTAAATGTGGTTTTCTTGTTTATTTAAATATTGGTTTGATGTTTAAGTTGTATTATTTTATTTCAAATCTCATTTGATAGAATTTTTGGACATGTGGTAGCATTAGTGGTAGAGTTAGTTAGTTAATGCTTCCCAGCCAAAAAAGATGAGTCATTCGAAAGTAATTACTTTTTCATTGCTTCCGAAGCCACCATTTCTTGGATGATGTTTTAACCGAAATTCATTGATGTCAGTACATAGTACATAGAAACAGAAAAATTCAAATATAAATTAATATCAAGGAATGAGAAAGATAAAATACTTTAGAAACTCAAAAGAAACCATGCAACCCTAGTTCAAATGAAAAAAATAAAATTAATAATTTTTTTTATTCCTCAAAATCAATTCCATCACATTCGGCTAACAGTTATAAGCAATTCGGCTTCATAATGCATAATGCATACCTCGATAATAATGGCCTTTACGGTCTTACTTCACTTTTTACACGATGTTCGTTTAACTGATGGTCGTTAGATTTCATTGCCATAATATATCAACACCAGTTATGATGCCATTCATTTCGTTTTGACATTCTGAAAGTATTTTTCTGCAAAAAAATATATATATTAGTCTAGACCGACTATACGATACCATATACCGTGCGTTTAGGGACACTCTCTCTTATATCCAAATACAGTACAACTTCGACAGTCCGGACACATATAGTTTTGGGCAAGTCCGGATTATCGAGTTGTCCGGACTATAGTAGTGAAAATTTTTAAAACAATCTAATGCCGTTTTCTTTTCTGACAAAAAATGTCGCCCCTTTTTTGCCCTTTTTGGAAAAATGTATTTTATTATATATTCTGAATTAAGAGCAACCTTATATTATACATCAATCGAAAGGTCTCAAAGTGCTGTGTTCATAAATGCAAAAATTTTTATTACTATCCTCTTGGAAGTCATAGGGTGAAAATATTCAAAAAAAGAGGAACAATGGGGAAATATTCTCACAATATGACCTGAAAGAAGTCAATGGCTAGAATTTTTTGTAATTTTCGATGGCTCGAATTTGAGACCTTTCAATTGATGTATAAGATAAGGTTGCTCTTAATTCAGAACATATAAAAAAATACACTTTTCGAAAAAAGGGCAAAAAAAGGGCGACATTTTTTGTCAGAAAAGAAAACGGCATAAGTGAATTAAATACATACATATGCACTATGATTTATTAAAAAACATTAAATTATTACATTAAATTATTATATTAAATATATGTATGTATACATATTATGATTTATTGAAAAAAGAAGTTATTTTGTGCTGACTAACTTTGTTGAGATGAATGTTTTGTGCTTTTTGCTCAATCCTCTTCAACAAAAGAATATCCTGCAAATCAATATTATTCTCCTCAGCCCACTGAATACAAACTGAAAATGATTTCTTTGCATCTGCAGTAGATATATTTGTTTTAGCAGCCATTTCTACAAAGTCTTCTTCAGAGTCCATAAGCAGCACTGGCGATTCTTTTTGTTTAGCATGTTGTATTATTTCTTCATCGGAAAACTCCAATGAGAATTCATTTGCACCAGTTGCCCAATCATTGATATCTTTTTCAGTTAGGTCATTACTGAATGTCATAGCTCCAATCAAATTTTGAATGGATTTTATGCCATCAGCGATGCTATCAGACAGCAGTTCTTCACGCAGAACCTGAAGAGGTATCAAATCTTCATCATCCCAACAAGATGCAGTTCTTGGCCACAATGCAGACCAGCTTTTCTGAATATTTTTTTCACTAATGCTTTGCCATGCTAAATCCAAGAAATTAACCGCATCTTTAAGGCTAAACATTTTTAAAGTTTTAACCACATCGACGTCATCAGCATTTTCTAATAAAATATGTTGCAATAAGTAACCTTTACATTTTGTATTAAATTTTGATCCATAGGCTGTAATATTGCTGTACAATTTGGTGGTAAAAACATAACTTTAAAATTTGGATCAAAATTTATTTCATCCGTTTTAGGATGTGAAGGAGCATTATCTAATATCAATAATGCTTTGAGTAGCCTGTTAACCTGTGTTAGAAATTTTTTTACTACTGGAATAAAATGGTTTTCGAACCAGTCGAAAAAAACGGACGTAGACATCCATCCTTTATTAGTTGCTTTATATACCACTGGAATTTTATAACCTTTAAAGGCTCTTGGATTAGCAGATTTGCCAATAACCAAAAGAGGCAGTTTATGTGTTCCGTCAGCATTTGAGCATGGCATAAATGTCACACGATCTTTGGAAATTTTTCTTCCTGGGGCTGATTTTTCCTTCGTATGCACCCATGTGTTACCAGGCAACACTCTCCAGAAAGCGGCAGATTCGTCTGCATTATAAACTTGATCTTCACTCAAATCCATCTCAGCAACAATGTCAGCAAACTTTTTTTTAAACGGCTCTACTGCGCTTTCATCGCTGGAAACTTTTTCACCACATATTTTTAGATAACGAATACCATGCCGTAACTTAAATTTGTCTAACCAGCCTGAGCTCGCTGAAAAATCGTCCTTTCCCGTTATCTTTGTATAAAACAATTTGGCCTTTGCTTTTAGTATTTCTGATGAAATCGGGATATGATTGTTTCTTTGCTGCAAAAACCATGTGTAAAGCGCGTCCTCTAACTCTGGATATTCTGCTTTTTTCATAACTTTTCTTTTTCCTACAAAAAAAAATACATATGTTATGAAAGTGGTTTTATATATTATTTTGGTTTAATATTTACCGGGTCCGTTATAGGTATTCGAAATAAATTGTTTTATTTTCTCCTTATTTTTTTTAATGTCGCAAATCGTTGATTTAGGAACATTAAATTTTTCGGCAACATGCCTAATAGATTTTCCCTCATCAAGAAAGACTTCTTAAAATTTCACACTTTAAAGTTAGTGTTTTATGTTTGCGTTTATTATTTAAAGACATGGCGCTTGGTATGAAATTAGTCAAACACGCCGAAACTGAAGTAATGATAGTGCCAAATGTAAACAAAGGTAAGAATAATAAAACAAACAAAGTAAAAACGGGAAACCCCCGAAATTTATTTTTTTTCTTCCATGACAAAAATTGTCCGGATTGTAGAGGTAAAAATATTATTTTGTCCGAAATGTAGAAGTGTCCGAATTACTGGAGTATCCGGACTGGCGCATGTCCGGACTGTCGAAGTTGTACTGTAATTAGATGTTTCTGATGATTTCTTTCAACTATTTTTTAATTACAATTGTATTTTTCAATATTTTAAAATTATAATTAATTATAATAAAATAATGGCAAAAATAATGTTTTGTAAATAGTTAAAACCCAGAGCAATAGTTGATTTTACTGCTGTTTTTAAGCATAGAACATTTTTAAGAAATATTCTATGAATTAATCTATAATTTAAAAAGTTATCAAGAAATATCGTGAAAGAGGTGCGGTGACTACTGAACATTTTGGCAGCAGAACCCGTAAAACTATTTAAAGACAGTATAATTTAATAACAAGAAAGTTTAAAAAATGTCAAAAAATGCTCCTAAAGGGGAATTCTGTGGTCACAAGCGATAACCGCCTAAGTCGACTTAAGAACGATTTGATAATATTCTACTAACAAAGCTTTAGATTTGCGTGAAATCCCCATTTTTCTAACACTATTATCTAACACTATTATTATAAAGCCCCATTACATTTAAATAAACAGTTATTTTTCTCTAAATAATGATTTTCGCCGATTTCAGATATGCTATCATATTGTACTAAAAAATCTTTATATTTACGTGAAGTCCCCATTTCTCTAACACTGCTTTTTTAAAAAGATATTAATACAAATATTCTGACCTGAGTCGTAAGAAATCCCATTATATTTATATAAAAAGTTATTTTTCTCGAAAGCATAATTTCGAGTGACCACAGAATTAACACTCTGGAAATAAAAATATGTGCTCGAACTTCGGACACATTTTAATTGTATATTCATCAGAATATTTTTTTAAAAATTTGTTTTAATTTATTTCCTCAACAAATTTAGGTTTTTAGTAAAAAAAAATGGAAAATTCATTTAATTTTCAGGAAATATTCATTAAAATGAACGTAGGGTAACGTACCCCAGAACTGGTTGATTTTCGGCGGTCTGTTGACTGGTTTTGGATACGCTGATTTCAGTCTGGTAACTGATTTTGCAGGATAGTTCTAGTTTACTAGATATGTTGTAGAAATAAAACTTTTGAGCATTCAGAAACTGTATCTCGATTTGTCTGCTATGTCAAGTATTCTGATGTCAAAAATGTAATGAAAGAACTCTACTGAGTGCCATTTATAACATTAATTTGAAGACACGATATAAACTTAAAATGCTTTGATATATGAGCAGCAACATATCGTAAAAACCTAAATTTGTCTTTTTTGAGCCTTTATTTCCCACCACAGAACTTATGCAAAAGTGATTCGGTGTTCTTTGTAATTGGTAAACCAAAGATGAACTAAAAGCTTATGCCAGTTTTGGGCTTCTCACATCTGATATAATTATAAATATTAAAACTTGCAGAAAAAAGCTATTAAACTCTAAAACAATCGTTTTTTCGGGCTGCTAATTGATAATTAAAAAAAAATTTTGTAAAAATTCTTATCCAGCTGTCTTAAGCATTAGCTAAAATATACTTCACAGGATCCATAAAATCTTGCGCCTTGTTAAATTCAATGGGCGCCATCGAAATTTTCGACACGTGCGGACCACAAGTTTAGCATCTATTTTATTGGTTTAGATGCTTGTTTCCCTGATTGAAGTAATGCAGTAACATTTTGTATTATTTTGAATAAAGTTAAGTTGTAAAGAATTAAATTTCTTCGCTGTGTTTTTTTTTTTTGTTCGTATTCTTGTAGAAAAATATAAGAAGTGCCATGTAATGATCATTCATACTTCCGAAATGGACATAATATTTGCTAAAATGTACTGTAGTAGAAAAAACCCCTTTCATATCCACGATATCGTAAAATTAGGTTAACTCCTTAGTTAAGATTCTATATTTTCAAACGAGTACTAAGCTGATCCGAAATATAGTACCCGGTTTGATACAAAGTTAAATATTAACGCTATCTGTTAGGTATTTGAGTCAATCAGAATAGTCAATTTTAACGACTCTACCTTTTCCAATTTATCTAGTTATATGTATGTATGTTTCTAATGTATCATAAAAACGGTATTATTGGCTTGATGCATTCAATGCAATAAATTATCATGACACTGTGTTAATGTACATTAACTTCCAATTTGTTTACTTATGTATGTATACATATATCATTGATTACAAGCAAAACAAACACACACGCCTACAAATCGAATAGAAACTGTTTATAATGATCTGAGCCAACAGTATATTTATAAATTTATGTGTTTGTGTGTTTATGAACTTTGGTTAAAAATTATATTAAAAAATAAACTGAAAAGTTATTGTAACGTTATGTCAAGTTAAATGTTTATATTCAGATCATTTAATAAAAATTAAATATATAGATATACTAGCTGTTTCTACCCGGTCTTTGAATTCAAAAATGTTTCACTATGCTTACCAGGCGCTGAGTAATTAGTCCCCTATGAACAAATTCCTGAAAGAAATGAACTTTCTCCCCAAAAATTTGTATGGGATTGGGGAATTTGTTCATTACGAAAAAATTGCGCAATGTTTAAGTTTTTTTATTTCAATTTAAAATTTTTGGATTTTAATTAAGTTTTTAAGTTTTAAGCAAAAATGTTTCAAAAATAAGTTTTTTTTTCAAGTTTTTGTTCTTTTGTAAACATCAAATATAACGGAATCGTTCGCATATTAAAGGAATCAGAACTTTTACTTCATTCAATAAATGATCATCAGTGAGCAGAGACGTGAAATTTATAGAAGTTTCAAAAATGGAAAATGAATACGAGGTTTAAAATTATGCCGCAAGGTTACTTTAAGCAACGGCTTATAGTATATGTTTGGTCTATTTTGATCAACAGGTAATTATTGCATATACGTAGATAAAATTGATCATAAGACTTTTCACTGAGCTGTATTCCGCGAGCTAGTCGAGTTCGCGTCCGCGCGTTTGGCAGCTACTGCCGTGCTGCCGCGCAGTTGGTGTTAACTTATTTCAATCGCCAAAATATATTTTTCATATCGTTGCGATATTTTAGCTGAGCTGCTTCCGCGCACCGAAATGATGATATTGAAAAGACTACAGATTTCAAATACGTTTATTGCAGTACAGATATTGAAAGCAGTGTGGGGAATTTGTTGATTTCTTTTGGGGACCTTTTTTAAAAATTTGGGGAATTTGTTCATCGTGAAGTTATTTTCCAATTTTTTGGGGAATAAGTTAATTTTTTAGGAAACTTGTTCATTGGGGACTAAGTAATCAGCGCCTGCTTATTATTACAACTAACTATGTTTGAGTGTACCATGTCTAAAAGTTACCAATTTTAGATATTCTAGAGCTTTGGAATAAACTACATTTCTGGTTTTTGCTTCTGGTGCATATACGAAAAGATTGTGCTAGCTCCCAACTCTGGAGCAGGCGACATATAATTTTTTTTTGAGAAAAACAGGAAGTTTCTATGTTGATAACTGCTACCGTAAGAGATTTTCCTCTTACGTACCTTATGTTAGGAAAAACTATTTGTACCATCTCTTGCAATGAAGGAACCAACTTAAAAAGTTTTCTGGTAGGGATATTACAGTCGTTTACGAGTTTCACATTCCCTGGAGTCAGCTTGTCTTATTCGTTGGGCCCCATGACATTGTTTAGTCGTTTCAGTAGTTCAGTAGATTCCCTGGACTCAGCCTGTCTTATCCGTTGGGCCTGAAGGCGTTGTCAAGTCGTTTCAGGATTTTCACATTCCCTCGACTCAGCTTGTCTTAGCCGCTGGATTTCTAGATGTACTTGAGTAGATTCAGGCATTTCCGCTTCTCTTAACAAAGTTTGTCTTGATCTTTGGGCTTCAAGACGTTATTGGGTTTGCTCAGGTGTTTCAACATTTCTCGACTCAGATTGTCTAACTCGTTGAGACTCGATACGATTTTGGTTCTGATCGGGTTCTCTGGAGTTCTGTTTAGTCTAAGCTTTTTTGCATTTGATGTAGTACGGCCTATATACTATGCTTTCATGTGCAAGTCACAATAGCAAATAGTTCTTTTTCCACCTTTACGACTCATTTATATAGTGAAAAAGATGAAATGGAAATATTATTAATAGGTTGCTTTCCAAAATAGCCAGAAGGCGAGATGGAAATAAATGTAATATTTTGTTTTCAATGTAGTTAAAAAGGCGAGATGGAAATATTTGTATGAATTAACTTCATCGGAGTAATCCTACAGTGGAAGTCAACCATGAAATAAATCTGCTCTAATTTTGGGGTGTTACAACTCATATACATAGTAAAAAAGGCGAGACGGGAATATTTGTAATATGTTGATTTACAATATTTATTTCATAATAGTGTAAACTAAACAGTAGTAAGTAAAGAGATTTGTGCATAAAGTTTTAGGGAAGTCCATTGAAAAATGAAAATATATTAACAAACGCAAAAAACACATATATAGATAATTAAAAAAAAATGGGCGTGATCGATAAAATGTATGACGACGTTGCCTGAGAATATGAGAATAATGTCAAATAATTCGAGCGAAAAAATTTAAAGAAGTAGCCGTAAAAGTAGGCGTGGCCGGTAAGAAGCATATGGTGACCTTCCCTGTGGTACAGAGATCGTGTGTACCAAATTTCAGTGAAATCCGTTGAAAAATAAAAATTTGTATAGCGGTCAAAAAAAACATCACACAAACAAACAGAAAATGAATTTTATATACAGATACGTATGTAGATACGTAGAATAGAATTATGTAAAATAGAATTAAGCATGTGCCACCACATCAGTGTTGTCACCAACGAAATGGTATATTACACATGGATCATGCTAAAATTACACATGAAATCACGAATTACGTATGCTTTATTTCTTTTTTCAAAATAACGTTTTTTGTTTCGAATTTCATAATATAAACTTTTGTTTCAGTTTTTCAAAAAATAACGTTCTTTTAATTAACGATTCATTTTTTTATTTCATAAAAATAACGGTTAAAGACAAAAAAGTCCATACTATTTTATATAGTAATTTATAACTAAAAAATAACCAAAGCAAAATACATCACGTTTATATTGAGATCAAATTTTTTCGATTTTTCCCAGATATTTAAAGCTTCCACTTTTTGTTTATCATTTTTTAGTATGTTCAAAATTTGGTCCACCAATTTATGTTTTCCTTCTTTAGTAAATAAAATCGATGAAATGGCATCAGATGAAAGTTTATTTCTTAAGTCTGTCTTACAATTATTTAAATTGTTAAATATTCTTTCTACAGTAGTGTTTGAGAAGGGTAAAATAAAAATATACTCGTAGTTAATAAATATTTGCAAAGTAGGCAATAATCTGTCACCCAGGTTATTTTCTTTCTTCTTTTTTGTAACATTCTTTATTTACAATCTGTCCTAGGATAATTAGCAAATTAGCAAATTATCAAATAACATGCATTATATAGTTCCAATGAACTATATAACAATATACAATAGACTACCAGTTATTTTATAAATTTGTTAAAAATATATGAATATTAATTAAAAACTATACAAATATTTATACAAATACATACATATATTAATATAATAATAAATTAAATAAAATGAAGTTTTATATATTTACAATAATGAATAAATTGATATTCCATATTTACAAGTTTAGAATTAGTTTCTGAACGGCAAGTCAAGAATGTGAGCACGTTTTAATCGTCTTGTTTCATTGCTGTCATCAAGAAGCGAAATAGTCAAAGTATTTGTATGATCATTCAATCTCTGTAAATATTTTTCACAGTACGTTTGAACCTCCTGATTTACCGTTGACTTCTTTAAATCAAATAGGATATGTTTGTTAGTTATAAAACAAGGTGCATTTATAATTAGCCTTAGCGTTGTTGATTGGATGTCTATATTTGATTTACTTGCTGTACACCAGATTTGTATACCGTAGGTCCACACTGGTTTTAGTATAGGTTTGTATGTGGGGAGTTTATTATTTAAACTGAGTTGGGATTTTGGTCCTAGAAGCGAATAAAGCTTTTTACATTTAATTTTAAGATGGTAATGCCTAGCTTAAATGTGTTGTTTCTACGTGAGACGCCTATACATTGTTATTCCCAAACATTTGACTTCTTCTTGAAAAATTTTAACGGAAGGACAGTCTTTGCGTCTTAACGTAAATGTAATATGGCTTGACTTTTCAGAATTTACTTTTATATTCCATTTTGGAAGCCATTGTACAAGTAAATTGAGTTCATTTTGAACGAATGAGGATGCTTCCGCTTCAGAGTCGCTAGTAGCAATAATAGCCGTATCGTCTGCGTAAGTGGCTAATGCAATATTTGGAGTGGTTGGTATATCAGCTGTGTATATTGTATATAAAATACGGTACCTGTGGAATACCAGCGTTGATTGGGAATATATTAGAATTTTCATCTTTGCTTTTGACATAAAAACATCGATCGCTGAAATAATTTTTCAAAAATAAGAAATATGGTGCAGGTAGTTTTCTTGATTTCGTATAGTAAGCCTTCGTGCCATACTCTATCGAAAGCCTGTTGCACGTCCAGAAAAACCGCTGAGCAATATTGTTTTTTCTCAGGACATTCAGATATAACATTAACGATACGATGACACTGCTCTGGGGTTCCATGTTTGTGCCTAAAGCCAAATTGATGCTCAGGAATGATATTTAGTTTATCTAAAACTGGTTTTAGTCTTTTTGGAAATATTTTCTCAAATATTTTAGAGGAAGTTGCCAGTAGACTTATTGGCATATATGATGACAATAGATTTTCATGTTTATTTGGTTTTGGGATCATAATGAACTCGGCGCACTTCCATTGTAACGGGAAATAGTTGAGCCTTAATATGGAATTGTATATAAGTGTTAAAAACATCATGCTTTTACTCGTGAGATTTCTCACTACATATCCACTTATCAAATCATAACCTGGTGATTTGTTTTTGCTTAATTGTTTAATTTCATTTATTATTTCAGAGGGTGAAATGGGTTTTATAGGAAAGTCCATTTGACACGGTGAATCTGAAAAGTTATTTATTATTGATTTCATCGATGTAATTAGCTGTTAATTGGTTTTTTGTTCGTTGAGAGCGATTTAAAGATCTTTACAGGCCTTGTTAAATAATCGTTTGTCATTTAGGTTTATATTTTACTGCCACCTTTTTCTCAGTCCTCTCTTTTGTCTGATAAGCTCTCTTATTTCTGTTGATATTTTCAATTGGCTGGTTTTGATATTGTGGTAATTCGGTATTGACAGAAAGCCCGCCTCATGTATAAGTTTTGTAAAATTGTATGATGTATTTCTAAACAGTGTGTTGGTATACCAGAGTAGACAGCGAAGTCTAAAACATCAGGAAGTCTTCTTGGGTCAGTTGCCAATACGTTGGTGTACCAGTAGATAACGTTGTATAGTTATTTTTCCTTACACACTTATACAGTTCAGTTCCTTTTGGATTTGGTAGCCTAGAGCCCCACCAATGATGTTTCGCATTATAATCACCCCCCCCACAATAAATTTATGACCAAGAGATTTATAAAATTGCTCATAGTGTTTAAGTTCTACTTTATGCCTCGTGGGAAAGTATATAGAAGAAACAACACAGTCACCATCATTTGACAAAATTTTTATATTTGTCGATTGTAGATATGGTTCTTGAACTGGAGGTAAAATTTTGTATTTTAAAGTATTTTTTATTAAAATGCATGAGCCCGCATGCGCTTTAATATCGAGGTGATTAGTGCTTATAATGTCATAACCATTAATATTAAAATAAGATCTGCTTGTGAAGTGGGTTTCTGATATTAAGAGTATATCGATGTAATTAATATTAAAAAATATTTCTATTCCTCGTGTGTGATTGGAAATCCCATTGGCATTCCATATTGCTAGTCGAAAATTTCGCTGCACAAGAAATAAGAATATTCATCATATTAACTAAATTACTTACGATTCTATGAAGGGTGTTGGTATCTCCTTGCTGATTGTTGTTGTTATTGTTTTTTATAGCATCTGCATAAGAAAACTGATTAGTATTTGGGTTGTTATTATTTTTACTGTTGCTACTACTGATGTTTGGAAAATGAGAATTGTTCATATTAAATTCTGTTGGTTCGTTATTAAATGTTGACTGTCTTCTAATTAGAGTTTTTCTTTGTAATAATTGTTTGTACACTTTGCAGCCTTTGTAATTTGCAGTGTGAGCCTCCAGACAGTTTGAACATTGACGGGGTACATATGTTGGTTGGGAACATTGGGCTGTTGAATGATTTAAGACACATCTAACGCATTTGTAAAGATTGGTATGACCAAATTGTTCACATCTAAAGCATTGCACATTGTCGTCTTTTTTTAATGGAGCTTAAATTTTTACCACTGCATTATATAAATGTTTAATATTATATACTTCCGTGTTATTTTTGTTTGGCTCAAGATCAACAAAGAACATTGACAGAGGATCCTTTGAAATTATGCTTTTTACCTTCATAACATTCCTAACTTTGTGACATTTTTTTCGATTTCATTTTTTATCAAAGCAGTTGGTGTAGAAAAATGTAAATCTTTTACGACCACCCTGTATGCCCTTTCTTGCTTTAGTTGGTATGTATGGAAATTTAAACCTTTACCATCTAGATATTTAACGTGTCAGTTGATTTTGCCATAACTCTTACATGTCCGTCTCTTAATGATTTATATGAAAACGTATTTGGGTGGAGGTTTGGATTCTGCATTACCTTTATCTTCACTAGAATTATTATTTTCTTTATCATTATTGTTTGCATTATTATCATTGATATCATCAAGTATGAAAAAAGTGTTTTTCATAGTAGATGGGCAGTCATCTAAAGCTATTCGCTTATATTTTTGTGTTTGAGGTGATCGTGGTTGATGTCTTTTTTTTTTGGCATTGCTAACTGCCATCTAACATCACTACCATCGCTGCCGTCTTCACTTATTTCGCTGCCACTACCCATTCTGCTTAAGTTGCAGTGGATTAGTGGGGAAGCTAAAGTTTGTTGCTGTTAGACCAAAATTGGTTGATTTCATAAACAAAGAGATTAACTTTGTTGTTCGTTTTGACACAGTGTTCTAAATTTGAATTTGTTCAAAGCAGAGTGTTTAATTTGTTTTTGTGTTGTTTAACAAAAAGATTTTTTTGTTTTTTTAGTCGTTTATCACTTTGCACAGATCCGTACACGTCTTTACAGTATCACGATCGATGATAGACTGACAAGGTATTTTCTGATTCAAAAACCTTTTTCCAATAGTCTTCTGGCTCCAAATTACTATGAAGCTCATGTTGTCACCACTCATTATCAAGTTGTTGCAAATCAATACTGAAGGATGGAAACTTTTTTTTAACAAATACAATGATGTAGGTTGAAAAGCTTGGACAATTTTTGGATAAAAAAAAATCAAATCTTGTTTTGTCTCGATATAAAACTCCCGACAATCTTGAATAATATATATATTTCTATCTGAATGGTTGATTTCCCATAAGCATTGGGATTTTAAAACATACACTTTTATGTAATTTGAATAAAAAGTTTGCATTATTTGCATTAATTCGGATTTCATTTTATACAATACTGGCTTTTCTGATTGAAAAAGAGTATTAAAAGAAGTTAAAATATCTAAGGCGTATGACAAAAATTCGAAATAAATTCTAGTTTCTTCATCATCTAATGCCTGCAGCATTGATTCAGTATTCTTGGAGGGATCTTCAAAAACTTCTAGCCTTCAAACCATCTTAAAGCTTCATATTGCTCTAAAACACGATTAACACAAGAATGTAATGGGAGCCATCTTGTAATGGCAGGGGACAATATTTTATGAACACAAGTTTGAAAATATTCTTGAAATTCCTTAAGTTTTTTCTACCGAACATAACTTCTGTTAAAATAAGATTCAAGATTGCGAAATAAATATTCCAAATATGTTGGAAGTTTTAGATAGGCCTTCGACGCTGCCAAGTAAATATATATGTAAGGTGGCATGAGCGTTTTATCAAAACAATATCTGGCTTTTCGTCTTTTAACAACTTAGCTACTGAATTATACTGTCCAAACATTATATTAGGTGTATCTGATGTAAATCCAAATAGATTTTCAAAAGGAATTCCTTTTCTATAATTGTGCTTTTGAGAAGCTCAAACATTTCTTTTGCAGACGATGATCCACTCTCTTTGAAACTAAAAAACCGGTAATGTAGCTGGGATGTTTCATCGTTATAATAAATTGTGGTAAAAGCTATCTGCTTCGTTATGCTAACTTCTGTTGTTTCATCTATTATTATGGAAAACACGGTTTTCTGCAATTTATTTGTTCTATGAAGGTTTAGATCTTTAAGTATATCGGAGTCTGGAAAACAAGACTTTAATACTGGAATAAGATCATTTATTAATCTAAATGCCAAATGGTTAGAAGTTAATGTTCCAACCATTTTAAGTTCAGCTCTCTTAACGCTTCCATTCTTTGATGCGGAATTCAGTAACGCTTTGGTACTTTTTGTTGTAAATTTAATAGCAGAAGCAGCAGTTTGGTGGGAATTTGTTAGCATGTGTCTTGAAAGAACTGGCGTATGGCACTTCAGTTTTTTATTACATAGCAGTTTACAGAATGCAGCATCAAAAAGTGCTCAAAAACGTAAAAATTTAATATTACACATGAATTACACATGCAGCCAATTACACATGGGCTCCACATGAAGAGAAAAATTACACATGGTATGGGGCAACAATGCACCGTGGAACCGTTGGTGGCATGATTTAAGAAAATTAAGAATTTATATATATAAAAATAGGAAACTTGTTGAACATAGTGTATATTTGCAATGGTAAACATTGCCACAGTCGTTTGCAATAATTTTACTATGAGTGTGTATATTGTATGTTGGATTTCCATTGTGTCAGTGATGAGTTTTATTTTCAAATTTGCAAAACGATTTTTGCGGGATTTCTGGCTTTCCTTCATATCAAATCTCCATTAACTACATAATTATTTTATTTACTACAAGATAATCAACACCAATAACGCAATAATCCAGTGGTCAACGATAAAGGAAAGAGGGAATTTTTCCATCTATAGTTCAATGAGTTTTGTTTTGTTGTCGCTATGTATTTGAATGACTGAATTCTATTTGATAGATTTCTTAAACATTTTAATTCATTTGCAAAAGAATTGACGGAACATTTTTAACATACAAAAAATTTTTTAACCTGCTGCTAAATTAGTACTCTTTTGGAAAAAAAATTTGACAAATGTAAGAAGATATTAAATAGAGAACCATTTTAAAACAGGAAACTTAGTCGTTGCAATTTAATTCAGAAATAAAAATTGATTAAGGTAATGAATTCCTTAGAAGGTCTGGTATGAACTATCTTGTGTATAAATTGCAATTTTCAAATGTGGTGTGCGTTTTTTAAGATATCCTAAGAAAATCTTACAAACGTGATGTGTTCGCTTGTTTGAATAATATTAGAAAAGTAATTAATATTGTCACATCAATTGGTTATAATTAATTTTTTTTATATAGGAGTTGTCTTATATGGCCAATTAGTTAAAAAAATTACTCAATATAAGAGAAAGTATCAAAGGACATTATAGAAATATGTATTTAAGGTTTGATTACCAGGAATCCCGAAGAAGCTAGTTATATACATATATGTTATTGTGAACACTCCTCCTTTTTCTTCCCCTTCAAATTGCATTTCTTATTGTTTATTTTTTTCAATAACATCTATTTATGATTTATTAATTATTTCCTTTTATATAAACTTTAAGAACTATTTATCTTTTATGTATTATTAACTATTTTCTTTATTACATTATTATCAATTATTTTCTTTAATACTTATTATCAACTATTTTCTTTACTTCATATTTATGTTACTTAATCGTTATTTCTTATTGTTCAAAAACACGTTTATACAGTTATTTTCAAATGATATAAAAAGGGAAAAATTGTCAAATTCGTAAGCAGTTATTATAAATCAGTTCTTATTATGAGTTCCTTAGCGTTCATACATTAATATGAATCATTTAATAAATAAGATAAATATTGTGTTCAGTTTAATGAACAAAATATATTTAAATTAATTTACTCCCTGTTCAAATTTTGTATAGAAACAATATAATTATTATAACATAATAATTATTACAATATTTAATAAAATCATTGTTGATTGAATCTGATAAAAAATATTCACAGAGTTATTATATTTAATATTGACAACAATAAGTCCGTGACTTTTTAAACTTACCTCGTAGTAAATATAAAATTAACAATGCTCCCATCAAATTGATGGCATCAATTACCATCTGCTGATAGACTACTGTCATATTTATATTTTGCAGCTATTTTTTTATGCATAAACTTCAAATGCGAATATTAGTAAATTCAAGATGGAAGCAAGAAGTATGCATAATTATGTATTCTCCACCCATTCGAAATATTAAATTTTTTTTCATGTCTACTATTTATACCAATGACTTTGTTCTGCTGTTTGAAACCACCAAAAATAGTTGACCTACACCAACCAGAGTCTAAGAATCTAATTTAGCCATGTCCGTCCGTCTATATTTTTTGTTGTTCCCATGGCCGAAAATTGTAAATATATTTTAACGGAATTCGGACCAGCTTAGGATCTAGTCCCCGTATAATAATTACGATGATATAGCGTATCGTATAGTTGGCCTATACCGACTATAACTTTCACTTGTTTATGTTTATTTTTATTATTATTTACTACTAGTATGCCCTGTCGTGCTTCGCTCCGACTTCCCGAGACTTATTGACATGTTTGTTTTCATTATCAATTTTTCCTACGAATTTTGTATTGCACAATTAAAACATTTTATTTTTTTATTACACTGCTTGCTGCTATACAAATTTTTTTGTTTTTTCATTCGGTGCAGAAATGATCAAATTTTTCGGCATTCCTCCTCTGGAGCAAGCTACATAAAATATCATGTGGTAATTTTTAATTTTAGGGATTTTTGATTTTGGCAATTTTGATTTTCACGATTTTCGGTTTTGGCGATTTTTATGTTCCACGACTACTCGCATTGAAAATTAATGTATTAATGCTTTCATAATACTTCATAATTTTAAGTATAAGAGCTACTCAGTAATCCTATCCGCCCCTTTTTATCTGACTACTCACATTAATGTGTCAAGGCTTTCTCTTTTATACTTCAGTTATATATTATCTTTGTATGGCGTTGCCATCCCACTGCTCCGATCACGCTCATTGTTTGTTCGACTAATCAAATGAATAACTTATAGGCTCACGTAAAGTCCCAAGATTATCACTATTACAGTACAGTAGGTCTGCAAAGCTGTTTCTGTCATAGTAATCGAGATATATAATATTTAATAATTACTTTGTATATGAGGTGCTACACCCACTTATTCGATCCGGCCCATTTTCGGCATGGCTACTACTACCTCGTACAAATTTGCAAAGCTCTCGCAGTCATAATACTCAATATATAAGATATTAAAAATTCAATTTTACAGTAAGACTCCACAAAAATTCCATGAAGATCAGTCTAAAAGTTTAGCCTCCTATAACATACAAACGAACTAACATACATACTTTCGCTTTTATATAGTATAGATAGCTTCTAACAATCAACTGTTTCTTATATTTTTTTTTAGATATTTTTTCTTTGGAGAAATATCAAAACAGACCTTAAGTGAATTCGAAATAGAACAGATATACTGAATTTTTTTTATTTAACGTTTTTGGTTTTGTAGACCATACGTCTATATTTACATTCATAATACATTATGATTATTTGTTTATTCGATTAATGAGTACTAATTATATAAGATTTTTTTTCTTTCACATTAAACAAAAGAATTAAGTGTCGTCAGATTGTCTAGTTTGGTATGATTTTTTGTTCGAAACAAAAAAAAAATAAGCACATCCATATTGTAGACATATTAAATAAAACACTATCGAAAGTCCATAAAATTTGGCATATAATCACATGTCTGTACGCATTTATCCAACGACTACATATTGTTGTTTTCATTTCATTGATAAAAATATGATTTTATTCTATTATTATTGTTTTTCTTAATATTTTTCCTACACATAAAATTAATTTTTTGGTGTTCGAAGTTTTCAAATGATTCCAAATCGTTATATAGACTTACTTATACTATTTATAAGTATAATACAAATGATACATATACAACTATGTACATATAAACATGTGTACGCACATACAATATGTATATTTAAATTTTATTTAGAAGCCATATGCCAAATATTAATATATATTAAATTAAAAATTCACCATGAGCAGCGACACACAAAATAATATGAACCAAGAAATAAAAATTGGCATTCTGCCCGTTTTGACTGTATCGTGTAAATCAACGAACGGAATCACCATCACCAAATATTGTTTTGCATGATATACACAAATTACTTATTCCAAAGGAAATTTATTAAAATAAAAATGACCTAAAAAATCATTTAACAAAAAACATAACTAAAGTTGTTAAAACCGAATGGGAAAGCCCCCTATTGAATACGAACACGTTAAGGAAATTTATAAAATTAGTTCATGTCTAATTCCGCAGTTGTCAGTGTTATGCTTGTTTTGATAAAAATACAATTTTATTTATTTCATAGCCAAATATCTTGGGAGGTCTTAACTATCTTCACTAGGGTATCAAATTATTCACTTTTGTTTTGTTCGATTAAAACAAATATTTAGAGAAAGAAATAAGACGATAAATGGCCATACGCCCTAAATGCCCTGTACGAATTAAATTATCGTAAGATCCAGGTTATCATATACAGTTATCAAAAAAAAATGTATTCAGCAATACAAGACGTAATTCAAAAAAAGCTGCAGTTTCAAAAATGTAAAATGCAGTTTATGCACTACTTTTAAATGAATATCAAATCCATAATACTAAAAAACACAAAAAAAAAACCAAATAAGAAAATTATAGTCGGTTTAAGAATTGGTCTTATGTCCAAATAATTGTGTGTAAAATACATATAAGCATAACCCAAATCTGAGTGGAATTTTTATTAATTTTTTTGCGGCAGATTTGAAAAAGTTAATATCGGATGCTATATTTATATGGGGACTAAGTCGAAAAATGGACCGATCCTGACCACATTTGGTCATTTCTTTTTTGCAAAAACATACACAAACCAAAAAATCCGTGGAATATTTTTTTTAAGTGTCCTATAGGAATTATTTTTGTACAACTGATTAACGAATGTAATAAACACAGATAAAATCAATTTGAATGAGATCTATATGACAATGTGGATCTTGTGGCAATTTAAGTCGATCTCATAGGGGTCATTTGTATGGGGACTAGGTCTGAACATGACAGACGGATAGAGAGACGTACGGATGGACATCGCTAAATCGACTCAGAAAGGGGTTCTGAGTAGTCGATCGGTATAATAAAAGATGGTTCTAGGTCAAATAATTTTTTGTAACTTACAAACATCAGCGCAGTCATTATACACTCACCACTTAGTGGTATAGGGTATAAACACACAAATATGATTGATTTAAGTAAAACATTTGATCTTGAGCCTTATTATTGAATTCTTATTAAAATTATTTAAGAAATTGTAGCTGTGTTAATCTTTTCAATGAAATAATATTTATTTCTATTATTATTATTTTATTATTATGGGAAAGTCAATTGCTTATTTTGTTCCTTTAATAGAAAACATCCGTTCATATTCGATTGAAGTGGGTTTTATTTTTAATAACATTTTCCTTGTTCTTAAATACTAAATAATATAATATAAATTAAGTAAAATATAAGGTAATATTCCCAAACATGTTGAATTAGATAATTGCTAAATGTGTATTAAAAAATTTGTTATTTATTTGTTTAATTTTTATTAATATATGTTTAAAACCGCTATTGTAATAATATTTTTTTTTGTTTTGAATTCCAAGCATTAAAACAAACCAAAAATTTGAAAATGATCAATAATTGTTAACTGTTCGTTTGTTTTGACGCACCTATAGCATGCACTGTATGAAAATAGGATATCAATGAAGAACACATTATTAACATTAATTTTTTTTACAATAATTTTATTTAAATTTATTCATAAAACTATTCATTACAGTGGCAGTTCCGCAGTGTCCATTGGACATTATTAAGCCAGTTGGTTAAAAATTACAAATTACAATATTTGAAGCTCAAAAAAAAGTAATAATAATAATTATATATAAAAATATAAATGAAAATATACAATAAAAAAATAGTGAGAAATGGAAAAAATCGTATCAATGAGATAATTTTACAGTAGAAGCATTTATAGATTTTCCAATAAATAATTTTTACTATTTCTTTTAAAAAACGAAAGCCTTTGAATATTTCTTATAGTTTCTTGAATATTATTATAATCCAAACTTCACACGTGGTCGACCCTCTTCTTCGATGTTTCCAAACGACATCGCGCAATCCTTAAATTCTTGTATTAAATACAGTTTGATTTCTCCTGAATGAAATAGTACAATGACCAATATTGTTAATAGATTTGAAAACATATAGTAAGGTTGCATTTTATATAAGCCATACACAGGAAGAATTGTTGCGGATACATTTCTATATCGCTTTTTTATATCATTAAGATATATATATATACACTTCCCTGTGGCACTCCACAATTAACAGCACCCATAAGACCCTTATGATATTCACTTCAACATGTTGCTTTCTGTTTGACAAGTAACTTTTTATCGAAGCTAATGCTCGTCTAACTACATCGTAATAAGAAAGTTTTTCAATAATAATGTTATAATCTGCAATGTCAAACGCATTCGAGAAATTGTTATATCTAATCCTTGACAAATGGTATTAACCAGAGCCCCCCATTACTCGAGCTTCGAGCTACTCGAGCTGCTCGAGTAGTAATTATTAACATTTTTCATGTTTGAAATCATGTAAAACGATACATATAAGTATTTAGTATAACAACTGTATACTTTTTGGCATCGTACAAGTACCAAGAATATCATCCTCAAATTTCACTTGAATCGGACTGTCCTGCTGGCGTGGGCAAACTACTACTCAAACAAAGCTCGACGCCTTTCCATACAAATGTATGAAAATATTCATTTCATAGATGTTTGACTTCATTAAAAAAAAAAAAAATTCCCAAAATACATGATATGATTTTAGGTCAGTTACACTAATAGATTTCCCTCCTGAAATATAAAAACATTCTGATAAAAACTATAAAGTGGGCTAACTACTACTAGAAAAAGATCATCCACTTTCCACTCAAATGAATGAAAATATGATCTTCGTATATGTTTGATGCCTATTTACAAAAATTTTCAAGAACACTTGGAAAAAGCTCTTAGTATGTTAATCTGAATATATGTACAGAATATGTTTTCAAAATCTAAAAGCATTTCACCAAAAATGTTGGCGTGTGAAAAAAATTTTTTTTTTTAATTTTTTCACTGTCTGTAATTGACTATATTCATAGATTACTCATAAAAAATTTTAAACCATTCCGACCAAAAATGTGGTGTCGGTATAGTACTACTGGATTGATACTGGTCACTTTCTATACAAATGTGTGAAAATATGCTCTTATTTGAAGTTTGATGATATTTTCAAGAAAATTTTCCACAATGATGTAACCAAAAATTATATTCGTTAGAGGTGTGTATATAAAGAGAACATTTCCTGCAAGTTTCAAAGCATTCCGCCAAAAATTTAAGCTTGGAGGAACTACTACTCGACAAAAAACAGAAACTAAAAAAAAATTTTTTTGCAAAAAAAAACATAATTTTTTTTTCACTGCCCGTAATTGACCTTATTCACAGATGACTCAGATAAAAAATTAAGTCATTCTGAATAAAATTGTGCTCTGGGCGAACAACTACTCAAAAAAGATCAGCCACTTTCTACACAAATGTGTGAAAATTTTTTCTTATTTCAAGTTTGATGTAAGTTAAAAAAAATTTCCCATCACGACTTGCTAAATTTTTTTTACTATTTGTAGTTGCAAATATATCGGGATAATCTTCTTAAAATTTCAAAGTATTCCAACAATAATTGTGCTGTTGGCGAGCTACTACTCGAAATAGCTCGACCACTTTCCATACAAATATATGAAAAAATTCACTTCATGCAAGTTTGACATCGATTTACAAAAATATTTAAAACACGCATGGTACAAATTTATGCTTTTTAAAGTTGGAAATATGAGTACATTACGTACACCAAATTTCAAAGTAATCTGGCCATAGTTGTGGCTCGGACGAACTACTACTCGAAAAGATCAGACTCTTCCCATACAAAAGAGTGATAATTTGCTCTTATTTCATGTTTGAAATAATTTTACAGAAAATTTTTCATAATGACTTAGACAAATGTAATTTTTTAGAGTTGAAAATGTAAGGAGAGTATTTCTTTTAAATATCGAACGTTTCCGAAAATAATTGTGGGGTGGACGAACTACTCGAAAAATTTATGAAAACATTCGCTCCATGGAAGTTTGACATCATTTTAAAAGATATTTTCTAAAAATACATGGTAAAAATTAATACATATCGTAGTCCCTCATAACAGATTATTTCCTTAAAATATTGGAGTACTAGGATGAAAGGTATGGGGTGGGCGAACTACTACTCGAAAAAGATCAGTAATGAAAAAATAACAATTAAAAACAAATTTTTTTATGTGTTTTGGATTTTTAATATTTTTAAAATTAAGAATATACCTAAAAAGAAATCAGAAAATAATATAGAGAATATTCAACTTACACAGGTACTGCTCTTGAACTAGTTAATTGATAAAAATTCATATAGTGCATATTTTCGCACATTTGTATAGAAAATGAAATGATCTTTTTCGGTGAAAAGATTTTAAAGTGGCTGATTTTTTTCGAGTATAAGTTCGCCGCCTCCACAATTTTCCCTGGAATAGTTTGAAAGTATATAATGTCCTGAAATCTATAACTTTAAAACATATAAATTTTTAAAAATTCGTGAAGGAAAATTTGCAGTAAAATTACATCAAACTTAAAATAAGAGCACATTTGTATAGAAAGTGGCTGATCTTTATCAAGTAGTAGTTCGCCAACAGCTCAATTATTGTCGGAATGCTTTGAAGTTTTAAGGACGTAATGTCCTCGTATTTAAAATTTTAGAATTTATAAATTTTAGAATTAATAAAAGGATATCAAACTTGGTTGGAGTGTATTTTATCGTATATTTGTATGGAAACTGGCTAATCTTTTTCGAGTAGTAATTCGTCAACAACACAATTATTATCGAAAGTCTTTTCAATTTTAATGACGTAATGTCCTCTTATTTGCAATATTATGGTATATAAATTTGTACCAGGTGCGCCTTAAATATTTTTTGTAAATCGATCTCAAATTGTATGAAGTGCATTTTCTCATATGTATATGTATCTGTATGGAAACTGACTGATATTTTTCGAATTGTAGGTTACCAATAGCACATTATTAGTCTGAATAGCTTAAAAATTTAAATGAGTCATCTAACGATATAGTCAGTTGCAATTGTTGAAAAGAAACATAAATTTTTTTTTTTTAATTTTTGTTTTTTTCATTACTGATCTTTTTCGAGTAGTAGTCCGCCCACCCCACACCTTTCATCCGAGTGCTCCAATATTCTAGAAAAATAATCTGTTGATATGAGGGACTACGATATGTATTAATTTTTAACATGTAGTTTTGGTAAATTTATTTTAAAATGATGTCAAACTTCCATGGAGCGAATGTTTTCATATATTTGAGTGGAAAGTGGATGATATTTTTCGAGTAGTAGTTAGCCCACTCGATACAGTTTTTACCAGAATGTTTTAATATTTCAGGAGGGTAATCTGTCAGTGTAACTGACTTCAAAATATGTAAAATCACCCCATGTATTTTTTTTGAATGAAGTCAAACATCTATGAAGTGAATATTTTCACACATTTGTATGGAAAGGCATCAAGCTTTTTCGAGTAGTAGTTTGCCCATGCCAGTAGGACAGTCCGATTCAAGTGAAATTTAAGGATGATATTCTTGGTAGTTTTACGATTCCAAAAAGTATACTCGAGTACTCGAGCTTGACCGTAGGCTCTGGTATTAACCACATTAGCTACAGCTTCTTCCATGCCACATCCTTTTTTGAACCCATATTGTCATAAACTTCTAGAAATTTCTATCGATTTCGTGGGTGCTGCCCAGTTGCCATACTCCACTTCAGAGTTGTATTTGACTCGTCTAAATTTTTGTACTTGCGTAGCATTATTTTCCTTAGGTATCTTTATAATTTTAGCTATTCTTAAATCTTCAGGATCAGAATTATTAAAATAAAAAACTCTTAATTTTATTTTCATTTTAATATATAAAACTTTAATGCAGTTTTTTGGTTGTTCCCCCCACCCCAAATAAGGTTAAAAAATTCAAATAGATCTGACATCAATAGATCTGAGATCAGATAAAAAAATTACAAAAAAAATAAGTTAAGCTGGCGATATATTCTCAGGGTACTACACCCAATGGAAACGTTCCTTTTAATCCCTAACCAACTACCATCAATTGTGTTTGTGTTTTCAAAATCGTCTCTGACTAAATCGGCAGCGTGATTACCACTTCATGATTCAAAAGTTGACGTTATTGATGACTCGTTACGCCCTCGTCCAAATATTGAGCGTACCTCCTAGCGACTACCTCCAAAATATTTTTTCTTTCAGGTGGTCTTTCGATACCACACATTCCACTCGATGTCCCCGATGATATTTTCTCGTACCGAACTTGAACCCGTCAAGTTCGATCATATCATTTGGGCTTAAATTTTGGGAAATGGTTAAAAGTCGTGTACTTGTCTCCGACCTATATCCGCAATGCACAGTTGTACACGCATTAGGCATTCAAATGAGAAACATATATGCCGGATGAAGCATTTCGATTATCTTTAATTTTACATCGAAAAAAAAAATGTTCCTTCAAAAAAATTTTTTTTCTTTGGTGCAAAGTAATAGCAAGCTTATTGTCGTTTTAAAGCGCATCGGTGATTTACATTTCTTACACAGATCGTCCAACGGAAGAAAATTTCCGTCTTGCATCTATTTGCTCACTAATTCTTCCATTTCAAACATTTTATGTAATGTTTAAATTTTAGCAACATAAAATATATTTTTTTTCTTTTATCATTTTCTTAATCATTATGACAGATTGTTCGATCAGAAAAGTCATATTCATAAACACCAATACCTCGTTTTGCGACGTTCATTTTGCGACATTTCGCATTGCGTCGAAAAAAATTTTGCATCATTTCAGCTTGCGACGTAAAAAATTTCACATTGCGACGTATAAAGAAAAACGACGCTTAACGGAACTTTTGGAAAAAAAATACCAACAGAGAACCAATGGTTCAATATGTCGTTTTGTTTGTTGTTACTCACACTAACATGTATGTATGTATGTACATATATACAAAAAACGTTTGATATCGATGTCGAGAGCGGTATGAGTTTAATATGGTTGATTTTCGAAAGTGGCGAAACGTTTCGTGCAACCACTAAAAATTAAAGAATTGGTTTCCTTCGCACAACGAACGGTTATAAAAAGGGGAGTCCCATATTTTGAAGTTCTTAACAATTCAATGTGAGAAATTTACGTTGTGTTATTTTTGTAGGTAGTGAAAAATAAAATTTATAACATAAGCAATTATTTTATTTTGGAATCTGTTTGCGTAAGTTGAAATTATTTTTTGTAGCTTCAACTGGTCATCTTAATTTTTTTATTCGATAGGATAGTAATCATGAGTGGAAAAGTTGAAAAAAAGAAACCGAGAAAGGCAATAACGCTGGAAACTAAATTAAACATTTTAAGGCATTTTGAAGCTGGAGAGTGACCTGTTAATATAGCTAAAGCACTTGGACTAGCAGAATCAGCCGTAAAAACAATAAGAGATCGTGACGGCAGTAAAATTAAAGAAATCGCAGCAGCTGCTTCTGTCTCAGATGCGAAAAAAATAACACGTGCAAGAGACTTTCTGTTAGTGAAAATGGAATCCTTACTTTTTATATGGATTGAAAAACAAAACCATGACCAAGTTCCACTAACTAAGAGCATAATTCAAGAAAAAGCTAAAAAATTGTATGAAGATATTGAAAAAATATCATGCTCTAATACTTTGGAACACGGCATCGCTGATGAAAGGCAACCAAAGTTGTTAGCGAGTCAAGGCTTGTTTGAAAGATTTAAAGCACGGTACAACCTTCATAATGTAAAACTAAAAGGTGAAGCAGCTAGTGCAGATAGTGTTGCAGCTGCAAAATTCCCAGATGATTTAAAAGCCATTATCCATAGCGAAGGACTTACTTCTCAGCAAGTTTTTAACGTTGATGAGACGGGATTGTTTTGGAAAAGGCTCCCGAGCAGAACTTATATATCTAAAGCAGAAAATTCTGTTCCAGGACGTAAGCCAATCAAAAATAGGCTCACTCTTCTGCTGGGCGGAAACGTGAAGGAGATTTCAAATTCAAACCATTTCTTATTCATACTGCAGAAAATCCTAGAGCAATGAAAAGCGTTAATAAAAAAAATCTACCCGTACATTGGCGATCAATCAAAAAAGCGTGGATGACGTCGGAAATGTTTAAAAACTGGATTTGTGAATGTGCTATTCCTGTAATAAAATCCTATTGCTCTAAAGAAAACTTGGATTTTAAGGCTTTGATCATCGTTGATAATGCACCCAGTCATCCAATTTACATTGATGATTTGTCAGATAATCTGAAATTTTTATTTATGCCACCAAACACCACTTCACTCATCCAACCAATGGGTCAAGGGGTAATTTCAGTATTTAAAAGCTACTATCCTAGAAGGACATTCAAACAGCTTATAATCGCTATTGATGATTCTGAAAAAATAGCACTACTATTCCAGAATTTTGGAAAACATTTAATGTACTGGATGCAATCAACAACATTTCAGAATCGTGGAATGAAGTTACACCCTCTTGTATGAATGGTGTATGGCGGAAAATATGGCCAGAATGTGTTCATAAAAACTTTGACTCTAGTCATATTGCAGATCTTGTTGACACATCTGCAGTTTGTACTGAAATTGTAAATCTGGCAAAGGAAAATGAATTTGAGGGAATGGACGAAGATGGTGTGAAAGAGATTATTACAGCACAGAATGAAGATATCAGCAATAGTTAGATTTGGATATTGAATTGGCGTATAAAGAGAATCCAACAGAAAATTTAATTGAAACTCCTGAACCAAAAATTCTAACCTCAAAACAAATTAGCAAAACTATGGCCCTACTTGACGAAGCAGTTTCTATTTTTATACAAAATGACCCTGACGAAGAAAGAAGTTCAAAAGTGGCACGATCCTTAACTAATTGCGTAAGTTCCTACAAGGAGATTTACTTGCAATAAAAAAAAAAAAACGTTACAGCAAACTTTGGAAAAATATTTGCAGCCATTAGCATCTACATCTACACATCCAACAACTGCTGCATCATCCGATACAGAATCGCCAATAACGCTAGATTCTGATCCTTCATAATCATTAAATCTGAATTTTCAATTTTTTTTTTAGTTTTAATGATTTTTTTGTTTGAATTGCTATGTTTTTTAATTTTAATGAATTTGTTTTTTTTAATTAAAAAAAAAACTATTGAAATATGTTAATTTTTATTTTATTTTTAATAATTCCTTTAATTTTTTAAGTCTTAATTTTTTGTAATATTAAATAAATTTATAAAAAACTAAAAATTACTTTGGTAAAATAACCGATTAGATTTAGAACTGGAACGTATCTTTAATATTTCAGTGCAATTGCATACAAAAAGTTTTTTCGAATTGCGACGTTTTGTTTGCGACGAATTTTTTTGGAACCAATTATCGTTGCAAAGCGAGGTATTGGTGTACATATAAAAATACTTCTTTATTTGGACATAATTTCAATCATTAATAGATAAAATTTTTTTACACGAAAATAAGGAATAAGGAAATTAACCACTGACTAAATAATGTACTCTGTATAATGACGGATTTATTTTATCTACGAAAAAAGAGAGAAATTATAAATATGAATTCCATGCGATAAATGTGATTTTCTTTTAAATAGCGAACAAAAGAGAAAATATTTGTTTACATATTTCTGTGGTTTTCTGGAATAACTGCGTATGTCATAAAATCAAAATGTTCAGGGGAGCCAAAAGTTTTTAGAGCTTTTTATTTAACAGTTTGTAGATATGGGCAATAAATACTTTGTATAAAATTTTGAGTCAAAAATCTTCAGAGGAATGATCTTAGAGAAGGACGAAAAAACAATATGTAAAAAACACTTAAATGTGTGCAGATAAAACAACTTATGTTGACAGACGTCGTTTTCTTTGAAAAAGAAAACTACCAATGCAATCACCCATGTAGACATAAGTTGTTGTTGCTTGAAAATTGTTTTTTTTGTTGTTCGTCAACAAAAAGTTAACAGGACTTAGAATGAGAATATAACAACGTATCAAGAATAATAGTGACAAAAAATAACAGAAATAAACACACAAGTTTTTATAAGTGGTTATAAAGTGAAAAATAATCCAAAATTGTTTAGCATTTTTTTTTTCATTAATAACAACGTATGTCGCTATGTGTCGTTTTCTGAGAAAATAATTTGTCAGCGATCAAACGTAGGTTGACATACGTCGTTATTTAAAGAAAAAACTCAGAAATGGTCAATATTTAAAAAAGAATTTAACACATGTAAAGACCGTTAAAAATTAATATATTTGGCATCGTTAACTCAAAACTGGCAAAAATGGACATACGCGGTTATTCCAGAAAACCACAGATTTAATCATTAGCTACAATTTTTTACGTACTCATTTTTGATTCTTTTCTTATTACGTAGCATAATATCTGGTGAAGGATTGATTAAATTTTTTTATATATGGCGCCCCGAATGATAATACATATTAAAAGTTCTTGTAAGATAAAGAGAAATAATATCTTTGCACTGAAATAACATTTTTAGTGAAATACCATCACAACCACAGCTCTTATTTAAATCAAGTTTCAAAATAATATCAATAATTTTAAAATTGTTTGTAGGGGAAAAGTTAAATACACTTTGACAATGGTTTAGAGTTCTTAGACTATTACACGAATCTCCAGATAAGCATTCAATTTGTAGGTTCTAAGTTTTTGGAATTTTAAGAAAATAGGTATTAAACATATGACCTTCTTTTTATCATCAGCAATTATATTTCCATTATCATCACAAATTTATAATTCACCTTTTGGTTTCCGGTAAAGATTTCCATTCAAAAATTATAGTTCATTCTATTTTTTTTGATCTTGTTGAATATGATTTAAATTATTAAAGTAGTAGTTATTCATACATTCTTTACGAGCTTTTCTAATTACACTACTAACTCTTCTCAATCTATCTTGAACATCAAAACTCAATTACTCTGTAATCGCTCCATGCACACTGTAGCAATCGAACTAGTACTTTCGGATATATAATACTCCAGATTGGTAGTTAAGACCACTGTGCGTGACTCATATTTGAATTATGCTTACTTTCTATGTCCAACAAAGATCTGACCGAGTATGGTCAAGGACTATAAATTACTATTATTATAATCTATAGTCGTTGGTATGGTATGGAATGAACCAATTTTGGACCAATTTGAAACTCTTGCTACAGAGTAAGCATATACCGAATCACACTTACCTGTTACCTGTTGTAAGATATTTTATTAAGTTATTGTATTTATCATTTACATCCACGAATCGTCACTAGCTATAACTGTGATCGTACTTGATCATATAATAGTTTGCGTGAAATCTTTCATGGAGACAGACAAATCTCAGTGATTTTTATTCAGCCTAGAGAATAGCGGTAGCTGGGTGAACTATTTTTGGTAGTTACAAACATCAGCATTAACCCTGAAATTGTATAAAATAAATTAAAAAAATATATATGCGCTTAGTTCCTCAAAAATATAAAAAATCGGATTAATTCTAGATGGTTTGTCTGGCCAGTTACAGAGAATAATAGTAAACAAAAATTTTTGTAATAGATTTACTTGAGTTAATAGATTTACTTGGTAAAAAAAAACCTTCCCCGTCAAATGCATTTAGTTTTGCTAGAAATCACAAAAAAAAGTAAATGCATTTTACGGGGAAGGTTTTTTCACCATTTCCAAAAACTAAACATGCAGTTCTTCATAGTTTTCCATGCCCTACCTCATACTGCGAGAGCATTCTTCGCAAAAAAAAGTGCCTAACCCTAATGCACATACATATGTCCATGCAATACGGAAATATTGCGCAACGATAATACATGCAAAAAACATTAAAACGTTGAGAGGAATAATTTCTTCACCCATCGACTTTTAATTATACATACGTGTTCGATAAGGCATGTCAATAAATATTATTGTAGGGTGTAGACAACGATTTTATAAAACATCCCATTGAATGTCAGGTTGTCTTAATGCTTGAATGATACAATAAACAGTTTATATAAAAAAAAACGGTGTAACAATGATTGTTTTTAAATTTCATTGTTTGCTTATTTTTACAGTTTATAAAGTTCAATACTCAATGAAGACATATATTTAAATATTTATTTGACATAATCAAGAACACCAGTCATCCACAAATAGCAAAACAGTAAACAATGAACAATATATCTGAGCCAAAAAAAAATTAATAAAAGTAATACTGTTGGTTCGCGTATTTATTATGGAAATCGCTACGTATTTTACTTAGTACTTGTACTTATTTTTTAAATTCGTCTTTTTTAATAATAAGGCAGTTACTAATCGCTTAAATAGTGAAATTTATTAAACTGAATTCTTAATATTAAACTTGTCAATCATGTATTAACATAATGAAAAGTTATGGCAAGCCATGAATTGCATAGTCATAAGTTTAACCCTACAAATTGTTACCATTGTCAACCCTGAATTGCTTCTAATGTTAAGTATAACCGCTTTACTAGAAAAGATAAAATTATAATGTTAAGTATAACTGCTTTGCTGAAAAGATAAAAAGTAAAAATACTGTTTGAAGTAAGACTTCATTTGTTCTTTAATAAATCATCATTGTTGAAAATCCATTAAACATACAAGACGTGTTTGATTTACAGAATCGTTTTCTATTCCGACCGAAAACTTAAAAATCCGCCCACCATTTTGAAATTTTTTTGTTAAATTGTTACGAAAAAGGAAAAAAAAATTACGGTTTTCTTTTGCTAAATTACTGCAAAAGGCGATTCTTAAATCACGTATTGTATATATAGTTGTGCGCGTATCATTCGATTCAGACTGATATTCTAATTCGCGACTAATTTGGAAATCTACCTGCCTTTGGAGGATCTACTGCTGATCAGTACCCCGCTGTCACTGCCGTAACTGTAGACGTCATCACCAGGGAAGTCCTTCGGATTCTGGATTATAAGAAACAGAGGTAAAAGTGTAAGGAAAATTTTGTGATAGTTTCTTACCTAAAACCTGAAAGTTGTTCAGATTTTAGAGGTAATTCTGTAAATTGTTCAGAAAATATTAAACCGCAAATAGCGAGTCTAATTCACATAACATATTCCTTACGCTTCCATTATAAATTGTATTTATTAAAAAATAAATTACTAAGTGAACATCCTGAGAAGTTATATTAACACTTATCGGAAAAAGACAAAAAATCATGAAAAGTAAATATCCCCTTGAACGTATTCGCAATCCGATTAACTCAAAAATATAAATTATTTCACCGGTTGGTTTTATTAAGTTTTTAATTTAATTTATGCACAAATATTGCAAATTTCACTTAACATACCATCATCTGTTTCCCAATTCTTTTTCGTTCTTATTAACACTGGAAAGTGAAGTAGAAAAGGCCGTAAGCGGCTGTGTGAAATTTGTATGAAGAAGGCGAATTGCGGAATTGAAGTCGCCGGTGGGCAAACATTACTCTACCCGACGCATATTATATGGATTGTATGGTTGCAGTATCAGTGAGTAATTGGATATAAATTCTCTTATAAGAGATTTTAGGCTATTTAGATTCAGATTCACAAAGCTCTGTACTTATTGAAAAAATAAAAAATTAGTGCTCCAATCGCCATTTGTGTTGAAAATTACCGAATTTCTGATCTTAATTTATAACTATACTACATACGGAAAAAGTTTTTGGGAATACTATTGTGGAAGTTTGGTGACATTCTTATTTGTCAAGTTTATGATGAATGTGGTTTATACTTGAATGAAAACAATAAATTGAATTGCTGCATCTAGTTTCACTTCGTAAAAATATAAACTTTTGAAGCAAGGCATCGAAAGGTTGTGAATAATTTTTGTTCTTGCTTTCCCTGAAAATATTCAATATTTGTTGTTCTTGCTTTCCCTGAAAATATTCAATATTCGTTGTTCTGGCTTTCGCTGAAAATATTCAATCGTAGAACAAAAACAATAATTGAACAAACACAGAATATTGAAGACAACAATAACTTTTTCGTTTGTGTTGGCGGCTGGTTATTTTTAAAGTTTTGTTTTCCTATTTTCAATTAAACTTACAATTTTTGTGTTGGGTTTGTTTCAAAATAGTTGGCAAAAAACACCAACATATTCCTGAATCGGATGGCTTACAGATATTGATTCAAAGACGGGCCAAAGTGGTGGAAAATATTTCAAAAATTCGTATGTCCATAATTGATAAAACAATTTCATTCAATCACTTTGAGATAGAATGTCGTTTAGATATATTAAAGGATTATATCTCTCAAGCAATGAAATACCAGTCAGAATTGGACGATTTGGATCCATTAAATGACTATAGATCTGAGCTTGAAGACATCTGTGTGACCACGAAGGTTGTTGAGTCTTCAGGCCAAAAATGGAAATTCAAGTTTGGCTGAAAATTCATTCAATCTGACACAAACGCATCACTCCAGGCTTCCAAGTATGAGGCTTCCTAAATTCAATGGAAAATATTCCGACTACAAAAATTTCTTGAGCCTCTTTGAAAATCTAGTCCATAATGATCCAACTTTGATGGATATCAAAAAGTTCAATCATTTAATATCATGCTTATCAGACGAAGCTTTGGGAACAGTCAAAGCTTTTCAGCTTTCTGAGGAAAATTATCCCAAAGCATTAGCAAGTTTAAAAAAGGTTTATGACAATGAGTGTCTTATATTTTTCGATAACATTTCGAAACTGTTTGATCTTCCGGAGATTACTAAACCTTCAGATTCTGATTTGCGTAGCATGATAGACACTGTATCTGCCATTTACGATTCGCTATTATCGATAGGGGATGACAAAAAGTTGACATAGTCACAAAATCCAAGTGGGAAGAAGAGCTTGATTTTGAAAAGCTCCCGTTATGGGCTGACTGTGAGGCCACCTTAAATAAAAGGTATCAGCATATTTCTGCTGAAGAATCGTCTAGTTCAATGCCTAGAATTCAAAAGAACAAATTTGAAATTACACATAAACGAATTTCAAAGACATCACTCTCTTGTACTAGGCCAAAGCAATCTGCTGAAAAGTGCATTTTTTGTAAATCCACACATCACAATGTGTATAACTGTCCCTTTTTTGCCGCAGTGCCAGTACTTCAAAGATTCGACTTTATAAAAGCTGGGACTGCGTGTATAAATTGCTTTAAAAAAAGTCATACTGTAGCAAAATGTAATGCTCAAAAGTGTAGAGTGTGCACTGGAGCTCACAATGCACTATTGCATCGGTATAGTTAAAATTCTCAGAATGCTAATGCACATTCGTCTACAAATCATATACAAGAGCAACCACATACATTCAAATCTTCGGTGAACCACTCATCTATAGATGAAAATGTAATTCTTGCCACGGCAATAGTTCGGGTACAAAACATTTCTGGGGACTACATTTTGGCTAGAGCCTTGATGGACTCCGGTTCTCAACCGAACTTAATTTCCGAAGAGCTTGCACAGCGACTTAGGATAAAAAGAGAAGGAGGCAGATTGAATTTAAGAGGCATTAGTAATACAAATTCGTTCGCGAAGAATAGTGTTCAAGTTACTGTCAAGTCGAGGGTTAACGCGACTCAATTCTGTTCTAAATTTTGGGTGCTAGGTTCAATTACAAGCTTTCAACCGGATCGAAATATTTCAATTACAGATTGGAACATTCCAAAGAATTTAGAGTTAGCTGATCTCAATTTTAATAAACCACAAAAAGTGGACTTGTTAATCGGAGGAGAATTATTTTTTGAATTACTTTGTATTGGACAAATTAAGTTTAGTCCGAATCTTCCAACTTTTCAAAAAACTTCTCTTGGCTGGATTGTTGCTGGAAAATACAGCCAGCCAAAACACTCAGGTTTAAGTGTATTTCACGTTTATTGAAAACGAGGATTATGTTGATTCAATGGTTTGAAAATTCTGGGAGTTAGAAGAGCTTCCAAGTGATGCGGTCCTATATACTGAGGAACAACGTAATTGTGAGAGAAAGTTTAGGGAGTCAGTGCGACGTACTCCGTCAGGACGTTTTGAAGTCACATTGCCGTTTAAAGCTGATACAAATATTCTTGGGTCGTCATTTGAAACCGCTAAAAGGCGATTTATTGCGTTAGAGCGCAGGCTCTCAAATGACCAAACAATGAGAGAAATGTATCATGATTTCATGAAAGAATACATCGATCTGGGTCATATGTCTATGACTGGTAATACAGTACCCAAGTTTCCCCATTTTTTCATTCCCCATCAATGTGTTTTGCGTCCTCAAAGTAGCACGACCAAACTTCGTGTATTTTTGATGCATCAAGTAGAACTTCGTCACAGATTTCGCTCAATGATTTGTTAATGGTTGGGCCTTCTGTCCAGGAGGAACTGTACTCGACCTTAATCCGTTTTCGATTTCACAAGTTCGTTATCACTGCTGATATTGAGAAAATGTACCGCCAAGTTATAGTTGGTGAGGCTGATAGAAAGTTTCAGCTTGTACTTTGGAGAGAAAATCCATCAGATTTGCTACAAATCTTCCGTTTAAATACTGTAACTTATGGTACTTCTTCGGCGCCCATTTTAGCCATTAGATGTCTTCTCTACCTGAGTGAGTTGTACCAGGATGTTTTTCCAATTGGAGCCAAGGTAATTCGCAATGATTTTTACGTAGATGATTTGCTAACTGGAGCTGATAATTTCGATGATCTCGGGACAATTCGAAACCAATTGACTGAAATTTTGAAGTCTGCTAGATTTAATTCAACCAAGTAGTTTTCCAATCACCCTAAATTTAATGGGTCTGACTGTCCAGGAAAATTTTTACAGCGTGATTGCAATTCAGCTAAGACTTTAGGTATACATTGGGTACCGAAGAATGATTCATTTAAGTTTCATTTGGACGATCACTTTAGTGAGTTCAAGGCAACGAAACGATACATTTTGTCTGTTTCTGCTCGGTTGTTTGATCGCCTCGGACATTTCTGTCCAATTATAACCAAATCCAAAATACTGCTTCAAGAATTTTGGATTCAAAAACTTGATTGGGATGAATCATCCCCATGCGATTCAAAACTTGTCTAAAATTAATTTAATCAAAATTCCTAGATTTGTACATACAACAACACCAGCAAAAATACAGATTCATGGATTTGCTGATGCGTCGATTCGGGCATATGGTTGTTGCCTTTATATAAGAAGCAGTGATTCGGGTGCAGTTCTTTGCCGGCTTCTTACAGCCAAGTCAAAAGTCTCTCCACTTAAGACAAAGTCTCTTCCAAAACTTGAATTGTGTGCAGCACACCTTCTGTCAAAATTGTGGGAATAATAGAATATAAGAATAGAAAGTTTGATAAGCTTTAAGATAGAAAGTGTAAATTTTTGGTCTGACTCCGAAATAACTTTATACTGGATAAAGACACACGCATCTCTGCTTACAACATTTGTGTCAAATCGAGTTGCTGCGATACAGGAATGTTCAGACCGAGTTGTATGGCGCCATGTGCCGACAAAACAAAATCCGGCTGACATTGTCTCAAGAGGATATGATGTGGAGCAATTGAAGGATTCTATCTGGTTCGAAGGTCCCTTGTTCCATCTAGAAGAAAGTTCTGAATGGCCCACAAATAAGCATTTGGAGCTGTCACCTGAACAGGAGTTGCTAGACAGAAAGTCCTCAGAGGATTCCACTGTGTTGCTTTCAATGGAAAATGGGAAGAAGAAGAGGAGGAAACGAGAAATATGTTCTTGAAAGTGATGGATATTTATCATCATATAGCAGATGTTTAAGACTTATGTCTTATGTTCTTCGATTTGTCGATGGTTTGAGGAAACGAAAAATTTCAACGTCTAAAGTACCCAGTGCAAAGGAGTTAAACTGGGCATTTCTTAAAATAGTGGAGATTTTCCAATTGGAAAATTATTCTAAAATAAGTTTTAAGGCATGCGGAAAATATCATATTTGCAACATTGCATTAAACAATATTTTTTTACGCTTGCCAGAGGATTGTATATTTAATATTTGTTAAATCTTCAATGTAAGATCTACTTCTGTGAACTTAATCTGATTGAAGTGTCCTTTTTATTTTCTACGATAATGGCTGCCTCTGCCTTTTTATAAACAATATATTTCTAGAATCTCCTTGATCTCTTCTAGTTCAACATTGTATTATATGGCAACTATTAACAACTATTAATAAATAATCATTTGGTTTGCTGATTTATTCGTAGTATTTAAAAATTTTAATAATAACTTTCTAACAGTATAACGTAGTTACATGTATACAAAATTTAATAAACTATTTTGAAATGAATTTTTTGTGTCTTCTTCATGAGGGAACTGCAATTGTTTTTAAATTAAATGCGAATTTACAACTTTTATTTAAGATATTAATGTAATTTTAAATTGATTATAGAGGATTAAAAACAGAGTTTTGAGAAAGCTGTTATGCAAAACATTGTCTGAGAGATAACGATTAAGTATGTCCAAACTATTCAACATCACACAACCACTAACTGTCAATCAACTAACCAGTTTTCCAGACACTTAAATTGGCAACAATATTAGCAGTGACTATTAGACATCGACAACTACTACAACAAAACATTAACGTAAATGAAAGAAAAGACATATAATTGTCATGGGCTTTGTTGTCGTCACAAACAACGATAAGTATTGAGGAAAAACCTGTTAAGTGGAAAATTAAAGAAAGTGCCAAATGGCGAGACAAGTCAATAGACAAATAGAAAGGCAGAAGCATACATTTGTATCTGTACATTAAGGATATAACTTTTCATATTTTTCAAAAAAGTTTCATAAAGAATATTAACGAGAACAATTGTACCCTTCAAAATGGGTCATTCTTTAAGTTGAAAACAGGAGAAAATCAGAGGGAGCTATATCTGAGGAATACGGTGGATGAGAAAGCAATTTGGCGATCGCAATTCTTTGTCAAATGTATTAAAAGCTTTCTATTTTCAAAGTAGAGTGTATCTCAAAAAACTGGACCTGGAGGTTCTTCATCAAAAATTATTAATTAAGCTATCTAAAATTTTATTTTTGCCCTCACACGTTCAGAATCCCCATAAACTTCATTGAATACCTCTTGTATTTCATCATTTGTTAGCTTTTTGATAAACTAATATTTGTATATACATCATGCATTGTATGAAATAGTGTTTACACAATTATTCTGATTTCTGTACGAATTAATTAGACATTAATGCCGTTTTCTTTTCTGACAAAAAATGTCGCATTTTATTTGCACTTTTTTCGAAAAGTATATTTTTTTATACATTCTAAATTAAGAGTAACCTAATTTTATACATCAATCGAAAGGTCCCAAAGTGCTGTGTTCATAAAATGCAAAAATTTTGATTATTATCCTCTTTGAAGTCATGGGGTGAAAATATTCAAAAAATATTGTCACACTATGACCTGAAAGAAGTCAATGGCCACAATTTTTTGCGAGTTAAGAGCGCTCGACTTTGAGACCTTTCGATTGATGTACAAAACAAGGTTGCTCTTAATTTAGAATATATAAAAAATACATTTTTCGAAAAAAGTGCAAAAAAAAGCGACATTTTTTTGTCAGAAAAGAAAACGGAATAATTTTTTTATTTGGGTTTTATGAAATATTTATATTTTACACCATACTTATATTAACAAGAGATGAAATTTGTAATTAATTAAATGTATGGGACTTTGCCAAGAATCGGTTGGGTTAAGGTGCATATAAAGTGGTTTTGTATGATATTAACAAAAATGTCAATAATATTTTGATTTTTGAGTTTGATTTTTTTTTTTCAAATTTTGTTTGTTTAAAAATTTTGCCTTCACGAATGCGATTCAAACACTGAAAACTTAATTTTTCAAAAATGTAGAGTGTTCAAATAAGTTTTCTATAAGTTCATTGAACATTCATATGATTAAATAATAATTAAAATAAATAACAGATATTAATAGTGAATTGAATGTACCCTATAATAATCTAAACTATTCAGGAAACATTGGACTAAAGAATGTAATTCTATAGATTAAATTCTTACATTAACTATTCGAAAATAGTTTACTATAAAACTAAAAAGCTGATCAAAAGCTGATGTTCCAAATGTTGTTGAATAAATTACGCCCCAAATGTTAAAATACTATTGCAAACGTTTATGTATTTATCATATAAACCAGATCTCTCACTGTCTTCAATGAATAGCGTGTGATAATGCACTGAATGTGAAACAGCATACAATGAATATTTCATTTTTATGGCGATGTACCAAACATTTCATACTGGAAAAGTAACAGTAAGCACGATCAAAGTCATTAGCCCAATTGAAAATTCAAGGTTGAGAAAATTTATGCAAAGATTAATAAACTAAACGTGACCAAAAGTGAAAATCACAAAATGTTGTAAAAAATTAATGTATGTATATAAATCATAATTTACAATAATGGCAAGTAAATGTTGGGATATACCAATAACCATTGATGAACTCCCATTAAATGTGACACTTTGTAATTTGTAAAATTGTCTGATTAAAGTTCAGAAAATATAGGAACTAATTTATATACAAAATTTGATACATATTAAATTAAAATTAATTTATAACTTTATTCAACTTTGATTTACAATACGTTTCATTTTATCTAACAAAAAAAAAAAAAAAAAACAGGGATTAAACTCTTGGCAGTGTAAAAAAAATATAAAAGTTCTAACTAAAAGATGTATGTTAAACAAATTTACCCATTTATGGCATTTATAAACTGCAATTATTGGTGTATACATATCTTCAACTGTTTAGGGAATATTGGTCATCATATTATAAATCATATCAGCATTTATGTAATACAAGGAATACAAATTTGTCAATAGGCTAGAAACAACATAGATCCTTATTTAATTATACCAATCGACTCAAAATGACTTTCTGAGTTGATTAGCGATGCCCGTGTGTCCGTCCGCCTGTCTGTCTCTCTGTCATTTAAACCTTGTATTCAAACTAAAGGTTGAGAGTACAGTCAGAAAATAGATTTATTGCTTACCGAATTACGATTAAGTTAATAACCGAATTTGGCGTTGATTGCAATTGCATTCTGTTGTCTAAACAATAAATATTTTCTCACAATAGAAAAAATTTCTGTTGATACAATCGAAAATAAATTGTTAAACTTTATAACAATTCTGTGGCGATTTTTTTTTTGTGTGTGTATATAAGCTTTTGTCGGCACTAGAACTATCGCAATTGAAATTGGTGAAAATCGATATGTGGTCAGACCTATCCCGATATAAATAACTAATACGACATTGACTTAAATTGCCGTTAGATCCAGATTATCATACAGATAATCAGTCAAATTTGATTTATTTGAATTTAAACCAATTAAACCCTATAGCTTCATTTACAGTCCATATATAAAGCCACTTCCGAGCTTAACTTAAATCTATCGAAACTCAAAAAACCATACATCCACATCTTTGCCGATTCGGATAGAGTATTAGACGCCCTTTCACATGATGAAAATCAGAAAGTCTTAATTTGAGGAAACTTTTAACAAAAGCTGACTTTTTCGTGGTAAAATTCGTTCACACTTTTTATTACACCAATCTTCTGGAAGAAATTTTGTTACCGGCTCCTCTTCTCTTTATTTCCACCTAACGTAAATTTGTTCCATAGAATTTTCTGCCTTAGACAAACGTCATCATCAGACCCGTCATTATTTTCATAGTTTTCAAGGAAATATTGAATGTAAACTTAACTCTAAACTCTAAACACTAAACTCCTAATCAAGACTAATTTTTTGCAAAAAGCCAACAAAAATGATTACATTACGTGATAACGAAAAAGACGAGTGGCGCAATAACAATGATAACATTTGTGAACTCAACTCAACGCGATTAATTTCGATAATATTCCGAGCAGAAACATCACTTGACGACCTTGAATATAGTTAGACACCAAGCAACGCAGATAAAAGGAGACAACTAAGGAGAAACTGACGCAATTAGTTTTTTTACTTAAACTTGCCTTCTCGATAACTTGTGTTCGCACGTAAGCCCCCTATTTAATTATCAGGTCACATGTTTTTGGGGTTAATGCAATCGAATTGTTAATGAGGTTAACGAGCTTGTGGAAACGGTTTTATTTACTCTACAACAAAAATTCGTCAGTAAAAACACGTTAGTTTTTATTATATAGGCAATTTATTAGATATATATGAAACAATATAATATCATCAACAATATAATATCATATTACACTGGCCTACAAATACAAAAAAAAATTGACTGCAGAAACGAAGCACGCTTTTAACTAATCTGGGTGCGGTGAATTCGAATCTGGCAAAAAAAATTGGCCTATAACGTCTTGTTAATTTTTTATCGCATGCTGGCAATACAGTCAATACTGACACTAAAATTTCACAATTATTAATTTGATAGAAGCCCACATTCATTCTGAATCTTCATAATAGTAGCGTTTAAGCATGGCTTGGTGATCATGTGTTACTGATTCAAGCTATTTTTGCTTTGTGTGTGGTGGATATTTATGCATATTTACATTATTTTGGTTTTACTGTCAGAAACTTTGACAAACCGTGGACACCGACAATGTTTTGCAATAGTTACAGAACTGTTTTATACAAGTGGTCAAATGGCAAGAAGATCTATTTCGATTTTCTAATTCCAGTACTTTGGAGTGAATCAAGCAACCACCAAACCGATTGTTATTTTTGTTTAACAAAATTTTCTGGATTCAGTATGAAAAATCTAAAAAACATTACTTACGCGAATGTCCGATCAGTTTCCATACCAGTTCAATGTCCACCAAATGATCCATAACCATTGAGTCCGAAACATCCTTCACCAGCAGTGGTAGTTTGTATGATGCTGATGATGAACGCCATTTAGTGACTCAATCTGAGCTGTATGATCTAATTCGGGATTTACATTCAACAAAGCAAGACGCAGAATTACTAGCTTCACGCATGCAGCAGTGGAAGCAGTTAGGACAAAAGTAATATTCTATATAGATGGAAGCTTGGAATTGGCTGCATATCTTGAAAAGAAACACTCTATTCTCTACTCTACTGATGTTGATGGTTTATTTCATGAATGAGACAGCCATATGACAAAACTGAATGGAGATTATTTATTGATGGCTCTAAATATAGTTCAAAGGCTCTTCTTTTGCATAATGGGAATGAAAAACCATCCATACCAATTGCTCATGCCATTAATACAAAGGAAATTTATGAATCAATGACTGAAATTTTGACATTACTCAAATACAACGATCATAAATGGAAGATCTGTGGTGACCTTAAGGTGTGTGATTTAACTGTAAATTAATCCGACTGGTATGCAAGGAGGTTTCACAAAATATTGTTATTTCCTCTGTGTATGGGATAGTCGCACTACATATCATCATTACGTCAGAACAGATGGTCCAAAAACTGCTGACTATTCACCAGGAAAACAAAACATTTCCAATAGACCATTAGTTGGTCCAAATGACGTTCTTCTCCGTAGATGCACACAAAATTGGGCCTTTTTAAGAACTTTGCCAAGGCTATGGACAAAGATAGTGCAGCATTTAAATATTTGTTAGTGGTATTTCCTAAAATTTTATATCCTAAAATCAAAGAAGGCATATTTGTTGGCCCTCAGATCAGGAATCTATTGAATGATGACAATTTTTCACAATGTTTATTGGAGAAAGAATATGCAGCCTGGAAATCTTTCAGGAGCATCATGGAAAGTTTGGAAACAATAAGAGTGAAAACTACAGACAAATTGCTGCTGAATTATTGAAAAGTTATCACAAATTGTGTGTACGAATGTCACTCAAAATGCATTTTCTTCATTCACATTTAGATTTTTTTCCACAAAACCTAGGTGCGGTGAGCAACGATTTAATGAAAAGTGAAAGAAATTATCAAGGATTTTGGGACAAAAGCATGCTGGGAGACTATTGCTGGACTCAAATACGTGAAACCGAATCAACAAAATACAAACGACATTAAAAGAACGCCATTCACCTTTGAAAATTCATTGATTTTTAAATAAACTAACGATTTTTTTATGTAAAAAACGGAAGAAAACATTTTTTTTGTGTGTCAAAAACCTGACGTGATAGAGAAAAACCAATTACAGATTCGAATTCAACCCACCAAATTACCCTAGGAAAGTGCAAAACTTTATTGGCTGGTGGTATCAATAACAAGTAAGAGTGTTAAATTCGGCTATGCCGAATCTTTGATACCCTCCACCTATGTTTTCTTGCACTATTTGTACAAATTTAGATAAAATATTTGAAAATGTAAATAATTTGATCAATTTAGTAATTTATTACAACAAATACTCTGAATTACCAGCATTTACGTTTAACAATTTTAAAGTCAATAGAAGATATTTTTAAATTTCGGATCTTTTTCGGAATACTTGACCAAGTCTTATATTTTAAAAGCACTAGCGTTAATCAGTTTTATTTTTTCGATCTTATTACATCAGTTTGTCATTCCATTTGTAACGCATCGATAAATGGATTTGCGTCTATGTATGTGTTTAATGCAAAAGATTTCTTACTTTTGTCGAATTGTAGGGATTTTTTGAAATTTTTTTTTTAACGACTTAATATTATATACATTTCAATTTTAAACTTTAAAATTAAAAATATCTATCTTTTTGAAATCTGGTAATAACATGGAGATAGTAAATACGTGGCTTCTTTAATAAGAATGACAAGTAAAAAACACTTTTGTGCACTTTACTTGTTTTGTGCATTTTTTTAAATACATACATAAGTACGCCATCTTTGTAGATCTCTTCGATTATATTAAGTAAGTTTGTAAATAAAAAGAATATTAAAATATAAATCTAAACACAATTGATTTTAGAAAAATGTACGATTCGTTTTTCGATGATGCTGAAAACATATCAAAGAAATACAGAAAACAAAGGTTTTACTCAAGTTAGTTGAGAGACGAGAAGCTAATGGGATGGAACAGGTCAAAGATGACGACTTTAAATACAGATGCAAGGCTTGTGAAAAAATATAAAATTGCGATAAATCACTAAGTATACATGCTAATAATCAATGTCTTAAAAAAATATCTTTTAAAACCAACAACCAAAATTCTGTTTACGTTATAAGATCCCATTTGCAAGCCATTTTAATTAATTGTGTAAATTTTAAATGCACATCTAGCCATATAAAAGATGAATTATACAGAATAGTAAAAATATTTTTTTTATAATATCTGTTGGTTTTTTATGTTGTTTTTATGTAATTCTAATGATATTCTTATCTTATTTTTTATGATATTTTTTTCATTTTTATGTTATTTTTGCATTATTGAAATTGAAAATTAACAAATTAAAAATATTTTTTTTTTGAAAAATTGAAAAAAGTAGTGTAGGGAAAAATGTAGAGAGAAAAAAGGGGTATAGGGGAAAAAAGGAATTTTTTTTTCATTAGCGTAGAGATTTCTGAAAAAACTCCTGGCATCACTGGTACCTATTAAAAAACAATGTAAGATTTCACAAAACAATGCGACGTATATCTGCTTTGTTCAAAAGCTTTTATAAGACTAAATGAAATTGTTACTTATGCATGAAACACATAGACGACAGAGGCTACACAAACACACGGATACAAATGCTGCTGGCTGCAATTGTAGTCGTGTAGTCAACTACTTAATTTTTTTGGAAACGGCAGCAACATATAACAACAATATAAACAGCTGTTTTTATACAAAATCATTTTTATTTCAGTAGTGGCAATTATATTTTTTTTTACTTTATTAAAATAGAAAAACATGTATGATTCTATTTATATAAAATAAAAAAAAAAATGTAAAAAACACCAATTTTTTACAGGGTAGAATTTTATGGTTTCAATACTACTTTTGAATGCAAGTATGTACTAAAAGTAGAACCCTTAAAATCATACTATTTTTTGCAACCCTAAAAATTGCAGTATTTTGTATAAATAAAATAATTTATATTTTTATTATTTTTAATATGCGCTTATTATCGATATACATACATATACAGAATATATGAATGTTATTTATAGTATTTTGATATTTGCAACAGTAGTATGTATGTATCAATTTGTAATATTTTGTGATCTTATAAAAATCGCAGAATATTGATATTGATTTTATATAGTTTCTTTTATTAATTAACTAACTTAAATATTACACCATAAAATGTTGATATTGGTAAATTTTTATATTATTACCACAACGGCCATAAAAACAACAAGTACAGCTGTGACAAAATACAAAATTTAGAATAACAATATAGGAAAACATCATATTTTTTTACCTTTTCAGTGATTTCTCGGCACCTATGAAACCTATTGTCACGATTTAAAAAACAGAAACCTTCTCATGATGTTGGTGTATCATTCTCACTAACAACAAGCGCCCTAGCTGTCCTATTGCGAACGTTATCGTGACAAGAACAACATAGTCAAATCGTATTTTTTCAAGACTTTTTTTACTCCATCGTTCAATTCTCGGGACCAGATAAACCGATTTGGACGATTTTAAATACCAAACTTTTCAGGATGTTAATGAATCATTTTTTATACCAACGAGCAACCTAGTTGCCCGATTGAAGCCGTCATCGTGATTTCCACAGACGGACAGACGGACAGCCGGACAGACGGACATAGCTATATCAACTCCGCTTGTTATAAGGATCACAAATATATATATTTTATGGGGTCCAGATTTTTTTTTTCTAATTATTACAAACGGAATGACAAACTTATATATACCCTCTGCACACTGGAGTGGAGGGTATAAAAAATACCTAAAGACTAAAAATCCCTAAATACAAATTCGTCATTCTGTGATGTCTCGAATATTCTGTAATTGTATTTATTTGTATTTATTTTTATACCCTATACCACTATGTGGTTTGGGTATAATGACTTTGTGCTGCTGTTTGTAACAACCAAAAATATTTGACCTAGACCCATCTTTAATTATACCGATCGAATCAGAATCACTTTTTGAATCGATTTAACAATGTCCGTCCGTCCGTCCGTCCGTCTGTGTGTCCATGTAAACCTTTTAATTAAACTGCAGGTCGCAAATATGAATATATTTTGATAAAATTTGGTATATAAGCTTTCATCGGCTATGGGATGAACGCTATTGAAATTGGTGAGAATCGGTCCATGTTCAGACCTAGCCCCCATACAAATGACCCCTTAAATCTATCAAAAAAAAAAAATATTGCACTGATTCATCTCAAATTTTGTTTGTATATATTTTCGCAAAATACAAGAGACTTTACCAACCATGGCCAGGATCGGTCCATTTTTGGACCTAGTCCCCATATAGACATAGCATCCGATATGAACTTTTTCATATCTGCAGCCAAAAAAATTAATAAAAATGCCACTCAAATTTGGTTTATGCTTATTTTCTACATCCAATTAGTTGGGCCTAAGAGATAGGGTCTCTAAACGCATGGTATAGGGTATCGTATAGTCAGTCTAGACCGACTATAATTTTTCTTACTTGTTTAAATTAGATTTTCCATTACAAAAATGGATTTTATTTTGATTGGATTAAATCAGTTTCAATCACAAGTTTTAAATACAAAAATTGAATTATTAACATAATTAATTGACGTGGATATCGAGTTTTATGAAGGATGGCTTCAAAAGGGAGGCGTAGCATGAAAAACAATAAAATAATTTGCGGCCAATGCAAGTTGGTGGTGGAAGAAGAAGACGATTTTATTGAATGTGAAAAGTGCACCGAAAAATACCATATAATTTGTACAGCAATAGATAAACGAAGGTACGAATATCTATTAAAACATGACAACGAAGAATTTATTTGCCATATGTGTGATTATAACAGTGGCACGCTTAAAGCTGAATTAAATGTAATCAAAACAGAGCTGAAAAAACTCGATCAGCTGTCTCTTTTACAAGAATCCATGAACTTTATGTCAAAACAATTTGACGATATATTAAAGGGTGTAGCAGATAATAAAAGAAAATTAGAAATTGTCCAAAAAGAAAATACATTATTGAAAGAGGAAGTTGAAACTTTAAAAAGTTCAGTAAAATTCTTAAAAGATCAGAGTTAAAAAGATTGTTTAATAACTGATGTCGAAGCAAAAACTGGAATATCGGCTGTGGATGCTATTTTAAATATTGCAAGCGATGTCGGTGTAGAATTACAGCCCGGATGCATCGACGATGCTTATTTTATTAAAAAACGTAATGCGAATAAGGAAAATGATAAGCAAATGGTTGTTGTGAAGTTCAATTCGAAGAAATCTAAAGATGTGATGATGTCAACGAAACCAATGTTGAAAGAAAATGATTCTACCAAGGGAGTTTACGTCAACGATTTTTTGAGTAGAGAAACTTTAAGTTTATTGAATTATGCAAAATCTTTAAAACGCATTCGTTATCGCGCTGTGTATGCATCTGGTGGAAGAATTTTTGTAAAGAGGAGCGAATTATCGAGACCAAAAGTCATAGCTAACGAAGCAGAAGTGGATAAGTTGTTATTAAAGGCGTCAGTCAATAAACCACGTAATCGAAGATCACAATATGCTGCTGTTGATGAAGAGGATGTCTACTTATCTCCTTAATCGAAGTATTTATAAACTTGTTACTATTTTCATAATTTTTGTCTTTACTATGATTAATAATCAATATTTTTTAAGTTTAAAATCTTTTGAAAAATATATAAACAACATTTCTAGCTCTTTCTTTAGTATTATATCTATTAATGCGAGAAGTATTTCGTCAATTGTAAAATTTAATAAATTCAAAGTTCTTCTTACAATGTTACTACGGCTACCTCATATAATTGCAATTCAGGAAACATGGTTCGATAAGAATTTAATTCAACTTTATAGTATCGCCGGATATAGTTCCGTATATTGTTGTAGATTTGATGGTTACGGAGGCACCTCAATTTTCATTCGAGAACATCTGTATTACAAAATAAAAGCTTGTGAAAGCAGGAACTTGGTTGATTCAATCGTTCTAACATTGAATGATACCAAATATAACGCAAAGCCTGTGAAAATTGTTTCATTCTATAGGTCACAGAAAAGTGATTTATCATCTTATTTAGTTTTTCTGGAAAATCTGCTCAACTGTTATAGTCATCAGCCCTGCATTTTTGTTGGTGACTCCAACATTGATAGTTGCAATAATATTACGTCTAAAGCGCTTTTAAACGTGCTTGCAAGTTATGATTTTAATAATTGTCACACGCTCATTACGCGTCCAGATAGTGTTTCCTCAATCGATCATGTCTATAGTAACATTTTAAATGCTTTGTGTATTGAGTCAGTGGAATGCAAGTTATCCGACCACAACCTTATCTCATGTAGAATCGATATTGAATGTCAGCCCAGAGTTTGCACTCCGAGGAAGCGCTTATACACCAATTATGATCAGGCTAAGAATTATGTTCAAACCAATATTTCAAGAATAAGTGAAACCGGAGACCCGTCTATAGATACATCTGTGTTAATATCCTGTCTTAATGATGCTGTTGTTAATTCTACTTTTGAAAAGAACTACAGGAAATCAATAAAAGAAAGAATTACTCCGTGGATTAATGCAAACTTACAGAACTTGATTTTTTATAAGAATAAACTATTGAAATTGAGAAGAAAAAGCCCAAATAATCCTGATATTGGCAAAACATTAAAAAGGATTTCAAATGTCATAAAGCGGGCGTATATGGAGTCTATGAACAACTATTATATTGATAATTTATGCGACATTCAACAAAATCCAAAAAAATGTTGAAAATTTTTAAATGAAACTCTTGGTAGAACTGGAAACAAGCCTATAAAAGTTAAAAATTACGACGACGTACAAATTCAAGAAGTTTCTTAAAAAGTTGAGTTTTTAAATAGACATTTTCTACGATCAGTAGACATTTTAAAGATGAAAGTTAACCATATTCCAGGCGACTCCTGTAATTTATTAAGAACGTTGTGCCAACATTATGAAAGATTTCGTTTTGAATATACTACACACGGTGAAGTTCGAAATATTATTGCTAACTTATCATCGTGTAAAAGTTCTGGGCACGATGATATAAACGCTAAAATTATTTTAAAATGCGTTAATGAGGTCACACCCTATATAACTAATATTTTTAACAATATGATAATCAGAAGCATATACCCAGCAATTTAAAAAAAACATAATGTAGTTCCGATACCAAAGGAGAAATTGGCTTGTACACCTGACCAGTTTAGACCAATTGCGGTTTTATCTGTTATTGATAATATCCTAGAACGAATTTTATATAATCAAATATCAGCTTACATGAATACCAATAATTTATTAAATGATTTCCAATATGGTTTTAGGAAAGGATGTGGAACCGAGGAGGCAGTTGTTAATGTTGGCAATTTTATTTGTAATGGTCTGGATTAAGGTAATAAAGGCATAGCTGAAATATTTTATGATTGTTCGAAAGCTTTTGATTTAGTAGATCACAAGATCTTGCTAAAAAAGTTAAAATACTACGGTATCTACGGTAGAGAGCTGTGTCTTTTTGAGAGTTTTCTTAAACACAGGAAACAATTTGTGCAAATTAATAATCAAAAAAGTTCTTTTGGTTCAGTTGAATTCGGAGTTCCTCAAGGAAGTGTATTGGCGCCTTTGCTGTTTACTATATATCTTAATGATGATATATGTCTTTTTTATCCTTACAAACAAGAAACAGCTGTTAAAGCATATATGGAACGGGATGCATCTTTAATATCCGAATTCATAAGAATTAACAAACTTTTTCTTAATGCAAGGAAAACTAGTTTAATACGATTTAAACCATACTGTCTGAGCAATGATTTCTTCAGTGTTTTTGTCGACGGAAGAGAAATTGAGGAAGTTGATTCCGTGAAATATTTAGGCATAACTCTGCAAAGCAACCTAACTTGGAACAAACATATTCAGTCTGTTAAAACCAAATGTGCTCAAGCACTTGGATTACTATACAAATTTAAATACAAATTTAATAGAGACACCAAATTTTTAATTTGTAATACGCTAATTCACAGCCATCTTAACTACTTAGCCATTTTATATGGATACAATATATCAATATATCTGTGGTCACAAGCGATAACCGCCTAAGTCGACTTAAGAATGATTTGAGTTATGTATGCTATCATATTCTACTAAAAACGCTTCATATTTTCGTGAAATCGCCATTTCTCTATCACTTTTTATTAAAAAGTTATTAAAAAGTTATTAAGTCGTAATGAAGCCCCTTTACATTTATATGAAAAGTTATTTTTCTCAAAAGCATGATATTCGACTATTTGGGTTATGTATGCTATCTTATTCTACTAAAAACGCTTTATATTTTCGTGAAATCGCCATTTCTCTAACACTATTTATTAAAGAGATATTAATAAAAATATACTGACCTAAGTCGTAATGAAGTCTCGTTACATTTGTATAAAAAGTTATTTTTCTCGAAAGCATGATTTTCGACTTAGGCGGTTAATGCTTATGAACACAGATATAGTGATTTTTTCGACAGAACACTACCAGTTTATGGCATTTATACAATACACCTATTATTGTATGTGTTTAAATGCACACATAACATTGGACATCATACAATTCGATTTCAAAGGAACCAACGGGCATATAGCACAAGGAATATTAGTAACTTAATGATGGCACGGTGCAGATTGGAGGCAACAAAGTAACGCATTGAATTTATGGGTAGCCGTGAGTTTAACAAGTTGCCAAACAGTTTGAAAAATATAAATAGAATTTCAATTTTTAAAACTTCACTAAAAAATTATTTATTGCAACATTTGGAAGAGCTTTTATAAAAACCTGATCTTGTAATGTACAAATTTTAGTCTCACATATACAATTTTTTTTTTCTTTTTTTTAAAATCCATTTATTAATAATTAATTAAATTCAAATGTAACATTAAATTTAACCAACTCGCCTCAATAAGGCGCTGAGGTACCACACTGTAATGAACTATTAAAATGAAAATAAATAATAATAAAAAAAAAAAAAAAAACACAGTATCTTATTAATTACAGTAATGGAATCTGATAAGTTATATACCATATTTTTAAAAAAACATTTACAATAAAGGAATAAAATCAAGTAAAGTATTGGTATAGTTACGTTTAGTTTCCTGTTATCTTTAGAGTTGCAGTCCGTGAAAACCTCAGATGAATATAGTAGAGTTGATAAAAGATATGTTTTACCAAGCAGCAATCTTATTTTTGGTGGAGTAAAGTGCTGTGTTAACCATAAGCTTATTAACATACTATAAATTCTACCACAGAAATGATTAACGTGATCTGACCAAGCCAGAGTTCTAATAAACATAACAACGAGATTTTTTACAGTATCTACGATGTCACTTTTAGAACCCCCAAAGAAGACATTTATCTCTCCGTTTTCTTCTTTATTATTTATTTTACATTTTGATTTGCTGTTGCCCAATTTAAAATTTGTTTGACATCATGATTTCGTTTCTGAGTTTAAGAAATAATTGAATCTGTTAAAAATTTTGTTTCTTGATAGTTTAAGTGAAGATCGGGCGGCAGCTTCACATGGGGTCTGTGACTAAGAACTGTCCTACAGAGTTTATTTTTGGACTGCTAATTAGTGGCTGTAATAAACATACAAACCAAATTTGATTGGTACATGTGTGATAAGTCAAACTCATAGGTGACACTTGCATGGGTAATAGGCCTGAACATGCACTGATTTTCACCAATTTCAAAAGCATTTGTCCTATAGCAGACGAAAGCTTATATACAAAATTTCTTTAAAATATATTCATATTTGCGACCTGCAGTTTGATTATAAGATTTACATGGATACACAGACAAACGGACATCTCATAAAGTCGATCGGTATATTTTTGTTAGTTACTAACATCGCCACAGACTCATTACACCATCATTACAAATATCAGCACAAAGTCATCATAGCATGACCATATAAGGTATAACAAGATATTGTAGACAATTATCTCAAATTTGGTTTGTATATGTTTTTGCAAAAAAAAATAAGTGACTTTACCAAATATGGTCAGAATCGGTTAATTTTGGATCTAGTCCCCATGTAAATATAGGTAAACAAATAAATAACAATGCCACCCAAATTTGGTTTCACCGAATAGTCGGTCTAGACCGACTATACTTTTGTTATTTGATTTTTGATCGATTTAATTTAATATAGGGAAACAACTTTATATGAGGCTCTGACTAAGAATTGTCATAAAGGGTTTATTTTTCCACAACTGTTTACTGAGTGTAAGAAACACAGATGCACAAATTTTGACTGAGATCTATAATAATAATAAATGATTTGGTGGACAGATTTTTGTTATACCCTAACTACGGAGTAGTATAGGATATAAAAATAGTAATTTTTTACCAATTCGGTTGTTGCAACAGAATGAAAATAAAATTATTTTGTGACAACCGAATTCTAAATTAATTTGGTTGCGGCAACCGAATTGGTAAAAAAATTCGATTACTGTAACCGAAATTTAATATAAATCGGTTGATGCAACACAATTTCGGCTGGCCTGCCCGAATTTCAGTTGTAGCAACCGAACATAAGTTTAACAATCGAATTATGTTATAACCATTTTGCGGTTGATAAGACTTCATCCTAACTGAATTGCCCTGTGATTGTAGGTCCATTTATTGTCGCAAATAAAGTTGCTTCCGATCCCCACTTTAATATACGAAAAGTTAAAAAACGGCGTATATTGGAGGATTCAAACTACATAAGTTTAAATAAATGTATCCTCCTCCCTTTTTCAACATCCAACTAAATCATACGTCGGAAGATACACTTTTAAAGTTTTGCTAAAACTATATTACCAATGATCTTAGCCAAACTCACCACCATTTTTTTTTTCCGTAGAAACTCCTTGCTCTGTATTTTTACTTAACGATATGTCATATTTTACCAGAGCCATCTTTAAAATTTTACTTGATCTTGATATCATGAAATGTGCTAATTTTAAAAGTAAATACCTATTTAATTTTTAGTTTTTTGAGCATAACTTTAGAGCAGCATATCTTCAAAAAAAAAAAATGTTTAAATTGTCTTTGTAATAACAGCATAATTAGACATATTTTCTATTTTTTCTTGAATGTTTTGTAATAAAGACATACATAACATCAGATATGTAACTTCATTTCAAAAACAAAAGTTTATTATAACAGCACAACTTAAGATATGCAACTCCATAATAAATTTCATTTTTTGGAATAACGACATAAGTTGAGTTATTGTCACAAATATGTATATAATTTGTTTTTTTTTTGTTATAACGGCACATGTGAATTTAAGTATATAAAAAATTTAAAGTTCTATTTGGAATAATAGCACAAGTCAAATATGCTGTTATGACTTATTAGTACTTACCTCTTCGGCGACACAAAGATGAATAAGGAATAAAAACATATACCTATGTAATTTTGAGAGAAAAATTGAGAGGTATGTTGTTATTACATATGTTATGCAGTACTTTGCAGAGATGTGCTAATAAGTCTTGTCTAAAATCTCATTAACTATATTACACATTATCGCCAAAATTTGATAAATTGTGTAATCGGATGCGGAGAATATGGTACCAATAACTCAATTTGAGCATAACTCAAGTTATGCTGTTATGCTTTGTGGCCACAGAATTGAATTTGTTTAATAAATTCTATAAAGACATTGATTGGTAAACAGAACATATTTTACTATTGCAGGTTCACAGTAAAAAATCTATTGCATTTAAATATATATAAGAACTAAAATAAAAATAATTTTTACTTTATTAAATAGTTTCAGTGGTTTCCGATTTCCAAAAAATTTTTTTTTCTGTGTGTAACAATGTCACTCAAATTTGGCTTCTGCTTATATTCCAGATCCATTTATAACCTCAAAACTAATCTAACATATAAATTTCTTTACTGTTTTTTTTTTTTATAAAATTACATTTTCTTTACAATCTTGCGCGATTAGTTAAAAACACAATTTTGATATTCAGTTTCAAATTCCATTGAATATGTTTAATTTTAAACATCCTTGTAGTTTTGGTTGCCAAATTTGCGGCAAACATACACTTTGTGTACATTCTTAAGTGATTTCTAATTTGTATGTAATGAAAATTTATATATAATGAAAACGTAATCTATAGAAAATGACGTACTGTCTGTTTAGTCAATTTTTTTTGCCAGTAAATATGACAACCACCAAGTCCATGAACGAGTATATATTGTTGAAATAAAATAAAATAGAAAATAATAAACAATTTTTTACTTTCTATCTTTGTTGTTTTAAGGAACTGGAACGTTTGGTCGTGTGTGCCTATGTCGTGATCGAATTTCGGAAAAATATTGTGCCATGAAACTCTTAGCAATGGCTGATGTGATACGCTTAAAACAAATTGAACATGTAAAAAATGAACGCAACATATTGCGAGAAATTAGACATCCTTTTGTTATAAGTTTGTAAGTATGCAAATTTTATAAACTTCATATTCATTTATTAGTAAAATTTGTACATATTCATCCATACTTTTTAATGAATTCAAATAATGCTGATAATATAATGATATTGGATAGATGTATTGCATTGCTTCTGGGTATTCGGTACTTCAAAGAAAATATTTACTCGATAATTTCGTATAATGATTTGAAAGATGGGGTCTTAAGTTCAAAAAGTTCAAACTGGGTAAGATCCTTTATGTACTTTAGGCGCCACCAAAAAAAAAATAGCTTGATGTATATTCATTTAAGTGTAAAACACGGTTCACAAAAATCATCAAAAAAGGCATGTCTCATCGGATTTAAAGTTTGGAAATTTTTACAAGAAAAAAACTTTTTATTTATCTTGACAACAATTTTGATATTTAAAATTTTATTTTAATAAGTTTCAAGCATTATCTTTGTCTTAAAATAAGAGAAGAAAACGTAACAGCCATGTCAATACAAATTTAAAAATTTAAGCTTATATTGGAATAATTTGCTACAACATTTTTGTATTGCATTTTTTTTCCAAAATATTTTGATGTGAATGAAGTATGATTATATCCTATTCTAAATAAATATTAAAAAAGTTTGAGTTTTTTAGGACTCTTTATAAATCTTAGATTTTTCTTTTTATAACATTTTCTTGAACAAATTTCAAAGGTGGATAATCTCGTTGTGATAATTATGTTTAAAGCCCTTTTCCAAAATGAAAATAATCTAAGCCATAAAAACAAAGTTTTTATTAAAACTATTTCTTTCCTTATGCATACGAATTTTGAATCTCTCCGTGACTGTGCGTGACTTTGCGTGACTATTTTAAAATTAATCTTTGGCCACAACAAGTCTATGGACAAAGTTCCAGATCGATCGGATGAGGGGAAATTGGGTTTAGTTAAATCACTTCGTGACTGCGATGAGGGGAAATGCGGTTTAAGTCACTCCGTGACTGTGTGTGACTGTGCGTGACTATGTCAAAGTTAATCTTTTTTCACAGCAAGTCTATTGACCAAGAGTCAGATCGATGGGATAAGAGGAAATGAGTTTTAAAATCACTCCGTGACTGTGCGTGACTATGCGTGACTGTGCGTGACTGTGCGTGACTACCTCAAAATGAATCTATAGTCACAAAAAGACTATGGGCCAAGTTTCAGATCAATTGGATGAGGGGGAATGGGGTTGCCCCATGGCAGACAGACAGACAGACAGACAGTATGAGTTAAAAGAAAGAGTTTAATAAGAATAAAAATAAAAATCAATTGATAAAATCCGACTCAGAAGTTGTCTATCCAGTAATTGAGTTATTAACAATAGCATGCATTGGGGTGACCTGCATTTGTGCATTTCAAGTGACCTGCCCTCATACGGTATATCGTATATGTTAAGCACTTTAAATCGATTTACTCGAAAACAACATTTTTGAAGTCGTAACTATCTAATCTACTTAAACGATCCTTTAGAAATTTTGTACACTATTTCTACACATAAATCACCAGGTAATCAGGAAGAGCTTTTCTTTTTTTTTAACATTTTTTTTCCCATTTTTTAGCAACAACTTCACCGAAATTTTATAGCAAAAATCGTGTTTTTCACTTCAAAAAGCAGCCAACAAAAAAAATTTTTTTTAAAAAATCTTCGTGATTACTTTGGGAAACATGTCACCATTTAAACGCATTTAGATTTTTTATTTCACATGATCCAGTAACGAGTTATGATGTTCACCGCAAAACAACTTCGAGGCGCATCCGGAGATTCGCTGTCACGGACTTATTAAAATTTTAATATAAAATTTTTTTCAAAGATACTTCAAATGTTGTACTATAACGAGTATATGAAATGAATAATCCAACATTATTCAGCTCTTCAAAAAAATTATTAGCCTTAAAAACCTTACACCCCCCTTCAAGAATGTACTTTTTATACCCTATACCACTATGTGGTTTGGGTATAATGACTTTGTGCTGCTGTTTGTAACTACCAAAGATATTTGACCTAGACCCATTTTTTATTATACCGTTCGAATCAGAATCACTATCTGATTCGATTTAACGATGTCCGTCCGTCCGTCCGTCTGTGTGTCCATGTAAAGCTTGTAATCAAACTGCAGGTCGCTAATATGAATATATTTTGATTAAATTTTGTATATAAGCTTTTATCGGCCATAGGATGAAATTGGTGAGAATCGGTCCATGTTCAGACCTAGCCCCCTAAAAAATGTCCCCTATGAAACCGACTTAAATTTGTTTGTATGTGATTATTACATCCATTAATCAGTAGTCCAAAAATGATCCCTATGGGACAACTCTTAGTCATAGGCCCCATATAGAGCTGCTTCCCGATCTTCACTTAAATCTATCAAAAAACAAAAATATTGCACTGATTCTTCTCAAATTTTTTTTTTTATATATTTTTGCAAAATACAAGAGACCTTACCAAACATGGTCAGGATCGGTCCATTTTTGGGCTTAGTCCCCATATAGATATAGCATCCCATATGAACTTTTTCATATCTGCAGCCAAAAAAATTTAAAAAAATCCCAGTCAAATTTGGTTTATGCCTTTTTTTTATATCCAGTTAGTAGGGCCTGAGAGATAGGGTCTAAACGCATGGTATAGGGTATCGTATCGGTCTAGACCGACTATAATTTTCTTACTTGTTATTATTATATTTTTTCATATTGACAATTTTTTGTATTTATTTCGGGATAACGTTTAGAAATGTGTGGCATTACCGGCCTAAGCAAATACGTGTAGTATAACCCCATGAAGCAAATGCTACTGCTACAATGACCACAAAAACAATAACAATTTCGCAATCACGTACAAAATACAAAATTTGGAATACCAACATAGAAAATTTATATTCTTTCAAGATTGTAATAACAACAGACGGACTGTTAATGCAATATCAACTCCGTTTGTTTTAAGGATAAAAAATATATATGTATATACATATATATATATATATATATAGGATTTCGATTTAATCATAGATTTCTTACTGCTTCGACTGAAGTAACTGAAAACAATAGGTAGGAACTGGATGATAATAAAGTTAATGTATTTGCCCTCGACCACTTAATACAATGTAATAAGCTGAAACATCTTTAAATTCTCTTCATCATCTATATATTTGTTTCGATCCTACCTCTCTATTTTTTTTTTAAATTATTGACCAACACTCAGGGGATGCCCTCTACAGATGTAGTGCATTGCGTTGATCTCAGGAAAATAGGTTATGGGAAGGAGGAAAGAGGGAGTAGTGTTTGATATTTAACTTAAATTTTATTAGATTATAACTGTCAGGCAGGACCTGTGTGGAGAGATTATTCCATATGGCTAGTTCGACTGATAAACGAATTTTCTCTGTAATGCAGTGCGCTCAACTGGACTTCAAACGGATGTAATTCAGAAAGATCACTTTCGGAAGAGAGAAGGAGAAAGAACAGAACCTTGGGGTACCCCTTAATTAAGCTGAAAATCATTGGATGAGATCCCATCAATAATAACACGTATTGTGTAGTCTCGATGAAAGTCGAGAGAAGTCAATACCGACCTCAAATGCAACATGCTTGGATATCAATGCACCGTGCCACACTCGAACGAATACCTAGAGCAACCACTTTACTTTCACCAAAACTGTGAATGGATCGACCGCAGCTCTCAAAAAGTAGAGCTAGCAGGTCTCCCATACAACGAAATCTACGGAAGCCATACTGAAGATCATTAAGAAGTGAGTTGGCCTCTAGGTAGTTGACAAGGTGGAAATTGGTCATGCTCTCCATCACATTTGAGAGTGCAGAGCAGATTGCAATTGGACGATAATTTTCTGGGTTATTAGTCTCACCCTTTTTAGGGATTCGTTGGACATTGGCAATCTTAAAAGGTTGGCCAATGGACTAGCTAGCATCGAAGAGCACTGTTTCAGCACAAGTGCTGATCGTACCAAATCCGTTTACTTGGGCTACGGCCAACCAGATCTTTTTAAACCCATTAAAATTTAAATGGTAAATGATAAGTAATCGATCTAAACAACCAAACATTATTCCTGATATTGCAATTAACGGGAAAACATTCCTATTGTTTCATCTGCCAGGAATATAGGTATTATCTTTAACAGCTCTCTAACGTGGTCAAATCATCTATAATATTAACAGGCTAGGCGATTTCTTGTGACTGGTGTTAAATTTTTTTTCTTTATTTTGAGTAAATTGCATTTAAAGTTGCTACTAACACATACATAAAATTATACAATGCTATGTGTGTGTTTAGTAAATTTGTTAATGTGTTTGTATAAAATGAGTTTTTTTTTTGTGTTGACTTGTGAATTGGCTTTAATTGATTATCATACTTTTAGGGTCTTTATTTAATAAAAAAAAAATAAAATTTCATAGAATTTGCGCTCGAATTTCGAGGGTTGGAATCTGCTAGTATAAATAATTAAGTTGGGCAAACTTAATAATATCTGTCGTTATGTTTATGTTATGTTTTCGTCTTAAGAAGATATTCTCTGAAAGACTATTTGGCGTGTCTTTTAGTATCCTTTAAAAATTAGAGTTATAATTTTTATGCACAAAATCATTTACACAATAAAACCTGGCTATCTATTTGAAAAGTTACAGGTCTGATGAGCAAGAAAGCTTATAATTCCTATTCATAGGACACTTTTCGTTGGCCAAAATTCTGTAACTTTTGAACCGATCAAAATATTGTAGTAGTTTTTTTTTTTAATGGATAGATATTTAGTTAAACTTGACTCTGTTTTAATTTCATAAAAATTGATTAAGTATTTTTTAAAGAGTTCTAGGTCAAAGTTTAATTATTGATTTTTTTTTAACCTTTAGCGTGAAATATGGGTTTTTATTTACTAAAAAATTTCATATATGGATTATAATAATATTTATTATAATTTTTTTTTTGTAATAATGGGATTTTTTTCAATTTTTACACTCAAAAAAATTTTTACACTCAAAAAAAAAAGTAAAATCAACTGGAAATTTTGCTATTATTTTTGAAAAATTAAAAACTTTTTCCTGTCAAATTTGCAAATTTGTTTACACTTAAAGAATATTTATACTTAAAAAAATGCTAGTAACATTATCTAAAACTTTGCTATTACTACAGAAAAATTTATTACTTTTTGCTGCCAAATTTGTTAATTTCAGCAAAATAAATCTGAGAACATTAGCGCAAAGATTTCGATTTATTTAAAATTTTTATCTGAATATATGGGTTTTTATTATTTGTATCTTTCATATTTATTTAAACATTTCATTCATATGTGGGTAAGAAAACCTTTTAAAAAACTGCAATAGACTTTAATAGCTTCTGTAACAATGGAAGGTTCTGTTTATTATTATTTTTTACTACTACTGTATCTTTCGTACCTAAATAACAATGAAAGGTATTCATAATGAATAATTCATTTGATTGCAAATATTCCATATTTTCATCTGTGTTATTTCTGTTCTTTAGTAGTTTTTTGACTTCTTTATATAAGTCCCGATATTCCACTCTACACTGATTTCGAATACGGGAGATGAACGGATCCGACGTTATCAATAATATAATAAATATATCATTTCTGAAATTTTGTCAAATTTTTCTTGTGCTCTCTATAAAATCTGTAATCCTTATTCCTTTTTTCCTGAGCTTCCTCTGATAGACCTTGTTAACTGTTGCCTACATATTTCTACATGGGTACTTGGTTGTATATGCTTTTGCAGTTTCCTTAGCACAATCTCCAAATGTTCTAGAGTCAATTTCTTCACTGCACACAAGTAATGCTAGGAATATTTTAAATCTAGGAATATTTTAAATCTAATTCCAGATGCTGTGTCTGGATCTGAAAAGAAGATAATCGAAATTTATATGCATCAGTTTTGTGTAATGATTTTGTCGGGTCTTGATTTATTTGGCTTGATGTTGCTTGGAATGTGATGCAGCTGGATGCAGCCTTCGTGTTAGTCAAAGTCTGGCCTGCATTTCCATCTATCATTGTCAGCATTAATTGGTAGCTTACTTTAATTTGCTGCCCATCTAACTGTAATTGTAATGGCTGTAGTGTTGCAATTTCGGCCTTGGTATCAGTAACTTCTTTGTTAATGGCATCATGAGCTTCTCTTTTGAATTCAAATTTGATTGGCCTGCAGTATTTCGTAGAAGATGGTGTCTCATTTCTCCAAATATATTAGCATTGTACTAGTCGAAGACTCTTAGTCTCCCAAAATCTTTTTCAATCGCAATGGTACAAATGATACCATGGACATATCAAAGGCCGAAATATTTTTACATAATACTTGTTTGTATTGTTTTGGTCCGGAAGAACCATCACATCCCTATTTACAAAAAAGAATTAACTTTGTATTTCCATCGACATTCTTACTTAAAATATATATAAAAAGGGTGCTATAAATAATGATAATTATAATAACCTATGAAATACCTGAAGCACAAATTTAGCATACCATCGTATACTTATAGGGCTGTTTAAGTTACCGTAATATGAAATTTTTTTTTAGTAATTTCATTAAAATGAAAAATGTGTTCTACCGGCGGGTCATGGCGGGGGCAAAAGTTCTATTCCACTAAAGTTGAAATTTGACAAAAATATAGTAGTTTAATAAACAAATGTATTTCATAACACCCCTAGTATTAAACGGTAGGGCTGGGACCACTAACAACAACTAAAGACTACAATCCCAGCTACCTTGTCATTATCGATGATAGCTTCCGAGTAGTAACCATTTATTTTTGATAAAAAAAATCACCTTTTTCTGAAATTAAAAAAACAGTTGAATTTGACAGCATGCCACGCCCACAATTAGCAAAATTTTAACCAATATCGATAATGGATAAACCGAATAATTTATCCACAGATTTATCTGTTTTTTACAGGCCTTTAACGTACAGAAAGATAACCAGATTTTTCAAAAAAAAAAAAAAATTATTTTTTGAAATTATTTTAGTTCTTATAGATTTGTTCAAGTTGCAAATAGAAGCGCAATAATTTTTATTATGCAACTATTTGATTTTAAGTCTCAAGGATCGAAGAACAACTGTTTTTCAATATTTGAATAATTCGTATGGTTAATTTGCATGAAACAAAGAAGATTACGATATATTTTATCACAGAAATAAAACTTCATTAACTACAGCTACAACAAAATTGCTGATGAGATATTATGAAACTTTGTTGACACTCAAATGATATTAAAAGAAAACCTTTTCGGCTGCAGTGCTTTTTTCTGCACAAAAATACAGTCACGTTTATATGCTGCGAGACAAAATGCTTTATGCTTTTTAAAAGTGTTTTTGTAATAAGTTAAATTAAAAAAAACGTATATAAAAAAATTAACTAGATTTTAATTGTTTATTTTTTTTTATCGATAATTATGGATAAGGGATAAACAATATTTCTTTTTAGAATTATCGATAATTTAATTGTAAGGATTATTTATTTATTTATATTAATTACAATACAAAGTAAATTTGTATTCTAATTTGGGTCCAGGGATAAGCCGGGTGATAAAGACCATTTGGCTGGTTTTTGCAGCGACAGACCAAAGCCTCTGGTGGGAATCGAACCCACGACTCCCGCATGATAAGCGAGCATTCATTTTGTTGAGTACCGCATGTCGGCCTAAGCTGATATATGTAGCCTATATTTACTTAAATAATTTTAAAGAAAAAATTAGTCTGGGAATATCTCCCATAGTAGAAAATTTACAAATTCATATTTCAAAAGTAGCAAACAAGACCAGCCATCATTATCTCGAGCTATAATATTTTATTCTCAGTACAATACTCTGAAGAGTCAATGACTGAATTAAGAATTCGTTGAAAAAAATTAATAAATGAATACAGCAGTAATTAATTTTTTTATATATATATTTAAATTTTTAGAGAATGGTCCACAAAAGATGATTGTTGTTTGTACATGATCTTTGAGTATGTTTGTGGTGGTGAACTTTTTACATATTTAAGAAATGCTGGTAGATTTAATAGATCAACATGTAAGTTTTACACTGATTTAAACATTTAAAATCAACATTTCCACATGTACGAACTTTTATATTTTTTCAGCAAATTTTTATGCAGCTGAAATAATTTCAGCTCTAGAATATTTACATTCAATGCAAATAGTTTACAGAGATTTGAAACCTGAGAATTTGTTAATAAATCGTGATGGTCATTTAAAAATATCAGATTTTGGTTTTGCAAAAAAATTGAGAGACCGTACCTGGACACTATGTGGCACACCAGAATATTTAGCACCTGAAATAATACAATCCAAAGGACACAATAGAGCTGTGGATTGGTGGGCTCTTGGTGAGTTCGTAGTAAAAGGCTTTTACAAAAATAATTGCTAATAATTATGTACATACTTTTTTGTGACATTTTTTGCTGATTCAATAGGTATTCTCATATATGAAATGCTTGTTGGTTACCCACCTTTCTATGATGAAAATCCATTTGGTATTTATGAAAAAATTTTAGGTGGCAAAATTGAATGGCCCCGCCATATGGATCCCATAGCGAAAGACTTAGTTAAAAAACTGTTAACCAACGATCGTACGAAACGTTTGGGCAACATGAAGGTCAGTCAATTTAACATTTTCTTAACACTCCAATTATCGCTAATTTGTTGTATAAATTATTCAAAACTATAGCTTGTCTCGCAATTCGTATTTGATTTCAGTATTAAATTCGCATTACCGCATTTTATAATTTTCTTAATGAAAAATTTACAAATTTTAAGATTTTTAAAATAGTGCTTCGCCTGTTCCATTTTTTTAAGTTGCACGCTTAATTTTAGTATTATCTGTTTTACATAAATTGTATATTGTTATTAGTTGTCAATATATTATATTGCACTGAATCTTTTTTTTTTTTATTTTGGCACACACGTATTTTGGCACATTGTGCGACAATATTTTAAAATAATAATTAAATCATTAATTGAATTCATTGTAGTGGACATTAACAAATAATAATTATTATTTAGCGTGTGTTTTTGTATGACATATTATAGTAAAATCAAAAATAGAATATTATACAAAATTATTATTATTATTCGTACTTTTGATCATAGAACGAGAATCACAGTCTTTGTAAACAAGTTTTAAGATCGTGTGCAATCTATAAATATTCTTACAAAATTCTTTCCTACTCAAATGGTCTACACAAAAAATATGAAAACATACCTGCATACATATTTTTATAAATGTGAAATATCAACGCCAAATGGTCACAAATTGTACTATATAATTAAAAAAGAAACGCCAAAGAAGAAAATACTGAAAGCAGACCGCTTTCGTGTCTTTAAAATAACATAAGAGTAAAATGCTTAATTGTTATAAAAATTCGAATTTTAAATATGAATAAATGTTAAAAGACGAATGATTGTTTTCATATTCTATTTTCGCAAACCCATTAGTTTATTCACAACAAAATATAATGTTTTGAAGTGGTCAAAAATAAAATTAAAACAACAACATTGTCGGTAATATAAAAAAAAAAAAAAATAAACAAAATTAAACATGTTTCTTTTAAAATACAAAAAATTATTAATATTTTTTATTGTTCAAAACATTAATCCAGCTGAATCTCTATCCCAATTTGACAATAATAATTATCAATTAACTAGTTATGATTGCAAATAGCCTTAAAAAAAAAAACAAGTGTGAATGCTAATTTCGGTTATACCGAATATATAATAAAATTATTTTAATCGACGATCTAGTGGATAGTATCGAGCCAACGGGAGAGAGGTCGACTTTAAATAAAAAATTTGATTTACACTATTTAATATGTTTTACATATACATAAAAGCGAAAGTAATAGTTTACTTAGGGTGGGGTTAACTATTCCTTGTAATCTTAGATCAATCATCATAATTTGTTTACAGTGACAACTACATTTTCGGAAATATCTCCACCCCAACACCACTGATAAGTTATAAGTGTTGCCAAAAACTTTCCTTTTATTTAAATATTATACGGTGCAAATATAAGCAAAATCGATCCATAAATGCCGAAAAAATGACTCTAGCATCATTTGGGATGGGGCTCTTATAAAAATATATATATATATATATATATATATATATATATTTTCGGAGCACCTCACAAACATAAGGTTTGAATATAAGGTGGATAGCTTCAGTTGTTCAGCAGTGATGGTCAGACATACATACGCACCATGCCCATTTATTCGATTCCATGCCCATTTATCCAAACTCCATGTCACAGTAAATGAAATATATGATATTCAATAATTATACCCTATAACACTATGTAGTCAGGGTATAATATGCCGATGTTTGCCACTACCAAAAATATTTGACTTAACCCATATTTTATTATACCGATCGATTCAGAATCACTTTCACAGTGAATCCGTCCGTCTGTCCGTCCAACCGTCCGTATGTGTGTCCATGTAAACCTTGTAATCAAACTACAAGATAAGATTCTATCGACTATAGGATGATTGAAATTGGTAAAAATCGGTTCATAGTCAGACCCAGTCTCCATACAAATGACCCCCACGAGATCGACTGAAATTGCCATAATATCGAAATTATTATATAGGTCGTGGTGAAACTGGGTTTGCATATGTTTATGACATCCATTTATCAGTAATCAAAAAATAAACCCTATAAGAAAATTCTTAGCCCTCATATGAAGCTGATTGCCGATCTTCATTTAAATCTTTCAAAAAACAAAAATATTGCACAGATTGTTCTCATATTTGGTATGTATATGTTTTTGCAAAAAATAAGTAACCGTACCAAATATGGTCAGGATCGGTCCATTTTTCGACCTAGTCCCCATATAAATATAGCATCCGATATGAACTTTTTCATATCCGAATGCAAATAAATTAAAAACAGTGCCACTCAGATGTAGGTTCTGCTTATTTTCTATATGTAATTGGTTGGAGATAAGAGATAGGGTCTCTAAAGGCATTTTTGTTTTTTTTTTTTATTGTACGTATCAGGCCTACTGATCCAATTCCGCCCATTTTAAGCCCAGCTACTGGGACTAATAGCCTTTGAACTCACACAAAGTGTCGCTATTCTTCCTTATATCTGTGGTTTTCTAGAATAACCGCGTATGTCATAAAATCAAAATGTTCAGGGGAGCCGAGAAACGTTATATTTGAAATTATGGGCTCGATATAAAGTTTTTAGAGCTTTTTATTTAACAGTCCTGTAGATATGGTCAATAAATACTTTATATAAAATTTTGAGTCAAAAATCTTCCGAAGAATAGATCCTAGATAAGGAGGAAAAAACAATATATAAATAACACTTAAAGTGTGTGCAGATAAAACAACTTATGTCGACAAACGTCGTTTTCTTTTAAAACGAAAACTACCAATGCAACCACCCATGTAGACATAAGTTTTTGTTGCTTGAACATTGTTTTTTTTTTGTTCGTCAACAAAAAGTTAACAGGACTTAGAATGAGAATATAAAAAAGTATCAAGGATAATAGTTTTCTGCGAAAATAATTTGTCAGCGATCAAACATAGGTTGACATACGTCGTTATTTAAAGAAAAACTCAGAAATGGTAATTTTTTTTTTTAATTTAACACATGTGAAGAGCTGACAAAAATGGACATACGCGGTTATTCCAGAAAACCACAGATATGTTAGTCAAGTTATATGATATTAAAAATGTACATTGTACGGGAAGTGCTCACTTATACGACCCCTCCCATTTTCTGGACGGCTACTCATAGCAGTAGCAAAGCTCCTTGTTTCATAGTACTCAATACCATATGGTATTCAATAATTTCTTTGTTAGGGAGGTATCACGCCCACAATTGTAAACCATTCTCAAATGAACTTAATTGCCGGCTCAAAATTTTATAAAAATTAGCCCAGCCGTTTAGGAGTTCACACACTAACAGAAAATATTAAATATGTTTAAGGATTTTTATCTGACTTTCACTGTAATCTTCAATTTATTTATAAATTTATAATTTTTCAACTTTAGTGATACAATCAAGAATTATACCGCTATAAATAGGCTTGTAGTAAAAACACAAAAAACCGTAGCAACTGTAAAATGTATTCTGTGCAATTTTGAAACAAAAAGTCAAAATAATCGACTGTTTGTTGCAAAAAGCTGATGTGTCGAAAAACCCACTTTTGCTTCAAGTATATAACCTTATTCCAATATTGATGAAAAAGAACGGCATATTAATTTAAAAATAATATCTGTTAATAAAAATTGATTAATTATACTACGTACGACGCACGTATGTACGTCCGTAGAATATTATGTTGGCCAAAAAGATGATTATGAATATAATTACGTTTAACATTATTTTGTTGTTTAAATTTTCGTACAAGTGTTTTATTATTTTTAATTTGTCTGTACAATTTCAGAATGGGGCTGATGACGTTAAAAGGCATAGATGGTTTAAAGAGATGAATTGGAATGACGTCTACAACAAAAAGCTTAAGGTACGAACTAAAAATAGAAAATATATTTAAATAAAAAAAAAAAATGAAAAAATGGAAATTTATTTTCAAAAAGCAATGTTTTAAAAAAATTATTAATATCTTGTTTTCTTTGCCAAATTAATATTAAATCAAATAAACTAGTAAAATGAAAATACTATTAAATACCGATAAATTATATTGGCATTATTTTGATGGGACAAATGTGCATTTTTTCGGTGACTTAGTGAACGGTTCACTAATTATTGATATGTTTAGGAATGATTTTCTTTTTTAAATATATTTGAACGTATTTCCATTTTTCGTATGTAAACTACCCACGCTTTGTTTGGCTCTAGATGATTATCGTCTCTTCTTTTTCAAAAAGAATTAATTAAAAAATAGAAACGAGAATGGCATAAAAATGAGAAAATGAAATATTGCAAAATTATTAAATTTTGTATATTTTCAAATTATTCAAAACGAATATTGTGTGCGGAAAGTAAACAAATTTAAAATTATATTGCACACATAAATTATTGAAAATTAGTTTCAGTTGTTAATTGCTTAGGGATCTTGCAAACGTATTGCCAGATTCTTTGGCTGCTCTCATCATTATCATCATCTAGTGCTAATTTTAACTATTATGGTATATTTAACATCCGTTGCAATTAATCATTTGTTGTTTGTACAAACAATCTTTTACCTAATTACATACAATAATTACAATTCTCGGTATGCATCGCTAAACATAATGTACCGTTATAACATTAATGTGATAATAAATCTTTTGTTTGCAATAATCAAAATTTCATTAAAATATTATAGTATTCGAACTTTGTTTATATTCAACAATTAATTATTTTCACATTATATACAATAACAACTTTTCAAAATATTCAAAATAACCCCGACATCCTATAAGTACTTCTAATCATTTTAAATATGGAAATTTGATGTGTCTTGATTAAACATATCTTCTGATATAACGAACGATTTATAATTGCCTAACACATATCCTTACACATTTCATGCCAAATACTACAGTTATAGCGAACACCGATTACTGCTAACTTGTTTTATAATATATATATATCATTTAGTCATTTGTTTAATGTGAGTTATAGAAAACTCCCTAAAAATTTTAATTAAATAAAAATTCAATAAAATTGGTGCATCTTCACACCTAGCACCAATCTTAAAACCTTTCTATTTTACTAAATTATTAAGTTATAGATTGCAGCCATACACTAATAACTAACATGTTATCTGAATTTCATCTAATTATTATACTCGTATGTACCAATATCATAAAATTATAACACAAATTCGGTTCTGGACTTAGCTGATCAATAGTCAAATTCAAGAATCAAACGATCAGTTTTGTTGTTCGTGGATTTAGTCTCAGTTTAGAAAAGGCGGATTCGGAATGCTACTCACAACGACCGTATACTTCACAGCGATACCACGAATCCATTTTTCATTTTCGTGGATTAAGCAAAACATATTTTATATAGAATAGTTTTATCAGTATTCGGAATACAATAGCGAATGCATGTCATAGCGAAATCAGAAACAAGCTCCATCCGATAAAAAAAAGTGATCAGGAAGCAACCTAGTGAATATAATAAAATCAACTCTAACTGGCGATAGAAAATATTGTATCTCTTGATAGAACAGGTTTTTAATTTCCTCAAATATCTATTTGCCTCTGAGATTTTAAGCAATCTCGTTGAGATTTACACTGACATAAATGTAGTTACCATCAGCACCAAGTTTTGCAAGTTTACTTTGTAAACAGCTATCGATTTAAACATATAGCTCTTGAGAGCCGTTAATACTGCTTGATTATACACAACAATGTGATAGCTTTTGCAGTTACGTCTGAAAATTTTCGGCAGCTTTTTAATTGTAATTATTTCAGGTTGAAAAATACTTAATTTTTTGTGTAAGGTGAAAAACTCATGTACCTCTCCGCAGTTTACGGTATAATATTAATTGTATTTAGAATGAAGTTTAGCCATTTCAACCAAAAATCTCAAGACGAAAATTCAGCATCTTATTCCCTGTCGTAGCACTCTATAATCGCTGGCAATATTATTTAAATTGTCCATGTTACTGTGTCCGAAATTGCGTCGCCTCAACCAAGTTGAATTTTTGAATCCTAAGTACACATTGTATGCCTAACTAAATGCAAATATCTTAATTGTTATCAGATATAGTAAAATGTCAATAGAATCGCATTGTTTTTAAGACACCAGTAACACTTAATCTATAAGAATTTCCTTAGCTTTGCTTCCCTTTATAGGGCTTTAGTTGATCCTACCACAGAGGTGGTATTTGTAAAGTTTGCTTCAGGTTTACTTATGTGCCATTTTTGGCCGCCATAATATCTTAAGTGATTGCTTTAGAAGTTCATATATTGTGTCTAATTGTATTTCATCAATTAGATCAGTAACTATGACCTAGAGTAGAGATGAAAAAACTTCACCGTAGGGCTCCCCTTCGGCCTTTCGTATATGAGATCTTTATACGCAAGGGTCTATGTTTGGTAAAACCACTGCGTTATTTATTGCTTCCCTACTGACATTAAGGCACATTCTATATCCAACGACCATGGGCTCCTTTAAACATCCGTGGTTGTATCGGTTTTTAATAAATACATTCCTGAGTCTGAATCTTACTCTGTAACGCTTTTAAGGTTTCTTCAGAGATTCTTCCATGTATCATCTCCCAGATGTATGTATCAGATTCTTTAATATACAATCCACATATGATACCCATGTTTGCCTTTTTGGGCTTTTAAATAAGTTCTGAACTTTTCTTTTTATTGATTTCGAACAATCTTTATAAGGATAGAAGTACACTAGTCGGCATAATTATTTTGACATACGCAACTGTGATGTTTTCTTGTCCAGTTCGTTTGATTGCATAAACTAACGGTACACGGGTTATGTTCAAAATAAAATCCATACTTATAGCTCTACGAGTGCCCAATATTTTGTCGTTTACGCTTTGCATTCCCTTTCTGCTGATAAGAAAGCAAGCAGACAACGAATTTTTTCATGGTATAAGTATTTTGACAAAATCTTTGGGGCAGTGTTGCGCATGGTTTAGCAAGTGACAATCAAATAACTTTAGTATTTAATTTTCATTGAAATTTTTTTAATAATATTCAAATAAAATATTGAATAAAAGTTATTGGAGACCATGGGAAAAACGACTGAGTTAAGCTGTGTTGCTAGAGCTTCAATATTGGCAATTTTCATTCTGGCATTCGCAGTAAAAGACATTGCAATTGAATTTAATTTGTCGCGCCAGACAATGCACTATCAAATTAACAAATAAGGAAACATAATTTCATCAGAAACTTACCTAGATCAGGTGCTAAACGAAAAACAACGCTAATTGAAGACCGAATCCTTCTGCGGGAACTTCACAAAAATATTCAACTAAAGCTTCTATATGCTGAAAATCAATGAAATCACTCGACCAAGAATCCAATCAGTGAATATAGTGTTCGGCGAAATTTAAAAGACGGAGATTTTAAAACATTCAAAGCAAGAACCTACCTCCATAGCTGTTGTGAACAAGCTGAAAAGATTGGCCTTCCAAAAGGAGCATCTTCAGAAGCCAAAAGAGTTTTAGAGAAGCGTTATATGCACAGATCACAGCTCCTTTGAGTTCAATTCATAAAAACAAAAGATTTTTGTAAGGCTGCCACAGGTACAAAAGCCAAAAAGTGAGCTATGGTGGAGTCTCTGTCATTTTTGGGGTACATTGCAAATAATGGGTTGGGTGACTTGGCTCCCATCGCCGGCTCTATGAACCAAGGCCAATATTTGAGCACCCTTAATGGTAACGATTTCCCTTCCGCTGACAGGTTGATCGAAGAATCATTCATCCTGATATCAAAATATTTGAAGGATGTTGGTGCTACTACTCTTGACTGGCCACCCCAAAGTCCAGACTTGAATACCATTGAAAACGTGTGGTCTCTTATCAACCGTAAAAGAATTGGTTATTTACATAAAATCAAAGAAGAGACAATTTCCAAGGTCACTTCCCTTTGGAATGGGATATCCTCAAGGGTCCTTCAAAATTTACTGGGCCCAGCTCCAAGACGTCTTCAAAAAGTTATTGAAGCCAAAGGGGGCTTTACATTTTATTAACTCATAATCAAATTTCTATACATTTTTTAAATATTATGCTTTTTTTTTTAATAATAATAACTTGTAAAAATAGTTATGCCAACACCTCAAAATTACTTTCATTCATATCTTTTGAATTTTTTTATGAAAGTAACTCTATTGAGTTATTTTTTAGTTTATATTAGCAATATCTAAACAAAACAAAAAAAAAATTAACTATATTCTATAAAGACAACTAAAAATTGAATACAAAAATGCATCATTTTGTTTATGCCAACTTAATGTAACATGTAACATTCTTTAATGTAACATTTCTGCTCTCCGATACTACACCAATAGTATTTTTCTGGCTTTTTAAATGGCGTAATACTATTTTTGTTTCAAGAACTTCTCAAAAAAAACTATATATTTATGTTCAGAAAAGGAGGCCCTTTCATGAATCCTACAGTCCTGAATATCTAAGTTGGCAAAATGTGTAGGGTTTATAATCTACTTGCCTTCTGGGCCATATAAAAATAAGATCCTCATTTCCTATCAGTATATCGGCCGTATTTATGAGCTGTAAAAACTTTACACTCCATGTAGTATTATGTGCATTATTATCACAACCCATTTTAAATTACTTGCCGGATTTCTGGATGTAGTGTGAAATAACCTTTCTTTTATTCGTACACAGTTACTCACAGCAAAAATGACCACATTAGCAAAACAATAACAAAAAAGTAAAGAGAACACGATAATTAATCTCACAGTGAAAATGACCGACCCACTCAACAAGATTTTTATGAAATATCTTTCCACATATTTTCAGTAAATTAAAGTTATTTAGTCGTTTTAAAATGGTTTTTCTACCCATTTCAAAAGAGTTTTGTAAATTGGCACCCTACATCGCGATTGAGATGCGAAAATTGGTTGTAGAGCACTATAAAAATGGTGAAGGTCAAAGGAAAATAGCGCAAGTAGTAAACAAATCTCGCTCTAGAAAAAAATATTGTTTAGCGGAGATGAGTGGTGGATTATGCACACAAGCTCACGGATATAGCAGAGGAACACCTTAAAATTAATTGTAATACCGAGACAATATGTTTTGTTGACTGATGAAAGAAAGTTTAATTTTTTTAGTTGTGGAAAAAGAATAACGAGGAAATGCATCCGCAACATTTACGCCCCCCCCCCCCCCAGTTATGGTTTGGGGTGCATGCTCAGCAGCTGGGGTCAATGAGTTCGTTTTATTGATGAAAATATGGATAAGCATCAATATTTCGATATTTTAAGAGAAAATATAAAACAAATTGCTGAAAAACTGGGAATACAGAGACATTTCATTTCTATCAAAACAATAATCCCAAACACTCAGTATGTGCTCTATATAATTCTAATGCCGTTTTCTTTTCTGACAAAAAATGTCGCCCTTATTTTGCCTTTTTTTTGAAAAGTGTATTTTTTTTTATATATTCTGAATTAAAAGCAACCTTATCTTATACATCAATGGAAAGATCTCAAAGTTGAGCCCTCGTAAACCATCAAAACTTCCAGCCATTGACTTCTTTCAGGTCATAGTGTGAGAATATTTCCCCATTGTTCCCCTTTTTTGAATATTTTCACCCTATGACTTCCAAGAGGATAATAATCAAATTTTTTTGCATTTATGAACAGAGCACTTTGAGATCTTTCGATTGATATATAATATAAGGTTGCTCTTAATTCAGAATATATAAAAAAATACACTTTTCAAAAAAAGGGCAAAAAAGGGCGACATTTTTTGTCAGAAAAGAAAACGGCATAAGAGTTATCTTCAAATCTAAATATTGTATAAAATTTGTGTCATAAATTGGAGCTCGAATTAAGAAATTTTCAACAAAAATTTACTGAAACGAGTGCTATTGGAGGAATGTAAAAAATTATTCCTGAATAATCAAAAAACCTGGTGGAATCAATTCCTAATCGATTAAAATCCTTAATAGAGCAGAAGGGCTTTTCAGCGAAATATTGATGCAGATTAAATGCAATTTCTAAATATTTTTTATTACTTTAAACCTTTATCGGTCATTTTCGCTATGAAAAGAATTATTGTTTCCTTTTTTGCTATTTTTTTGTTATTGTTAATTATTCGTTCATATTTCTGTTTTGTTGTAATCTATGTATACTTCATCATAGGTATAATAAAGTGGTAATGTGTGTTTGTTTGTTTGTAGGAAGTAATCTCCGTAACTACTCATCTGATCTTCCTGAAATTCTCACAGTCTTACTGCGAATATGGGAAGTGCTATAGCCTATATTTTTTTTGGAATATTTTTAGTGGGCGTAGCACCTCCCATACAATGATAGGGAGAGCTTTGTTAATTTGTGTGAGGTCACCCATTATTAATATTAGTAGCTATACCGGAAATGGGCGGGATCGGATAAAAAAATTGAAATGCGTTTAAATGGTGGCATGTTTCCCGAGGTAATCACGAAAAGTTTTTTTTTCTAATTTTTAATTTTTTATTTTTCACAGCATTTTGAAGTGAAAAACACGATTTATGGTATAAAATTTCGGTGAATTTGTTGTTAAAATTTGGGGCCAAAAAATGGAAAATAAAAAAACTCTTTGTGGTTACCTGGCGATTTATGTGTACAAATAGTGTGTAAAATTTCAAAAGAATCGGTCAAGTAAATTTTGAGTTATGATGTTCAGGGAATTATTATTTGCGAGAAAATCGATTTAAAGTTTTCTAAAAACTGATTTATATACGATATACCGTATGAGGCCGGCTCTTTGAAACGCTGTATCTTCGTTAGTTTTGCTCCAATTTAATTGAAATTTTGACATAACACTCTCGAAATGTTTTACAATCAGGAAAAAATTCAAAAAAAAGGTTTTAAAACCTTACCCCCCCTTAACGTGAGTAGTCGGACAATAAATGGGCGAAATCAGACAAAGAGGCGTGGCACCTACCATACAAAGTAATTAATAAATGTCATATATCTGGAGTATTGTAATAGTGAGAGCCTTGGGACTTTCATTACGATGCGGGAGGGTGTAGCGAAGCACATCGGGTTTTATCTAGTTAGAAATATATCAGAATTTAAAAGAAATACACTTTTGTAAAAAATTATAATTTTTTATACAAATTTTATAACGACAATATATATATGAAGGGTGGGTTAATTTCATTGTAAGTAGCTGTAGATGTAGCTGCAGCGTTAAACAAATTTCGTAAAATGTGATTACGTTTGTTTTGCTTTACATTTTCATAAAACGCCGCTAATATTTTTATACAAATATTTCATATACCGCTTTGTAGTTTGATTTCTTTTATTTTATAATCATTTTCTAATGGATAATTATTTCAGTTTAACGTAGCGAAAAAATATACAAAATTCTTTTATTACCTTGTATACAATATATTTTGATAGTTTACGGATTGTGAACGAAAATGTTTTTATGAGATTTGTACGATGACTAGCAACGGGGGGAAAAATATTAAGGGTTTTCACTCTTGGTAGTAAAGTACCCTTGTAACCCTTGTAAATGTTGTAGATATAGTAAAAGTACTATTATTTACAGCAACAACAAAATGTATGAAATGAAAATTTACTACGCTGTGGTTAAAGTACAAGGGTAAAAGGTATAAAACATTAATTAACAAGACTAAACATTTACAAAACTAAAACAGCTGATCGTTGAGCTGCCAAAACAATTATTCAATTTTATTGTTCATTTTGTGGTCACTATTAAAACAAATAATAAAAAATGGATCAAAATAATAAATAAATTAATAATAAAGGTAAATTAAGCATTTTCGGCATTTTTCTAATCTTCAAATGCTTTTTGATATTTTTTAGTTTTCAAATTGATGGAAAACAAAACAAAATTCAGCTGATTCATTAATTTACAATACATAATACAATATACACTGAAAAGACGTTCACGCTTTGTAATATAAAATCGTTGTAAATATAATAGGGTTGTAAATTTAACGCCAAGAGTGAATACCGCTATTAAATTATTAATATTGTTTGTAACACATATATTTTTGTGGAAGTATTCGATGTGTTAGCACGCACATTTGGCTGCGGATAAATACAGCTGTAATTAAATATATATTTACAATTGGACATACTAAGGCATAAATAAATACGCGTTTCCAAATGTAGTTTTATATTTATTTTATTAAAAAAAAAAAAAAAAAAAAAACAGTTTTATGGTAGACAATTTTATAATAGTTAATTTAAGAAACTTTGTGCAAGCAATGCAGTTTAATTTTAACCAAGTTATTCCTGAAACATGATTCATTACACAAGGCAACAAAAACGAAAAAATTGTATACCGATCATAAACCACTATACAATTTTGATGTATGCACAAATGTGGTCAAAATTTTAAATTCTATGGAGAGGTTTTTTTTTATTAATTTTTAAGTAAAATTAAAAAATTTTTAGACGTTCCTCCACATAATTAATGATAAATTCATAAGGGTTAGTCCGATATTATTAAAATAAACTTAGAAAAATTAAGATTTACATAACATTTAATCCGTTTATATATTGAGTTTCAATCGGCTCAGTAGTTTCGGAATTATAAAAAAAATTTAAGCAAAAAATATATTTTTTGCGTGACAATATCAAATTTTTTTGTTTTAATAAAATCATAAAAAATCGAAAACTGCAAAAATTATTCGGATTTATTGCTTTTTCGCAAAGCCACATCTAATAGAAACAAAATGAGATATCGATCATAAAAATCGATTGATTCTTATCGAATTTATTCACAATTAAGTGAATTCGCTAATTTTCACAAAATTTTAGTTTTTGGTTTGTTAATGTTCTTCTTTCAGTTGATTGAATTTAAAAAACATTTTATATTTTATTAAAATTTATATTTTATTATTTAAATTTATTACAATTAATATAAACTACAAATTCTGGAATTTTCTTTTATACGATTTTCTATTATTGTTGAATGACAAAGTTTTACTCTGAATACTCCAGCAAAAATCAGCCATCATGTGCATTCCAGCGACCCTGGTATCGTTCCTCCATTGTTCGGATATCTTGGTGAAATCGTTCGCCCTGTTCCTCGCTCGTCTCCAAGATTTTCAGGAAAACTATGTAAGTGACTGTGCAGATAGTGTACTTTGATGCTCATGTTGCATCCAAGTTGATCGATGGAAGTGAGATAACATCTCTTCAACGCGCGCAACGTAATCATCACCCATGTCATTTCCCAAGATATTTTAATAACCCACAAAAACGAACCCATGCATTCTTCTCAATTTCTGACATTGTACGGTCAACATCAGTATCGTTCACCAATTTGCGAATTTGTGGGCCGTCAAATATGCCTGCTTTTAGCATTTCCATACTAGATTGGTGAAACTTTCTTGAAATATACTGGAAACATTCACTATCTTTGTTAAGTGCTTTGTCATATTGTTTCATCAAACCAAGTTTAATGTGAACATCGACGAAAAATTTTTAAATTCATTCAATAAAAAAATATTATTTAGTCGTTGTTATGTAACCCAAAGCAATAATGACAGTGCTTGTAAAAATACGATACCTTCAATTAATTGTGAATAAAAATCTAAAGCATACATACATCGATTTTCATAATCCATATCTCGTATAATTCACATGATATGTAGATCCACTATAAATAAATAATTTTTAATACTTTTTGCAGTTTTAGATTTTTTCCAGATTTTTTTAAGAGAAAAAAATTTTTTTTTACCATTTTTTTATTTTTTTTTCCCAAGCAATTTGTTTCTAGCTTTTAAACTATTGATCAGATTAAAGATATTGTAAATCTTATATTTTTAAATTTAATTTAACAAAATTGGAGTAGCTGTTTTTGAGTTAGGACAACATAAGTGGAGAAATGTCTCAAAATATTGTCAATTTTACTTAAAAATTATTAAAAAAAAAATAATTTCCATAGAATTAAAAAATTTGACCATTTTTGTACTTAGGTAGCCATGATGCATCAAATCTATATAGTGGTTATTGATCGTCATTTTTGCTGTTAACCTGTGTTATTATTGAATTAAAATTTGCATAGATTTTCATAAGAGCAAGAATGTGAAAAGTATCAGAGGTCTGCATTTTAGTAAAATTCTTAAAATAAACTTCAATTACATGCGAAAATTCTAAAAATAACGATGGATAATGCAGAACTCTATTGTTGGTTAATATAGAAATATTTCTGAATATGTCTCAAACAATGACTTTTGCAGAAAAGTGTTATTTTACCAATTTATTTATTACTTACTATTTTAAGAAGTATGAATGTAAAATCTAATTTTCGATATTTAGTATATAATCCAACCACGACTATAAAATTAGTCATAAAACGAAAATATGAACTGTACTTTGAGACTTTCTGGAATATTTTTATAAGTTCTGAAATCCAATTTATGTTTTCTCTAATACATTTAATTATTTCTGAAAATCACTTGATATTTTCCGAAATAAAATTGATACTTTCTGAAAATCACTTGATGTTTTGTGAAACACAATTTATTATAGCTGAAAATCAATTGCTGTTTTCTGAAAAACAATCGATACTTTCTGAAATACAATTGAGTAATTGATTATTTCTGAAAATGTATTGATGTTTTCTGAAAAACAACTGACTATTTCTGAGAGTCAATTTATGTGTTCTGAAATACAATTGATGCTTTCTGAAAAGCAATTGATGTTTTCTGAAATACAATTGGAAATTTGTGGTGTCGGGCCAAAGGAAATTTTATTAAGGGCGATTCCGAAGTTTGACAAAATTCTTCAAAATTCGGCCTAACCGAATTTCCTATTATAATCATAAAAAAACTTAGATGTTTGTTTTTTAGATAATTTAGTTTATTAAAATAATAACATTTGACTGATAAAACTTCTTAGCTATACCAAGGTCCATATACATATAATGAGGATGTGCAAACTGAATATTTGGAGCATGAAAACTGATAATGCAAGACAGGACAACAATCGTATATACATGCACCTGAAAATTTATATGAAGGAGCGTGTTGCTGGAACAAAATCTTGTTTCATAAATACGGTAACTTTTTCTTGTTCCCAAAGTTACGACCAAAATTTTACGATATTTAAAATTTATATTATGCACACACAACACACGCATTGAAACTCATTCATACGCATAATTTTATTCACTCATTGCTTGCTTGTAGAAAAAAGCTGATTAATAAATAAATGAAAAATGAAAATTTAGTTTATGAAAAGTTAATATATAATTGTATGTAATAGAAATAATTAGCATAAAAATTTATGTTAATGTCTTAATAAAAAATAAAATATTTGTAAAAAAGCAACAAGAAAAAAAATCCTCTTTTGAATTTATTTGGTGGCCCTCAGAAGGACTTTTTAAATTTTATTTAATAATATTAATACAGTATTTAACATTAAAAAATTATGTCATTGTCGTTAAAAAATATACAAATAAAATATATAAAGATTAATAAATAACAATAAAAAAATACAAATTTTTTTAACAAATACTAAGTATATAAAAAAAAATAAAAAAATTAAGGTTATTGTCGTTAAATTACAATTTTTCTATTATTAAATTTTACTTATTTAGGTTGTTAATTTTTTTTATATTTTCGTAATATTTGGATGCCACTGAAGCTTTCTCCTCATTATAAGCCCTGTTCTTTACGAAGTTTGGTCCTTTTGTTATATTTAAACATTTCTCATATTTGATTTTCTCACAAATTTGATTCGCTTGTTATATTTGATCGTTTTTATTGATATGTAAACACCAATACGCGCAGGGGAGTAAATTTCTATTTCACAATACAATCACAATGAGCCGTAAGACAAATCGGTGTGACTTATAATTGTATTGGTGAAAAAGTTATGATACAAAATTGTTTCAGCTAATTCAACAACCCTTTGCTGTAAAACGTTAAAAATTTCACAATATAAACGTATAGCATATACATTATTCAACAACCGCACAAGTATAACCAGAGACCCTGCAGTTGTTTGCTATAAGTGATACATAGATGACGCTTTCTTTTTGATTTTAAAAAAGTGACACAAAAAAATCTATAATTAGTAGATTTTTATACATCTCCCCTGTGATCGGACTCACATGATTATTTATTTTTTTTTTTTTTCATAAAAACCAGTCGCGCTAAGATGTATTGTAGTTCATTGATCGAAGGGTGCTGGTCGAACGTATTTTAAAGAACAAATTTGCTAGCGCATCCTGGTTAAATTTCTCAAGCAAAATGAAATTTGTCTTGTTATACTTTCTGAACAAATGTCGACTTAAATCGAGGGAACACGAACGAACGAACGAACCCATTTGTTTTTCGATTGACCGCCAAATCTGAATGTTTCCAAGTATTCGATAAAGTCAAAAATGAAATCAGTTTTTCGATGTTATATGGCCTCTGTCTGGAATTTTGTACAAAAAGTTTATATATGATATCAAATATTTTATTGCTTGACACATGCTCTATATTCTGAGCAATTGCTTTGTCCTCCTCACTGTAAATTAGCTTCTTTTGGACAATCATTTTTACAAATGCTATTCCTTCATTGCGATAGCATTTAGAAGATTTGCCTTAAGCTTCATTACTTGTAGTTGTAGGGCTTTTATATTCCATTGCGCAGCAACAATATGCTTTTGGTGCATTTTTTTCTCTCTAGCAAACTTTTCCTCCCAACCGATTTTTCTTCTTCTCTCATCATCTTCACTTCATTGGACAGCCGCCTTCGCAATTGGAGCTTGGCGTGAGTAAAATTCGAAGTCCTCTAGAGCCACATTAGTTTCATCCATTTTCCTTATGCTATATGCACGCTGAGCCGGCTCAGTGTGATGTTCTGTTTCCATTTCTATTCCAGAGGATTTTCTCACTGGAGCAGCATTTTGCTTCAGCCGTTTCGGTTCAACTTCATTAGTTTCAAAATGATTGTAATATTTCAACAGATTTTCACAATCCACATTTTCCAAACGGAGAACAATCTCATATTCTCCTGCTTGTTCTTGCAATCCAAATAAGAGCGTTTTCTCTTATTTCTTTCCATTTGTCGCGTTTCCTCGGTAATGTCGGGTGTATCCGAAATGAATGCTGCTCCTTCCTTTAAAGTTTCAATCCCACAGATTCCGGAGCGAAATGCAGATTACACACACAAATTAAAAAATTAAAAAATTTGTTTTCTTTAAAATTTTCTTTTTAAAATTTTTATTCTTTTTCATATTTTTATTTGCAGAGAATCTCGTATGAAATTTGGCAAATAAACTTGAATTGATAAAAATTGAACATTTTAATATCTTGAAAGTTTTTTGCTCTCTATCAATGTGTATTTATGTATGTATATGTGGTTTGTTCTTGCTTCGTAAAAATGGCTGTGTGTACATATATTTTGTTTCTTGCTGAGCACCATTGTGAGAGCATACAAGAGAGAAGGTACATATTGTTAATATCGTACATATTGTGAATATCGTATGATATTAAAATTATTGTAGAATAAAATGATTCTGCAACATTCTGCATTGGCTGATTCCATTGAAAACTGTTTATCAACACTTTTTTGTTGGTGAAGTATCACATTTTGTATACACGCTTGTTGTCCACTCTTGCTAATCAGTTCCATTTTCAGTTTGCACATCCTCATTATATATGGTTCTTGGTACACTATGTTGCATTCTTACACTCATGTCATATAAGTACTTAATGTACTCTAGCTAATTTTCATACTTATACAAACCTCATACTCGGAAGTTATGTATGATATGCCCCCCAAGTATTTATATACATATAATCCTTAATACAGTGCGTTTATAAATGATAGCACTTTTGGTAATCTGTGAATCAATGTTATATAAAATTTTAACTATGAATGCTATAATTATCATCTCTTTGTGAAACGTGTATTAATATGTTCTCTTTCCAGAACTAAACTTATATTACACAAATCTTCCATTAATTTGAAATACCGTTATTAAAATCCCTTACATCACAATAGTTACCAAATTAAAGCGTTCAAATAGTATATCACAAATGCAACAAAGTCTTTGTTTGATAAAAAGTACAATTTTAATATAATATATTCTATTTAATTTTATTAAAAACATTAGTAATAAGCAAAATGCCTCGACGAAAAGTGTTACGTAGAAAGGTTATTTATAATTATTTGGAAAATATTGAAAATTATGTCAAAAATAAAAGCAGTGGTAGAAAAAATAAGTTGAATGAACGCGACCGTTGACTTATATTAAACACAGCAGGCAACAGCACCAAAAGCTGTGCCCAACTTTCTGGATGCGTTTCCAACAAAGTGTGCGAAACTACCATTTGGAATGTTCTTAAATCTTCCAAACATATTCGAAGACAAAGAATGAAGAAAATGCAGCCTGTCATGCCAGCAAATTCACAAAAGAATGGTTAAGATCGAATAATGTCGATGTTTTGGAATGGTCTACCTGCTCTCCTGATATGAGCCCCAAAGAAAACATATGGGGAATTCTAGTCAGGCGAATTTTTGATGACAATCGTCAATACATGAATGTAATTGAACTAAAAATTTAAATTTTCAATGAATGGGAAGCATTTAATTAAGTTCTTTTGAATAAATTAATAAATTCTATGAAAAACAGAATATATGATTGCATTAAAGCAATTTCTGAGTCTATTTAGCGATGTCCGTCCGTCCATCCGTCCGTCCGTCTGTCCGTCTGTGTGTCCATGTAAACTTTTTAATCAAACTACACGTCGCAAATATGAACATATTTTGATGAAATTTGGTATGTAAGCTTCTGTCGGCCATAGGATGAACACTATTGAAATTGGTGCAATTCGGACCATGTCCAGACCTATTACCCATACAAATAACCCCTATGAAATCGACATAAATTGCTATAAGATCCAAATTGTCATATATATCTCAGTCAAATTGAGTTTGTATGTGTTTATTACATCCATTAATCAGTAATGCACAAATAATACCTATAGGACAATTCTTAGTCATAGGCTCCATATAGAGCTGCTTCCCGATTTTCATTTAAATCTATCAAAAAACAAAAATATTGCAGATTTTCTATTTTTCAAAATATGAGTAACTTTACCAAATATGGTCAGGATCGGTCCATTTTTGGGCCTAGTCCCCATATAGATATAGCATCCGATATGAACTTTTTCATATCTGCAGCCAAAAAAATTAATAACAAGTAAGAGTGTTAAATTCGACTGTGCCGAATCTTTGATACCCTCCACCTCGGTTTGAGTATTGATAATAAATGTAAACTAAATATTGGAAAAAGTAGACAATTTGTTAAACTAAATAGCAAATTATTTCAGAAAATTCTTTGGGTTGGTTTTCGTCTTTTCTATTATTTCGGTGTTTGCTTTTTGGTCATCGTGTTTGCTGATCGGGGTGCATTTAGGTTATATATCTATATGCATGCGTTTCCGGTTATATGACATAACTTCTCGTTTAATTTAGTTTTTGCTAATTAAATAGCTCGCCCTAACCTCCATTGCAAAGGTAATGGTTGTACAGGGTGGCTATATGCATTAAATCGTGCTAATTGGAGATGGCTGTATAGTTTCTTTTAACTGGCCAAATATTTCTCCTTTGCGGCCATATAGGTCGGATGGAGTAACAAAATAATAACTAAAAAAATTCTCTCAACTTTTTTATTAAAATATTGCCATATTTGGAAAACAAAAAGAATAAATTTATAATAATAAATATTCAAATTAGGGATGCCAAACACAAAAAACCAAATGTCCCAAACATTTTAAATAAAATAATTTGTTATCTTTATTTTCTGAAAAACTTCAAATATTCATCCAAAAAAAAAATGTGAAAATTTATATATAAACAACATTCTCATCAAATTGCGTTTATTTATGTAACAATTTTTATGTTCGCAATTCTTAAATATCATTTGAGGTTTTATAAAATTCATTGAATTTAAATTAATGTTTTCTGTAGTCCGATTCTGTAAATTTCAACGATCCGACAATCGCAAAATATATCGACAGCTATTGTTGTTTGCACTAAGGATTAAGTGATTCACTAAGTACATACATCTGAACGACAGTCGACAAATTTTTCTATATATTTTAATTGTAAACGAGTGGCATCTCCGTCAAAATAAGCGAAAAACACAAAGAGTAGAAAAAAACAAATTACTTCGTGTTTGACAGGATGATTTTATGTTTATGTTTAATATCTTTATTTTGTTTACTAATATTTCTGTTTATTTATTTGAAAATGAAATAATGAATTGAATATGCTATTTAATTTTTTTATTTATATAAAAAGTTTTTAATAAAAGCAAAATATTTTCACTATTTTATGATTTTTTTTTTATGTATGACGACATTTCAACCTAAAAATTTAAGTTTTTATCGATTGAAGAAACAACACAAAAATGGTTGTCGTTTAGATAACAACAACAACTGACTTTATCAATAGCGAATATCGTTTAAAATTTTTACTGATAATTTTGCAATTTTCTTTTTTTAACGATTCGGCTATCGTTAAAAGAAGTTACTTAATCGCGGTACTGAAAAGTTATTAATTTCTCCTGAATGACAATATTTTTTTTTTAATGTTAACATTTTTTTAATGTAAACATATTTGGTGTTATTTTTTTGGAATTTCAATTTGTGTTTAACGAATAAAATTTATATATTAAAGGTGCAATTGATGTCTTCTAAATTTAAAATTATTTCAGAAAATCATATCAAAACGTCGGAAATGTTTTGATATGATTTTCTGAAATTCAGTTAATATTTTCTAATTTATAATTGGAAATTTTAATTAAGTTTTTAGAATTGATATTTTCTTAAATTTAAATGGAAAATTTAAAAAGTGAAATTTTGTATTTATGTGAATAATAATGCTTTAGGAATTATAAACAATTTTTAAAAATTAGATGTAATCGCAATCAGATATTTTGTAGGTAAAGCAGAATAATAGTTCTATATAACTATGTAGAACTGTTTTGAAAGAAAAAAACTCATTGATGGACTCGGTAACTCTATTTTATAAAGACACCAAAAAGTTAACATGCCAACCTTATGTTCATATTTGTAAAAGAATAATAAAAAAACGTATGAAATAAAAGACCAGCCGGTGTATACTCTTAACATTGTTCTGTATGATATCTAGTTGAAAATATTGACATCCATGTTAAAATAGAAATAACTATTGCAAAGTTAATTAGAACAAAAATTGTGGCGCCATCTACTGTGACATACTCACGCTGAGCAAAATGAAGTGAAACTCTGTTAGTGCAAAAGAAATGTATTTTCCCCACAACAAAATATTGCAGAAAATTATGTAAATAAAATAATATACCGATTTATTTCTAACATGCAGTTGTTATGGATATACATATATTATTTAATATGTATTATTTAATATGTTTATGTATTTACATGTAAATATTACACACAAAAAATACTAGATCAAACGTTATTTTTGTTTTTTTCTCTTTAAATAAATTTATACATAAAATTTTTTTTTGCTAAATTTACTTTGTTTTTTTTTTTAATTAACAACTAGGTATTTTAGCATTATTTGCTTTAGATGTTGGTGAATTTTTCCTCCCTTTATATTAACTCGTAGTGTTTGCTTGTCGAAAAAATTTTGGATCGATTTTAACCCCTTTCCCGTGACCCATTCGATCTGAAATTTGGCAGACAGGCTCGTGGTAATGACAGAAATGATCTAACAAATTTTTCTACCAGATTTAATAAAAAAAAATGTACAAAGGGTTAATTTTTATTATATTATTACCACAACGACCACAAAAACAACAAGTTCAGCTATGACAACAACACAACATTTAGAATAACAACAAGAACAATATAGAAACATCATATTTTTAATTTTTTTTAATTTTTCAGAGATTTCCCTGGACCTGTTCCACCGATTTTAATGATTTTTGAAACAGAAATCTTCCCATGAATTTGGTGAATCATTCTCAATAAAAATGATCACTGTAGCTGCACTACTGAGGGCGTGATCGTGACAAGAACAACATAGAAAATTATATCTTTTCAAGACTTTTCTTAGTTCTTCATTCAAATCTCGGGCCCTAATCGACCGATTTGGACGATTTTAAATACCAAACTTCTCAAGATGTTAGCGAATCAGTTTTTATGTCAGCAGTCAGCCTAGCTGCCCGATTGATGCCGTGATCGTGATTTCCACAGACGGACAGACGGACATCGCTTTATCAACTCCGGTTGTTATAAGGATCACAAATATATATATTTTATGGGGTCCAAAATTTTTTTTCTAATTATTACAAACGGAATGACAAACTTATATATACCCTCTGCACACTGGCGTGGAGGGTATAAAAATCCCACTCAAATTTATGCTTATTTTATATATCCAATTAGTTTGACCGAAGAGATACGGTCTCTAAACCATGGTATAGGGTATCGTGTAGTCGATCTAGACCGGCTATAATTTTCTTACTTGTTTTTATTATTTTTGTTAAATAAATAAAGGAATTAATTAATTATTTTTGTTAAACAAAGACTTTGTTGCATATGTACTACACTATTTAAACGCTTTAATATGCTAAGTATTGGGATGTAAGAGATTTTAATAACGGTATTTCTAATTAATGGGAGTTTTGGGTAATATACGTTTATTATTGGAAAGAAAACACATTAAGCAAAGAAATAATAATTATAGCGTATATAGTTAAAATTTTATATAACATTGATTCACAGATTACCAAATGTGCTATCATTTATGAACGCACTGTATTTATACAGGCATGTTATTTAAGGTTATTTTTTTTCGAGTACTTATTGTCACTCTCTGATACACAATTACTTTGAGTATAATATTGGGTATATATGTATGTTTCTGAAATGTATGCCACTAATAAGAAAAACAATACTGAAAAGGATTAATTTATCACTGTAATTATTTATAGCAGTAAACATCTTTCCAAGGATGTATTACAAATGAAAAGCCCAAAAACTAATTAGTTACTAAAATTTTCATGAAATTCGCACCCATAAACATAAAAATATTGCATATTGAATTCCAATATACTTTAAATGCATTTTTTTTTTTTTTTGTTTTTTGTTCATATCTTTACTATAGATAATTTTGGTTCAAACTCTTCGAAAATAGTTGATTCGTTTACTTTTCCAAGGTAAAAGTATTGAGAAAGCCAAACTCCGTCCTTGTGCAATTGGAGACTGCAGCACTGGGGGGAGAAAAAAAATTTTCATAATTTGATCATGAGAAATCTGCAGAGTATAATGCAAAATTGCTCCTTTTTAAAAATACATCTGAGGACCGATATTACAACACTTATCATGTTATTCTTTCAACGTAACTTCTTTAGTTTTCGAGACATTGTGTATAAAACTATAAAAAAATTCGGAAATTTTCATTTCTGACACGACACAAAAATTTTAAATAAATAAACATTTTTGTTTTGCCAAATTAAAATATTCATTAACACAAGATACAAGACAAGATCAGATATTTATAGCTGTGGAAAATATTATATGGATGATAACTAAAAGTGCAAGCTTTCTTCGATACTATTAATTAAAAATTATGTATGTTTCTATGTATGTATGTTTGTTTGTCCTTTATAGGAGACTACACCACTGGACCGATCGCCTTGAAATTTTTACAGTAGGTAACTACCTACCCGGAAGGAAAAATAGGCTATATTTTTTGGATTTTAAAAGTGGGCTAGGCACCTCCCACATATAAACATTTTTTAACACTTTGAAGCAAGAGTCCTGAAACTTTGTAGTAGTACATAAATTAGTAATGTGAGAAGTCGGGCTAAAAATGAGCGTGATCAAGCCAGTGAACGTGGCCCCTCCCATACATGGTAAATACATATCATCATGTATTTAGAATACTGTGGTGGCCAGAATCTTGCAGAACTTTCTGCATGTCAATTGGTTGTCAATGGGTTAGTGGGCGTGGCACCTCCCATACAAAAGAAATTAAATGGAGTACCATAAACCCGACAGTCTTCAAATTACGTGTGAGTTCACGAATGATGAGTGTGAGAAGTTATGTGAAAAATGGGCGGGATCAAACCAGTGGGCGTGGCACTTGCCACACAGAGATGCATAGAAATAATTTATGTGGCAAAACAACGTTTGCCGCGTCAGCTAGTATTAAATATGAGCAAAATCTGTGAATAATTTCTACACCAGAAAATTCTATAGACTACAAATATGGCATCATTTATTTTTGCACATTTCCCACCGGAAATGATTTTTCGTACACTTCTACACCTCATATTTTTTGAAGTTCCGATTCTCTCTTAAGAAGTCGATAATCATTATTTCTAGAATAACCGCGTATGTCCATTTTTGTCAGTTTTGAGTTAACGATGCCAAATATATGTATTAATTTTTAACGCTTTTTACACGTGATAAATTTTTTTAAAAAATATTGACCATTTCGACGTAAGTAACATATGTACGTTGTTATTAATGAAAAAAAATGCAAAATAACTTTGGATTATTTTTCAGTTTATAACCACTTAAAAATATTGTGTGTTTATTTCTGTTATTTTTTTGTCTCATCCTAAGTCCCGTTAACTTTTTGTTGACGAACACAAAAATTCATTTTTCAAGCAACAACAACTTATGTCTACATGGGTGGTTGCATTGGTAGTTTTCTTTTTCAAAACGACGTTTGTCGACATTAGTTGTTTTATCTGCACACACTTTAAGTGTTATATAAATATTGTTTTTTTCGTCCTTCTCTAGGATCTATTCCTCTGAAGATTTTTGCCTCAAAATTTTATATAAAGAATTTATTGCCTATCTCTACAGGAATGTTAAATAAAAAGCTCTAAAAACTTTATATCGAGCCCATAATTTGAAATATAACGTTTTTTGGCTCCCCTGAACATTTTGATTTTATGACATACGCGGTTATTCTAGAAAACCACAGAAATAGCTTGTAGAATGACTGAAAAAAACTAATAAATACAGATTATTATTTAGTCGCCTACGAGCTTGCCATTGATTTACAACTTCTAAACATCCAATAAGTAGTTGATAGTAGATGCAGAATGAAAGCTTACTTTCCATTTTTACTAAAATGAAAATAATGGGCAGAAAAAAGATTTCCGTATATTTTTTTTACTTATTTTTTGTATCGTATTTTATGGTAAAAATATTGGTATTTATTTCCAAATTCAATGTAGCGCAAAATTACCGATCCGCTACCATCGTTACTTATTCCTTTGTTCTTTGCCTCCATTATTAATCATATCTTCTCATTTCATAAGGTGTGCAAGATCCGAAACACTTAACAAAGTGTCATTTCTGCAAATGGAAAAAAATAACTTACTGTGTTACAAAGTGACTGCTTTTCAAAATTGCACGATTTAATTTATATATGTGTATATAAAATATATTGTTTTTTCTACTTACGACAGAAATAATGAATAATGACAATCCGACGGTCACAAATAATTTGATTTATTTCTGATTAATTTCTCAATTATAAATTATATCTTACTATTTATACCCTATACCACTATGTGGTTTGGGTATAATGACTTTGTGCTGCTGTTTGTAACAACCAAAAATATTTGACCTAGACCCATCTTTAATTATACCGATCGAATCAGAATCACTTTCTGAGTTGATTTAACAATGTCCGTCCGTCCGTCCGTCCGTCCGTCTGTGTGTCCATGTAAAGCTTGTAATCAAACTGCAGGTCGCAAATATGAATATATTTTGATGAAATTTGGTATATAAGCTTTTATCGGCCATGGGATGAACGCTATTGAAATTGGTGAGAATCGGTCCATGTTCAGACCTAGCCCCCATACAAATTACCCATATGAAATCGACATAAATTGCCATAAGATCCAAATTGTCATATAGATCTTACTCAAATTGGGTTTGTATGCGTTCATTACATCCACTAATGAGTAGTCCAAAAATGATCCCTTTGACCCCATATAGAGCTGCTTCCCGATCTTCACTTAAATCTTTTAAAAAACAAAAATATTGCACTGATTCTTCTCAAATTTTGTTTGTATATATTTTTGCAAAATACAAGAGACTTTACCAAACATGATCAGGATCGGTCCATTTTTGGACCTAGTCCCTTTATAGATATAGAATCCGATATGAACTTTTTCATATCTGTAGCCAAAAAAATTAATAAAAATCCCACTCAAATTTGGTTTTTGCTTATTTTCAAAGTCCAGTTAGTTGGGCCTAAGAGATAGGGTTTCTAAACGCATGGTATAGGGTATCGTATAGTCGGTCTAGACCGACTATAATTGTCTTACTTGTTTTATTTGTTGAAAAAAAAAAAAATATTTACCATGTATTTCACAAATAATATGTTCAGCAAGACGAAATGTGTTGCTCTCACCACTCACATTAGTCTAGAAGATTTTGTTGAGAAGTTAAACCAACAAATGTTGACAGTGCCATTTGGTAGCGTCAGGCATTTGAGGATTAATTACACATCTGTTAAGTGCGGATTTACACTAATTTAGTATTATTATTTTCCTTTTTTGTACAAAAATATTTTGACAAATTATAAACGAATGGTGTACAAAAAAATACTTCGCCTTATATGTTATACTTATTTGTTTATATTAAAAATCTTGGTTTTGTAGTATTTATCTAATAATTATGCCATTTTTTTAATACTGAGTTCAATCTTCTTCTTATATCGCCCGCAGCCTCCCATTGTTCCTGAAGTGCAGTATGATGGTGATACTAGTAATTTTGATGATTATCCCGAAAGTGATTGGAAACCCGCAAGAGCAGTAGACCAAAGTGATTTACAGTTATTTAAAGATTTTTAAGTAGTCCAATACTTATTAGAATTAATGTATTTATTCAATTTAATAACATAAGATTGTAACTATTTATGATTTTTATGACAATATAATAATAAACCAAATATAACAACGTAACAAACACAGTAAAATAACATTTTTCTTTACGTAGAATTTCAGATTGATTTTGTATACAAAACAAGTTGATTCTTTACACAGTTGCATATGTTCAGCGGAAGACTTTTATTTTGCTATGTCATACATATATCCGCAAAGTTCCATTTATAAAAGACGACAACTAATCTCGTATTCGAATATATGAGATTATGCTAAATGGAAAACAACTAAATGAATCCCACAAAAAAGTAAAGTGATTCAAAAGGAAATTAGGACCAAAAATAGTCGTGACCATAAATCCAACTATGTGCTGATGTTTGTAACTATCACTGTGACTGTGTTTCCAGACCGCAAATATAAATTTTGTATGCAAGCGTTTTTGCATGCAAGCGTTTGTCGCTGGTTAGACCTAAATTGCTTAAATATCCAGATTATCATATCGCTCAAATTTTGATAAGCATATGATTTTTATATCCATTAGGGCGGGTCGATTTGTAGGGAGGCAAAAAAATCACTCAAGTGACAAGGAAAATCATATTTTAGGGATCAAAATAAGAAACGTTGGCCAAGGAACCATACCTCTAAAACGAATTCTGATGTCCCAACTTTTGACCTGTCTCTCTGTCTGTGTGCCTGCCATGGGGCAACCCCATTCCCCCTCATGCAATTGATCTGAAACTTGGCCCATAGTCTTGTTGTGACTACAGATTAATTTTGGGGTAGTCACGCAGAGTCACGCATAGTCACGGAGTGATCTAACGATCGATCTTTTTGAATAACATAACAGAGTCAGGCGTATGATTATTATTTATTAGCAGAGTAGAAGATACGTATACGTATGAGTGTTAATTTTAATATTAAATGAAGTATAGTCAGCCCAATTCTAAACAAAAAATGGTGATTTTTTGAAATGTGTGTATGGAGAACCTCCGGGGGTTCCAGGAGGTGTGACACTGGCATGGGTGGGTCTGCTCTCCAAAGTTAGTGGGGGTGGATCATACATTTGGACTCGATTGGGCACTCTAAATGTGTCAAAGTGAGACAGACAGACAGTCAGGTCAAAAGTCGGGACATCATAATTCATTTTAGTGGTATGGTTCCTCGGGCAAAGTTTCTTATCTTGATCCCTAGAATACGATTTTCCTTGTCACTTGGGCGATTTTTAAATCGACCCGCCCTAATCTACATATATCTATCACCTGGTCCCCATTTAAAAATGGAATCAGAAATTAACCTTTTCATGTCTCCACTGCGCAAATTAATAACAAGCCACTCAAACTTTTTGATTCCAACGAATTAATAGGTTGGGATACTCTATTGTCATTAATGAGCATCAACGCGCTCCTTTGTACACCGTCCAGTAGCTCCAAAATAGACTTTGAAGCTCCTGCCCATATATGGGAGTTGAATTCCATTTTCGGTCGGATAAAAGTTGTATAGATTTTAAGAAGATCGGAAGGAGTGAATTACTTTTTGCACCGTTTTAGAAAACCAAGACACTTAAATGCTTCTTTCGACGCTTGAAAAATATGCTCGTTCTGAATGAACATCGCATTGAATTTTCATGCCCAGAATATCAAGAGTATTCGATTCCTCAATACCTTTACCACCCACATATAAAGATGACATTGTTGAATCCAAAGCCTTATGGGTGAACATTGAGTCTTCAGCGCATTAAAATCAACCGTTTTCGCTTTGACCCACTCGAAGATTGTTAACAGGTCATGATTGAATGTGGCATTCATTGTCCGCCTTTTGCCCCCCACCTCCAAGAGGCTTAACCCACAATTGAAGGAAAGTGAATGATAAATGTTGCTGTCATCTGCGAAAGAGTATATATAATTGATAGTATGGCCAAGAAGGTCGTCCAAAACGATAAGGAAAAGAGAATAATAAAGAACACAACCTTGGGATACCCTTGAGTTAAGTTAAATTCATTGGATGAGACCCTATCAATAACAACACGTATTGTGCGGTCTCCGAGAAAACTCGATATAAATCAAGAGAAGACAATACCGACCCCAAATTCAATAAGCTTTGATACCAATGCACCGTGCCACGTGCGATCCAATGACTTGGAAATATCCAGAGCAACCACCTTACTTTCACCAAAATTGTGAATGGATTGACTCCAGCGCTCAGAAAGTAGAGCTAACAGGTCTCACGTGGGTCGATTTCTATGGAAGCCATACTGTCGATCATTAAGAACTGAGTCGGTCTCCAGATAGTTCACAATATGGAACTTGGTAATGCTCTCCATCACCTTTGAGAGAGCAGAGCAGTTTACAATTGGACGGTAGTTTTCAGAGTTATTACCGTCAACCATTTTAGGGACTGGTTAGTCATTGGCACCCTTCCAGCAAGAGGGAAAGACTCCGGCACGGTACGAAAGGCTGAAAAGGACAGAAATGGACTAGCTAGCGTCGAAGAGAAGTTTTTCAGCACCAGTGCCGGCATACACGGTGCCTTGTATACGTTGAGATCCGAAAGAACCATTTTACTTGCACGAGCTCGGAAGAATATTTTAGGCATAGTACAAGATATCCTTTCAAGTTCGGGCAGTGGTGGATCGCTATCCGGCAAAAACGAATGTTTTGCAAAATGCTCAGCTAATAGGTTAGCCTTATCAACCGGGTCAGTGTATATTTGGTCATTTATTATAAGAGTTGGAATATCAGAACTAGCATTATTCTTTACCGTTTTTACAATTGACCAATAGCTCTTACTACCCCGAGGAGCAGAGAGAACTTTAGCACGAAGACGCTGGTCGTCAAGAAACTTTTCGCGCCTTAGTGTTTTGGCACATTCAGTTCTCGCCTGTTTGCGTTGCAGTTCAGTGATGGAATTTTTATTTTCACGCCAATATTTGAATGCTTCCTCTCTGGATCTGACTGCATCACTGCAAGTCTGGTTAAACCAAGGTTTTTGATTGGGTTTAGCCGAAATGTGCTTTGTTGGAATGAATAATCGCATACCAAGAACTGTTATTTTTTCCACCCTTTTCGCAGCAACATCGACATAATTATCAAGGAAGCAAAGTTTCCAGTTGAAATGACTGAAGAAATCGTTGAACCCAGCACAACGAGCCTTTTCATAAATAAAAATAGAGCGCTTTGTAGCTGGTGCTGAAACACTTTGAAGTACAGAGTAGGAAAAGGATGCGGAAATAATGCAGTGATCTGAATTACCGAGAGGTGCAAATATTTTCACTTCATACTTAGCAGGGTTTGAAGTGGCTTATTCACTAGTTGCGCTAGGTGGTTATGCGCCGCGAACAGCTCAAAGTAACGGCCTTCGGGAGTTGTTTGACTCGAATGGTGAAGCCAAGAAGAGTTGTGAATATTAAAATCGCCGGCAACAACGATATCACTATTCGGTAAACTCTCTAGGGTTTCTAGAAATGCATACAGAAAGGACGTCGAAGCCATTATAGGGCTTCTACGTAGAAACCCGAAGTGCCAAGTGTGTAACCTGATTTTGAAATTAACCGAAAGTGACTTATATTCTACATCATTACAGTTAAGATGTTGCTGGTACTGGTACTCAATATTGTCGCAAATGTATGTAACGGGGGCCCTATGAAGAATAAAAAGGGATAGAAGGTGATAACCAGGTATGTGAAAATCCTATGGATCAGTATCACATCTTACCTGGGTTCCACTTAAGGTGAAAACATCCGGCCGATGAAAGAAAATATGGGCATAAACAGAGAAAAAAATCGATCTAAGTCCGCGTATGTTGCAAAAGTCAATACGAAAAATACCTGATATCAAATAAAATAAAAATTAAGTAAATTTTCCTTACGATAATACAAGACCAAATACTTACTTTACTGCTGAAACGATTAATTGTGATCAGTGCTATGCCTTCATCACTAATTAACCCAAAATATATAATAGCTGCTTGAACTATGTAGAAAAGGGAAAAGCAATAAAAGGCGTGTTAAACAACAACAATGACAATAACTTGGTTTATAGTCGCTCTAATCTATAATTTTCATACATTTAGTTGACACCAAATTATTGGCTTTTGTCGAATCGAGTACTTAAAAAACTTTCGGAATTCAGTGGAAAGCTCAGTTGGACTCATTTTATTTTAGTTATGCCAATATCTTGATATACTAAGAGGGATGTCTTATCTATCACGAAAGTGTTTGATTCTGTAGGTTGATTAGGTCCTGTCATTGTGGTTGCTAAAATGATCATCCAAAAAAATTGGCTTAATAATATAAATTGGGATGATATGTTCTCAATCTCGACGAAGACGAATGGAAAAGGTTTGTACCTTCGCATCATGAGGTAAATAATATTTGTATTCCTAGATGGGTTAATTATTCGCCGGGAATTTCTGTTGAGCTTCATGTTTTTCTGTTGCCTCAGAAAAGGCACATGCGGGGGTAATCTTTAAGCTAACGGTGAAATTCACACCCACTACTTTCATCGAAAAACAAAGTGGTTCCACTCAAATCAATTTTTCTATCCCTTTTTGATCTCTGCGGAGCATTGTTGGTCTCCGCACATTTGAAGACGGTGATAAGTGAAATTGATATCCAAATTGAACAAATTTTATGTTGAACTGATTTGACGATAGTCCTTTCTTGGTTAAGGGAAATGCCGCGTTCTTGGACCACATTTGTAGCGACAGAGTAAGTCCTACTCAGGAAAACTCAGGAAACCATAATTGTTATCATGTTCATTCTGAGGATAATCATGCAGATTTAGGTAGTCTCCGGTACTCTCCCACTGAGCTGGAAGATACTGAGCTTTGGGGGAACGGTCGAAAATGTCTGGGTCAAGATAAAGTGCATGGGATTATAACCGATATATACTCATGCTGCCTTCTTTACGAACGTTAAAGTGGAATATATATATGTGAATATTTTTAATTATTACTCCCGTCTTGGTCGAGCTCTTCGAATAATCTCATATATTTTGAGATTCTTTTACGATAGTCATCCAGCTCATAGGTCTAATCGTCGTTTAAATGTGCATAAAATTGTTTCTGGTTATGAAATCAGAAGTAAAACTTTTTATTTAGCAATTGTTGCTTAAAAACATCTCTTTGCTGATGAATATAAATGCCTGCTAAATAAAGACCGTGTTATAAGATTGTAAGGTCGTTTGGTTAAATCACCCTTTCATATACGGAGAAATATCGTCTTAGTTTATTTTATTCGAGCCGATTTACTCAACCGTAAATATAATTTGTTCATATGATTTCCATTCACGGTGGAATTAGTTAACGTTGCGAATTCTTCGCATTGAGTATTCGCTTTAAGTCGAATGTTCATGGAGTTATTGGTCATTGCAAACTGTGTGTTATTGACCGTACAGTATCTTGCCGTCAAATTATATGGATCCAACATTCAATCAGTCCGGGTTCAGAGTTCTATCCACAGGTGAATAAAAATTGGATTCCGGCGAGCCCGCGACTTCCAATGACACAATACACCTTTTGTGGGTATGTCATATGTGGCCCATACAAATTGTAGAGCCCTACTGGCTCAAATTGTAGAGCCACTACTGGTCATATTTAATTTAAAATCAATTTTCCATTGCGGTCTCTACTGGCCTATGCAAAATTGTTTCGTCGAGGTCCTTACTGGCCAACTTAGCTTTAAGTGTTTAAAAAATATTGTTCGCCAATTGTGCTCTCTTTTATTTTCTAACTTATAAGATCACTCGTTTTGGTACCTTCGTACAACACACACCCTAATTTTTTTTTTTTTATAAATTTTGTGATTGAATATTAAGGATATGTCACCGCTTATTTAAACACAATAATTTAGACACTGTTTTCTTGGAAACCAATAAAAATCTTTTAATTAAAATAATAATAAAATTTCAACAACTTTCATTAAAGAACATAAATGTTCCAATATTTATATTTTGATTAACTGTATTTCATTTTCCCATTAATTATAGAGGTAGTTTACTATGCCCTACAAATTTTAAGGTTTTAAAGGCGAAAAAATGTGTATTTTCACAATTTTTTTTTGAATATATAAATTACGCTGCATTATTTATTTCATATGCACGTTATAGCATAACATTTGACGTGTCTTTGAAAAAATTTTCTATTAAAAATTTTAAAAAATAAGTCCGAGACAACGAATCTCCGGAGGCGCCTCGAAAAAAGTTGTTTTGCGTTAAACATCATAACTCGTTACCGGATCATGTGAAATAAAAAAATCGAAATGCGTTTAGAAGGTGATATGTTTCCCGACGTAATCACGAAGATTTGTTTTTTTTATTTTTTATTTTTGGCACAGCATTTCGAAATTAAAAACACGATTTTTGCTATAAAATTTCTGTGAATTTGTTATAAAAAAAATGGGAAAAATGGTAGAAAAACAATTCGTGATTACCCGATGATTTATGTGTAAAAACAGTGTATAAAATTTTAAAAGAATCGGTCAAGTAACTTTTGAGTTATGATGTTCAGGGACTTCAAACATGTTATTTGCGAGAAAATCGATTTAAAATTTTGTAAAAACTGATTTATATACGACATACCGTACGAGGCCGGTCGTTTGAAACGCTTTATCTTCGTTAGTTTAATTGAAATTTTGCAGCAATACTCTCGACATGTTGTACATTCAGGAAAAAAAGGCAAAAAAAGAGGTTTTAAAGCCTTTCTCCCCCTTACAGTTGCTTTTGCAGTAATATGGCGATGAACTGGTGTGCTGAAACTTTAAATATAACTCAGAACTAGATGAAAGTACAGTAATTCTATTTTCTTATGTATGTATCAAGTTGGCATGGCACGTCCCATACAAAGTAAATATTTATGAAGATATATTTTGAGTACTATGATAGAAATAGCTTTGAAATTTTTTGTGGATCAACAAGGTTTTAATATAAGTAGCCTTAACAAAAATGAGGCAGATTGGACCACCGGACGTGGCTGCTCATACCCAATGTAAATACATCTTCTAATATTTAGAGTACTGTGATAGCAAGGTTCTTGTTGCTCATATAAGAAGTCAAACTTAAAATAGGGGGAAGGGACCAACAGGGGTGGCACCACACACAGAAAGTATACGTTTATTATCATACATCTGGAGTAATATAGTAGAGAGGGCTTTCAAATTGTTGGGGTACCTCCCACACAGAACACTATCTGGAGTATCATATAGCATTAATTTTGCTTGCATCTTATTTTTATAAACATATTATAAGTGTGTACATCTAAAGATTCTATATATCAGATATAGTCAGATGAAGAGGAACTGAAATAAGCGTGAAATAATTGTCACTTGATATTTAGAATCGACTGCAAAACTTCACTCACAAGAGAAAGACGAAAATAATTACTGAAATGAAAAAAAAAAACAAACCTATATATGTATACCCTCTGCCACTGAGGTGTGGATGGTATAAAAATTAATATGCTACATTTTTCTAAAGAGAAATATTTGTAAGAATTAAAACAAGATACATAGGAGTGACTGTTATCTATTGCATGCATCCTGCGTTCCCTTTTTAAATTATAATGGCTATATTATTTAGGTTTCAAATTGTGCTAGATTTTTTACAGTGATGTTTACAATTAATAAGGTAACAAAAATTTTAGGTTTTTTGTACTTTTTTAATTGAAAGCAATTACACTGTCCAACAGCATTTTTGGAACAAAATAGCGACCCTATAATTCTGAAAGGGTGTGTTGAGTAGATCATTTTTGTAGAACAAACTTATGGTCCAGCACGTCTGAGTATTTTTTTCCAGTGGGTCAAAGTTGTCATTTTTTGGTCGAAGGGAGCATTATACTTTATGAAAAAAATGCTGTAAGCTAATGTCTGAGAGAATTCTTATGGTCAGAGTTGTATTGTGGAATTGTATGAGGATTATTTTTGTGGAAGATCTTAACCCTCTAACTGGTCTCTTGATGGGTCAATTTGACCCTTTTTTTAGAGAAAATCAGAAAATATCCTTTAAAAAAGGACATTTAAGGATTAAAATATTCTACAAAAATGTTTGCCGAAAAATTTCAGTGGGGGTCACCAAAGACACCATTTTACAAAACAGGTAAAAACGGCGTCAAGTTCGGCCGGGCCAAACACTGAGTTCTCGCGTCTAGTCAGCTGTGACTTACAAATCGGGTGTGATATTTATTAAAATTAATAATAAAAAATAAAAGAAAAAATTCAAGCATAATTGAGTTACTAAGCAGTACATATCGGGTGTGATTTTTACTAAAATTAATATAAAAAAAGAAAAATTAAAGCTTAAATAAGCATGGCGGATTCTGTTTGCAAATTAAGAGATTGGTTTTGTTTTATTTGTGGACATTTTACGCACCATCAAAGCAGAAGAAAGATATTGCCTATAATTGAAAAACTATATTTTCTTTTCTTTGGAATACGATTTTTATCTGAAGCTTGGATACCAAAAACCGTATGTACTACTTGCGAAAGTGGTCTTTTGACCTGGTACAAAGGCGGTACTAAGGCGCTGCCATTTTCTGCACCTATTACATGGATTGAACCTGAAGATCACAAATCAGATACATGCTATTTCTGCGTAAATTACAAATTTGGTAGAAGCCAAAGGCACTACGCGACAATGACATACGAAGCAACAAATAATGTCATTTTACCAGAAGTGCGCTGTGAAGGTGTTCCGGTGCCTCAACCGCCTACACATACATTTTCGGCCAATATGACAGTCGCCAATACAGAAATAACAGCGGCGGTTGAAAACATATCAGATATAAGTTACTTGCCTCTTGATGGTTTAAACATATGTCCTAATTGAAAGCATGCTAAACGGTTTTAACAATAATGGCGTTAAGATGTCACTAAAGTTGCATTTTCTGCACTCTTATCTCAATTTTTTTAAAGAAAACCTTGGAGCGGTTTCAGATGAACACGGTGAAAGGTTTCATCAGGATATAAAGGTATTGGAAGAAAGATTCAAAGGGAAATCCCAAAGTGTAATGCTTGCTGAATACGTATGGGGCTTGTACAGAAACCTTGACCCATCGGAACATTCACGTCAAGCTAAATACAGGAAATCGTATTAAGTTTAATCTTTAATCTATTGTCATACTACTGCTATTTCCCAATTCCCTTTTACTCGAAAATTTGAAGCAAAAAAGTAAATATGTACATACTATAATAAACCAGTATTAAAACAAAATTATAATTTTTTTATAGAAGTTGGCGTGTAATTTTGCCAATTAATCGTAAAGAGCTTTATTTACAACAATGGTGTCTTTGGTGACCCCCACTGAAATTTTTCGGCAAACATTTTCGTAGAATATTTTAATCCTTAGATGTCATTTTTTAAAGGATATTTTTTGATTTTCTCGAAAAAAGGGTCAAATTGACCCATAAAGAGACCAGTTAGAGGGTTAAGATCTTCCACAAAAATAATCCTCATACAATTCCACAATACAACTTTGACCATAAGAATTCTCTCAGACATTAACTTACAGCATTTTTTTCATAAAGTATAATGCTCCCTTCGACCAAAAAATGAAAACTTTGACCCACTGTAAAAAAATACTCAGACGTGCTGGACCATAAGTTTGTTCTACAAAAATGATCTACTCGACATACACTTTCAGAATTATGGGGTCGCTATTCTGTTCCATTCAAAAAGTCTTAATTTGTTGGACAGTGTTATTAAATGAAATGAGCATAAATGAAAACAAATACAATTAAGTTTTGTAATTCATTTAAACAAATTCCAGATACCCCTTAAACTGTATATATTGTAGATCCTTATAAAAGGAGAGATCCGTGTCTGTTTGTCTGCTGAGACCATTCTTCTGTCCGCAATAGCTCGAGTGGCTCACACTTATTATGCTTCAAATATATGTCATAATCTGAAGCAGTTTGGTATTGACCTTGGAGCCTCTAGAATAAATAGGTGAGAAATGACATACGAAAATGTAAAGATAATGTTTATACGTACGTAACAGAACATGTGCATAAGGGTGATAGCCATTTTTTGTTTGGAATTTCAAGACGTTAATGGATCTAAAATTTTAGTGCGCAAAATTTGAGCCAAATCGGACAATGCTTTCTGGACGCGCATTGACTTCAAAGTTCAAATATGAACTTATGTGTAAAAATTGTCAAAAAAATCATTTTTCACAAAATTTTGATATTAATAATTGCGTTTCAATTAAATTAATTAATAAACCATAATCTAATGCCGTTTTCTTTTCTGACAAAAAATGTCGTCTTTTTTTGCCCTTTTTTGGAAAAGAGTATTATTTATATATTCTGAATTAAGAGCAACCTTGTATTATATATCAATCGAAAGGTCTCAAAGTGCTGCGTTCATAAATACAAAAAAAATTTGATTATTATCCTCTTGGAAGTCATAGGGTGAAAATATTCAAAAAAGGGGAACAATGGGGAAATATTCTCCCACTATGACCTGAAAGAAGTCAATGGCTCGAATTTTTTGTGATTTATGAGGGCTCGCAGAGAAAAAGAGAAATGCAGACAAGAAGTGCTTCGCAAACGGTTAGATGATACAAATTTGTTAGCGTTTTCATTCGATGGCAGAAAAGATGATACTTTAACGATAGGTAAAATTGATGAGAAGTATCATACTAGGATGGAAAAAAAAACCTCATCTTGTTATTCTGAGAGAACCCAATTCTGAATTGATTGGTTACGTAAGACTGGAACATGAAACCGCTGAATACAAAACAACCAAATTAAATGATACGAATTAAATGATACGACGATTCGAATTGCTGTTATAAAGACCATTGCATTGGTTCGTTTGCCTTCTACACTTCAACGAACTTCCATTTCGGCATTTGTTTGAAGCTTTGGATAAATCAACCAGCACTGGACCAAGATCGGCAACCGTAAAACTGAGTCGTCAAATCAAAACTTGGGAAACTTTTCTGGTAAGTTATTGCTATCACTCATTTATTATAATTGTCAACCGTTTTTAATTATTTTACTATTATTTATTTTCAGGTGGTGGACGGCTTTCAGAAAATTGAGTTGAAAAATATGCCCCCTGCTTCAGAAAAATTTGAATTTTCCACCGATTCGAAGTACTTATACGACATGGCCCATGCAATTTCTAGCGGCGTGGTTTCGGTGGATCTGGCTAACATCAAACCAGGGAAAATTGTATATTCTCGGTGGCTCACCAAGGCCGCTAGATTATTACGATTATATGTGACAACGGAAAATCCAGATGCAAATTTAAGAATTCTGGTTGAATTCATAATTAAATATTATGTGCCAATGTTCTTCAATATCAAGTGCATTATTTTTCAAGTTCATTGGTTGGTCATGATTTCTAGAACCTCGTTTACGCAAAATTGTCAATCAAGTAATTAAAGAAAAATCATATTATGCGCATTCGGAAAATATCTTGTTATCAATGTTGTTTAATGATAGCAAAGAAAAGCGCTATCAAGAAAATTCTACGCTATCGAACCGATGTTGACGACCCAACGCAACTTAGAGCTTATAAAAAACCAGATATAAACTTTAATTGCACAAGTTACACGGAAATGATCAATATGAATGACATAAATAACGTATTTGAACCACCATTCACGCGAAGCATTCCGTACGATACATTGAAAGAATATTTAAATCAAGATGATCCACCGTTTAATGATCCAAAAATTCCATCACACATACAAGGAACGGAACGACATGTTCAATTGCTAGCTAGCGTTTCCAAACGGGTTATACCGGAAAATGTAGAGGCTGTTATGGCGACGACATTAGAGAGCCGTGCGAAATGCCCAGACTTGAAAGTAAAAAAGACTTCAAACAATAATTTTTTTTAGTTTCTTTTCTATAACTAACTTTAATTAATTTTTTCATTTACATATATTCTGACTAAATAAATTTCTTAAGAGAAAAAATAGATATTATTATAAATAAATAATAATAAATAAATAAAAATAAAGAAAAAAAAACATTGGCATTTCGCTGATTTTTTCATGTAAAGTGCCAAACCTGGCTATTTTTTCAAAAAATTTTTATGGTGAACCCCCCAGGAGAGTTCCAGGGGTGTGCCACTGGCATGGGTGGGTCGGGCCTCCAAAGTTAGTGGGGTTCTGTCATACATTTGGACTCGATTGAAGCACTCTAAATGGGTCAAAGTGGGATTTTTCAAAATTTGCCCCTACCCAAAAGTTCGACCCAAAAGTTCGACCCAAATTCTGGGACATCAGAATTCGTTTTAGAGGTATGGTTCCTTCGGCAAAGTTTCTTATTTTGATCCCTAGAATACGAATTTCACTGAGCAATGGGCGATTTTTAAATCGACCCGCCCTAGTGTTTACACTTATAATCATTGTATTTAATAATTCTTTTCAATTGAAAAAGCACGAAAATACCAAAAATTTTTGTTAATTATATTATTAATCTTACACATCATTGTAAAAAAATCATTGTGAAATCTAGCCTCTTTTTTCTCTTAGTGTTGACAAACTTGGTTATAATATTGTGTTTTGAACAGTGGTAGAGAGTATCAAAGATTTGGTACAGCCTAATTTAATACTCGTGCTTATTTTTATTAACAAATCTATAATATTAATAGACTAGGCGATTTCTTGTGACTGATGTTTTGTTCTACCGTTTTGTCCCGATTTTGACCAAACGTATATTATTTTAAAGGCATTTCTTTTCAGCTGATTTGCAGATTTACAGATTTAAAATTTTTTCCTTTATTTTGAGTAAATTGCATTTAAATTTGCTACTAACACATACATAAAATTATACAATGCTATGTGTGTGTTTATTATAATTGTTAATGTGTTTGTAATAAAAATGAGTTTGTATTTTTGTGTTGATTTGTGAAGTGGCTATAATTGATTAGCATATCATTAGGGTCTTTATTTAATGAAATCATAAAATTTCTTAGAATTTGCTCTCGAATTTGGATGGCTGGAATCTGCTAGTATTAAATAATAACCTTTAAACTTGTTCCTTCTAATCTTATCGTTTTTCAACAAAATAAATATCTTTCCAGTGCATAAAAAGTAAATCCAAATATTGATAAACATTTTGTATGGTAAACCGCTTTTTTGTTTCGAAATTAAATTGATATTTTCCAAAATTTATGGTTACTGAAATACATTTGAGCATTTCTGAAATGGCAATTGATGTTTACTGAAACACAATTGATACTTTCTGAAAATCAATTGACGTTTTGTGAAATTACAATTGGAAAATGTGTAGATGTAAGTCAAAAACTTAAAATATAGAAATATTTTTAAAAAATTCTGCAGAAAAGTTACCAAAATTAATAAATTTTTATTAAAATCTTTAAATATTTACTTCATTTACTAGCTGTTTTGACCCGGCGCACTGTGGACCATATTTTGAGAAGGCGGCCAAAAATCATATATTTTATGGTTACCGATTTTAAAGCTATGTCACTCATTTGAAAGTAAATACCGTGAGCCTTGGGAGCCAAAAAATTGCGACTCTATTTCACAGCGAACAGGGTCTTCGAAAATGGACTTTCTCAGTATTTTGCTAAAATTAAAAATTTCTTTGAAAATTTTAATGTTTAAATGACTGTAACTTTTTTGTTTTAAAAGATTTTATAGATCTTAAGCTATTAATGTTAGAAATATAGTCACTGACTCGTTTAGAAATTAAAAAAATTTTTAAAAGATCCAAATTTCATGAAAATCTACTACTTAATAGAGCATAACTCCTGCCCATCAAAAGCCATCAAAAAAAAGTTGCACTCTTCTATAGTCCGAACCCTCCCCTACACTCCTATACCCAATTGTATACCCCCCAGTTTCCGCCCGTGTGCACCAGAACAAAGTCAGATATTTTGTGCAAAATTTATGAATACAAAAGTTTTTCACCATGTGGTTAGCGTATAATGAGTTTGCCCTGATATTTGTAACTATCAAAAATATTGGACCTATACCCATCTTTTATTATACTGATCAACTGAAAATCACTTTCTAAGTCGATTTAACGATGTCCGTCCGTCCGTCTGTGTGTTATGAATACAAAATTTGGTCGTACCGGTGTATTTTTTTGCGTGAGTTTGTTTGCTTTTTATACTGACAGAAAAAGGAAACGGTAGAGTAGAGTTGACACGAGTTGTTATAAAAAAGGGTTGAGACATAATGCGCTTAATTGTTAAATTATATTAATGGGGGAAATCTTTTTAGTTTTGGCAGGTACATTTCCATTTAATTTTTCAAAAACATTAATAGTCGGAACTTGAGTTATATAGTTTAAATAACTGACAAAATGGGGAAAAAAAATTAAATAACAGGTAGATGGTAAAAAAATCTATTGCGACACAGCCTTTTAAGATGTGATCAGCTATGCTTCGCCTTTTAAAAGGGGTCTGCGTTTTCTATGCTTCAAAAAATGGTAGTAAAAGATGAAAAATTTTATTTTACATAATTGCAAGAAAGAGTATTTTTAATAATATATCCACAATTATTATTCATTACAGTTTAAACAATGGCTAAATACAGTTATAGAGATCTCGCTGATATTTATTTTCAACAAAAAAATGTAGATGATAAAATTTTGCACATACTGCGCAACCATTTCTTTAAGAATTTTAACCTGCAAGAAATTGAAATACACAAAGAAAAAACTCCAACTTTTGCATAAGACTTGAAAAAACGATCCAGAAACTGCAGCATCTATCACAGGTGTAGATCATGAATTAATAAGACGATTCAAAATCATATTACAAGTTCTAGCATGCAGCAGAGAGATAAATGCAAAAAATTTTGAGTGCGCCAATAAAACAGCTATATTTTATAACGGAAAATACTCCTGGAGAGATATGCCATCCACAGTTCACAAAACTTTGTACCATGGGAAACAAATAATTCAAAACAATATGCTACCAATTGGAGATCTATATGAAGAAGGGCAAGAAAAAAGGAACAAAGACTACAGATTCTTTCGCGTGCAAAACACAAGAAAATGTCCAGATGTTGCACTAATGAAGACCTTATCACTATTTTGTTGTGCGCTTCAAATCCATATATGTCCAACATTCGACAAAAATTGAAAACTACCTCTGTTGAATTAGACCAAGAAGCTGAACAACTTCTAGAAGATGAAAATCAAGGCTATTTAGAAGAAATATTTACTAAAATTGTTTGATTTAAAGTAGTTTTTCAATACACTAACAATAAGCTATAACCTTTTTTATATAGTTAACAATTTTTCTTGATTTAAAAATTTATATATTTTATAAATTGACAATAAAAATTGATAAAGAAATAATTAAAAAGACAATAAAAAATTGTTTAACCAAAGTAAAAACATGCGACTTTTTAATTGAAACTTCTCTATCTTGAACCAATATCGGTTAACTTTTACATTCGCTGCTGAATAAATTATATTTTATCTCGGGCTTTTTCAAAGAAGCCAACATTTGGCTCTTGTGAACATTAGGACTAAAAAGTTTACCGGGGCCAAAGTTTGGCATTTTCTGACAAAACTTAACTTACAAAACTTTTAAAAAGTGTTAGTTGTAAAACTAATTGAAAAAATAAGACATTAATAAAAAAAAAATATTTTTAACCTTTAATACTTTACTTTTGTACAAAAATTCAACTAAAAATGAAAATGTATTTTAAACCCTCCATAACTTTTTTATTATCGTTCGATATTTACGTTTTATAACAAAAATTAAAGGCTAAAGGCCCACCTACCAAACAAAAAAACCACATATCAAAACTCCAATCCAATCAAAATTTATGGATTTTTAGCCGCCACTCTGCGGCTTGCTCGGATTTCCCGAAGATATACATACACATTGGAGTCATTTTATCCGTTGTTTCTTAAAATACCAAGTAAATATTTTATTCGGAAAAAAAACTAAGAAATAACTTAAATGGAATATTGTTTGAATGTACACTGCTTTCAATTAAATATGACAAAAATCACATAGATAAAAGATCACTCCTATGAACTACGTTCACAGTTTTTCGGATTTGAATAAATATGTGCAAATGTTAATCGCTTAAAACTCGTGAGCATGCGACATATAGTTGACAATGCGAAAAGCATTGTGCCTCCAAATGAAAACTGGCAATTTTTAATGCTTGCCTTTAGATTTTATTTACTGTAAATGCAATGCTAACTTGACTGGGAAATCCAGGCGTTTGAAAAGGAATAGTAAATCTGCTGGTATGACGAGCATTCGTGATATGAAAACATTTTCTCCTTCATTTAGCTAAGCTTGTTAATATAGTTTCTCCGATATGGTTTTTGCATTGAGATTCCGCATAAGAATAATTGCAACTCCAATCTTAAGTTCTAATTTGTGGAGTGGAACTCTCGATAATTCAATGGAATTGAGAAACACAGGGGGGTATTTAGCGCATTGCTCTTCAGACACAATGGTATCAATTGATTTGTATACTGTGGAGATGCCGGAAATTTAACACAGAATTTGATGGTTAATGTGATCCATGGATGTGTTTTTTGGTGCTTGCAGTGGTCTTCGCATAACCGGGATTCGTCGGACATTTTTCGGTTAATTTCCGGATAGACTTCGGATAGAAGTTGTTCTACAGAGGACACCAAATTGGAGAATACTGGTTTAGATGATATTTCTTCATTGATGTCTTTAACCACTTTACCATTTACAATTTTTAGTAAATCTGCTGCATGTTTTCCGGCAGTGGAATCATTTAACAGATGCACTCGTATATTGATGAAAAACTTGATCTAAAAACTTGGTTCCAAATAAATTTCATCAGCCACTGTTCCTCTTGGAATTACAGGTATTTTCGATTTAAGACCTCAATTGCACGCTTGTGGGACATGCTGAACTCGTCCCATACCATTCATTTGCATATTCGTAGGGAAACTCCCAAACTGCTCTTTTTACGAATGTTGCAAGTGGGGGCCTCGTTCTGGGGTAATTTGATAACCAAGTGTGCAGTTCTACCACTGCAACCCCTGAAGAAGCTACTGCAGTGGCGATGTTGGAGCCTTTACGGATGTTGCCAATAAAAGATTTACTGGGAATGTTTTCCTTATGCCACCAGGAGCATCCAAAAAGAAAGGAGCTCCATAATCTCTTCTGATATGCGTTTATTATCGCGTCAAAAAGAACGTTTTGTTCGGGGGGTAATCTAGGCATCTTTTCCTCGACCTCTGCATTAATATCAGGGAGGCTGTAGCTTAATTCTCTCGAAAACTCATCGGCCACATTTTGTAATCTATATGACAGCGTAATACCAAACTGGCCTGTTTCTTTCTCCACTATCGATATCAATTTATCCTCAATACTAAATAGAGCCTCGTTGTAGGTGTCACCGTTAAATGTAGCATCAGAAGTAATTACTTGTCTTCGACGAAAAATGTTTTCTACGGCTAGGTCTTAGTGTGTGTTTATTCTTATTCTTTTCAAAGGCTGTACCTGTGTGCGAAATTTACAGATGATCGGTTCCATAGTTTAGGCATGGTTGCATCAACATTTGGTTTTATAACGTTACACAAAGTGGGCGTAAAAGAGGACATGGCATCAAAGCAAAATCTAGTACAGCCTATAGCTCCATCCAGAGAAAGCACAATCTATGTGCCAAATTTGATGTGATTCGATAGTTTTGACGAGAAAAGGTAACAAACAAACAAACAAACATGTCATTTTTATTATATTTATATGGATTATTAAAGTAATTTTATATGTAAGGCACCTAATTGTTAAGAAATTATGAAGATACTCTTTTTAAAAAGGTACCTCTTTAGGAAGATATGTACTAACTTAGGAAAACCTACTTTGTTTGACTTTTTTAAGGAAATTTTTTTAAGGATATCCAATTTTTTAGAAAAAGGATTTTTAAGAAGTATATTTAATGCACTTTTTTAAGAAAATATACTTTTTAAGAAAACCTTTATAAATTCTTAAGGATAAATATTTCATCATTTAATTACAACAAAAATATCGAAGAAACACTAATATATATATACCTATGTATTTTATGTATTGGATGTGTGGGCACAATATACAATTTAAAGAAAATATTAGTAAAAGGTAAATTTAGCTAAAGTGGGCAATATAGTTAACTCTAAGTGTTTTTCGTTATAACAACTTCCCAGTAAAATAAAATTAATATTTTTGATAATGTGGTAACATCAAAGGAAAACCCGATTACTTTTGACCAAACTAATTTGTGTCGTGTGGTAAATACACTAAAGTATATCAAAAAAATTTAAAATGATGACGCCAAACATGGAAATTTTGCAAAAAACAGGAAATAATGTTAATTTCTTCTTTTTCTTTATTGGTCAGAATATGTAGCAACATTAAATAAATAAACCTCACGTTCATCCCTTTAGCTTATCGGGCACTTTCAGATTAAAGTATACTTAACAAGTAAGAAAATTATAGTCGGTCTAGACCGACTATATGATACCCTATACCATGCGTTTAGAGACCCTATCTCTTAGGCCCAACTAACTGGACATAGAAAATAAGCAAAAACCAAATTTGAGTGGGATTTTTATTATTTTTTTTTGGCTGCAGATATGAAAAAGTTCATATCGGATGCTATATCTATATAGGGACTTGGTCCAAAAATGGACCGATCCTGAGCATGTTTGGTAAAGTCTCTTGTATTTTGCAAAAATATATACAAACAAAATTTGAGAAGAATCAGTGCAATATTTTTGTTTTTTAATAGATTTAAGTGAAGATCGGGAAGCAGCTCTATGTGGGGTCAAAGGGATAATTTTTGGACTACTCATTAATGGATGTAATGAATGCAAACAAACCCAATTTGAGTAAGATCTATATGACAATTTGGATCTTATGGCAATTTATGTCGATTTCATATGGGTAATTTGTATGGGGGCTAGGTCTGAACATGGACCGATTCTCACCAATTTCAATAGCGTTCATCCCATGGCCGATAAAAGCTTATATACCAAATTTCATCAAAATATGTTCATATTTGCGACCTGCAGTTTGATTACAAAGTTTACATGGACACACAGACGGACGGACGGACATTGTTAAATCAACTCAGAAAGTGATTCTGATTCGATCGGTATAATTAAAGATGGGTCTAGCTCAAATATTTTTGGTTGTTACAAACAGCAGCACAAAGTCATTATACCCAAACCACATAGTGGTATAGGGTATAATAAGTATTACTTATAATAACGAAACATTATAAATATTTATGGTCATATGATCCTTTAGGAAGTACGGGAACGTATATATAATAGTCTGTCCGATAACATCCCAACTTTAGCTGTTGGCAAGTTGTAATAATGGGCCTAAGAGACGCAAAACACATTATCATGGCTGGCATTCTTACAATGATGTTTAAATAATATAATTAACAAAAATTTTACGTATTTTCTTGTTTTTTATTTTATTTGAAAGCAATTATAAAATGCAATCACCATAAATGTAAACACATACATTTACATTTTTGTGCGATTGTTATTTTTTTTTTGCTTGCTGTTGTTTCCAAATTGTGGTTCAAAATTGTGTATGCATCACTGTGTACCTATCGATATGCACATACTCTGTTATGTATAAATATTTTTCACTGTTTTTAGATATTTATATAAAATTTTATTAGAGTATCTTACTCGGGTATTGGAACTAGAGCCTCCAAATGCAATACCAAATTTCTGCAGATTAGGACGAATATTTAAATCTAGATAGTGCGACGTACTCGACTTATTGCGTACAGGAGAATGTTTTCAACAGACAGACAGACAGACGGAGATCGCTAGATCGACTCCTCCTTTTATAAGGATCAAGAATGTATATAGTTAATGGGGTCTTTAGATTTTATTTCGATGAGTTATAAACGGATTGACAAACTGATATATACCCACAGCACAGTGGTATGCGGGTATAAGAACAGAAAATCGCTTATATATCAAAAGCTGAACGTAAAAAGGCAACCATTTAGCTCCCCATTCACAATTACTCATATGAAATAAACGGTAAATATTATTAGGGTTGCCAGAACGAAAAAGCTTGAGTAACATATAAATGATTATATTTCGAAAACTAACCGCCTTAGAGCTAAATATTATGCATTTTTTCACTAGCTACAATACCGTTTAACTTTTGTGGGGAACATATAATCGCTTATATCTCAAAAATTAATCGTCGTATAGAAAAATTTTTGACATTTTTCCTCCGTTTCGAAAAACGAAATCCGAACTGAGCCCAACTCATAGCATAGTCTGTAATTCGGAGTCATTGCAACTCTATAATTCGGATTGAATATAAATAGTTATTATACCCTCCACACCACTGCGCAGAGGGTATATATCAATTTGCCAATTCAGTTGTAACTACTCGAAATACATTCCTGAGATCGCATATACTATATATTATTCTTGATCCATATAAAAGGAGAAGTCGATCTAGCGCTGCCGTCTTTCTGTCTGAATGTCTGTCTGTCTGTTGAAAACATTCTCCTGTCCACAACAGGTCGTGCAGGTTGTACTATCTAGGCTTAAAACGTTCGTCATAATCTGCAGTAATGTGGTATTTGATTTGCAGCCTCTAGACCAAATAGATGCGGAATGACGTATCAAAATGTAGAGATACTCCCCGACCTAAGGTGGGCCGCTAAAAATTTTAATATTTGTTTTAATATTAATGGTGTTTTTTTTTCTGAAAAAAAAAAAAATGTACACTTTGTACTGTTACATTTTTATAATGTTTGCCTCACCCATTTAAGATGTTGCATTTTTAATGGTCAGAATAGAATGTAAAATTACAACTTTGCAACATTTTTTAATGAACAGCTGATTTTCTTGACGTTTTCATTCTTGGACACCAAAACAGAGAAAATAAACATAAAAGGACATTGATATTTTCCATATTAATAATTTTTTTTTTTTTTTTGTTTCTTCACACATATACACATATATAAACAATACAAATGTCAGCTATTTTATCGTCCGATTCTCTCCTTCTAATTTTTTAGAGTGCGAAAAATTCACCTTTTCCACATTTTACAGTGCGACAATTTTAGAAAAGAACACGTTACCCTTTCGCAAGGTTGACTTTTTTTTAGAAACGAACACAAGATTAGAAAAAAAAGTGTGAAGTTGGAAAAACGTGTAACATTTTTGACAGAATAGAAAACGCCATTAGTAATTTGATTTTAATTAACTTGCCCCAATGTTTCTTTGTATAGGATTATGTTTGTGGCAAAAGCATATTTTTAGGTGTTTGCAAATTTAAACTTCTTTGAAATTTTTGTATATAAAACTTATTCTGAATAATTCGCATCATGGCAACCACTGATTTACATCTTAAATATATTTACGCTGATCCCTGACTCATTGACTGACTGACTGATTCTGTAACGCTGAAATAATACATACACATAACACTCCATACAAAGCTATGCGAAATACACAAACAAAATTTAGTCTTTCTCATTTTATACAAACCCACACACAATTTTCTCTCTTCTTTGTTAACGACCAGTGCTGCTAATAAAATCTTCTGAAAATGTACAGTTTTGGAAACTAAATCGCCAAAATCTTAATTTTTAAAACAAGAAATTGTCAAGAAAATTATTTAAAAATTAATTTTACCGGTTATAAAACTCGAAAAACTATTACAATAGGAAACAATAAAATTTATTTATATCATTCATATCACGAATATTATTGCAGCATTGGTTATTTCTATATATAAAAATGTATTAGTGATGAAATTTCAACAAAAAAATTTAACTCAGCAATTAACTAAATAATTTTATTGATATGTATCTAGAGCCGAAACATATAATATAGGTTTAAAGTATCGCCGTAATTAAAACTTAAATCTTAAATGGATTTAATATCTATACATATTTTGTAATTTACATTTACACTGAATAAAAACGATCAATTTTCGATAAACAACCCATTAGTTGTTAATCCTTGAAAATTTAAAATCTTCAATCATAATTTTAGCAAATTTAACAAATCATTTTAACAAATTGAAAGATTTTCGAAGTTACGACAAATCGTCAAAATGGGCAGCACTGCTAACGACAATAGCAGAAAATGAGAAAATATAACAATGAGCAGTTCTGGCTGCCACTACATGTGCAGATTCCGTGTTACATATGGAATAATTTGAACGCAAAAAAATGCATCAAAAAAACTAATATGTATTGTTGGTCAATGAAAAAATTCTGCAAAAAAAGTTATGAATGAAATTTTAACGATTTTAATTTTAACGATTTTTCTTCTCAGTTAACATCATCCGATTTGCATAAATACTTCTTTTAACAAACTAAACTTTTCCATATGTCTGTTTCGTTTTTCATCTCAAAAATGTTTTGTATTGTTAGAAGTGCTTTCGCTCAGGTTCTCTGGTACCAAAGAGTATGCTTTTTTGGTAAATATTTAAGAAAAAAGAGATCTTCAATGTGGATTTTGTTGTTGTCCAACGTATGATTTCGTTTAAAGCTCTGTATTGAAAAGCACTTGAAAAAATAGTGCAATTTTTAGTTTAAAATTTTAATTATTCTAAATTTACATAAATAAATTAAATTGTAATTTCAGAAGAGAGGTGGGAAAATAATTTTTTTTCACTCATAATATTAAGTTTTGCATAATTTGAACAAGGTACGAAAGCTCTAAGAGGTGTGCAATTTTTTAATGATATTTTATATTTTCTTTCAGATATTACTAATTTAGATAATCTCCGAATAAAATATAAGGAGAACCTTCGAATTTTCAGTTTACTGTTGTACTGAAAGAGAATTATTTATATAATAATAAGAGTATTCAAACAACCAACATATTTAATAAACCGGCTTTCGGGTTATTCGAAAAATGGATTTTTTGAAAAACCCGGTTTCAAATACGATTTTAGGTTAGGAAAAACAGTTAACCCTTTTTTTTTTGTATAATTTTCATTAATAGAATTACAAAAAAATAGAACAAAAAATAAAAGGTATAGATTTTGTGTTCAATTTTGCCTTCATATATAAATGATTTTAACATACTGCAAATGAATTATTAAAAAAGAATATGTACATTGTACATTGCACTTATCTTTTAAACTATGCTACATAGAGCAAATATTGAATCTATATATTTTTTACCAAATTAAATATTTATAAGAAAAATTTGTATTCCAAAAAAATTTTAAAATGCATTAAAATTTGGGAAAACCCGCATTTTTTACCAGAAATCAAATTTTTATATTAAAAAATCAAACAAAATTTATATTTTTTTATTTGTTGTTCAATTAATATATTCCTACCCAATAAACAAATTAAAAAATTTAAAAGTTATGAAACGATCTATTATAAAAAATTACAAAAACATGTAATTTTCGACAAACATAATATTATTTTTTGATATTCAACACCCCACGATATACGTTGAATCTCTGAAAGTACACAGTATGTCGAAAAAGTCTTTTGCATATATTACTTTCTGAAGTTGCCTAAATACACCTTTAATTTATGTATAATATTTCTATTTAAATCTTAAGTTCATATTTTATAAAATCTTTTGTTCTTTAGTTCATTTGTAGCACCGATCTAAAGAATTTTCAATTGGGGTAATAATACCTTATCTAATTTGTTGAATGAGAAGTGTGATTATATTATTTTTGTGACCTACAATATGATTGCAGATTTGATTAATTAAATTCGCAAAGTAAGGTAATATTTAGTTTATCTTTTTAAATCAATTTAAGAAATTTATCTTTTAGACTTAAAAACTTCATTTGCATCAAAAATCACATAAGAAAATTTCAATCCGTAATTCAAATTAAATGCAATATTTTGTTCTTTAACCAATTCGTCAATATCACCGATATACAGCATTATCTTTATCACTTTAGGTATTAAAAAAAAAATTTTATGAATGAAAAGTTGAATGTATGAATTGATTTAAGTTTGTGTGTGAAGTTGTTTTGTTCTAGGCTTAGGTTTATTCCAGTTGTAAATGAATGAGAACGACTTTTTATCTGTTTTGATACTCATGTGTATAATTTCCACAAACACAAACTTTTTTCATATGTACATACATATGTAACAATATAATTTTATATTTAATACTATATTAAAATAAATTTAATTTATTATAAATTTTTCATGGATTTAAATTTAAAGTGTTTATTTTATTCATTATTTTTTAACGGGCGCCTAGGCGCCACACAATCAACTAGTTGAAACATACTCGTACAACCAACCACGAGTAACGGACAACCATTGCATAAAAGTTATGTTTCTTCTCGAGTAAGTACTGTTTTGTGTAGTTAAAGAAAAATTATATTGTTAATAATATTGTTTCGTTAATATAAAACTTAATCTAAAATCAAATAATATTTCATGTAATAAATAAAAGTCTTCAAATCCTTATTATTAATTTTTTAAGGAATCATAACCGCGATGGATAAATGGTTGAAAAAAACTCCTGGACAAAAACAAACAATTGGAAATGAAAAAGAAAAGGAAAAAGAAAAACAAAGCACTGTAGAAACCAAAACAGTGAAGAGAAAATTTGGCGAGAATCATTCAACAAGTATCCAAACATCAAAACGTTGGAAAAGAAAATATGATTCTAAATAGTAATAGTTATATTCGTTTTAATAGTTTTCATTCGTTTTATTGGAACAAAGAGATTTTTGAAGACATATTATTTTGTGAACCAATCACTCGCGGAACTGATGAAATAATTTTGAATATGCTAGACAATTATATAACACTAAAACAAGTAAGAAAATTATAGTCGGTCTAGACCAACTATACGATAACCTATACCATGTGTTTAGGTCCAACTAATTAGATATAGAAAATAAGCATAAACAAAATTTGAGTGGCATTATTAATTTTTTTGGCTGCAGATATGAAAAAGTTCATATCGGGTGCCATATATATATGGGGACTAGGTCGAAAAATGGACCGACCCTGACCATATTTGGCAAAGTCACTTATATTTTGAAAAAATATATACAACCCAAATTTGAGAAACATCTGTGCAATATTTTTGTTTTTTGATAGATTTTAGTGAAGATCGGGAAGCAGCTCTATATGGGGCCTATGAATAAGAATTGCACTATAGGCATTATTTTTGGACTGCTGATTAATGGATATAATAAACACATAAAAACCCAATTTGACTGAGATCTATATGGTAATTTGGATCTTATGGCAATTTATGTCGATTTCATATGGGTCATTTGTATGGGGGCTAGGTATGAAAATGGACCGATTCTCACCAATTTCAACAGCGTTCATCCTATAGCCGATTAAAGCTTATATACCAAATTTCATCAAAATATATTCATATTTGCGATCTGCAGTTTGATTGAAAGGTTTACATGGACACACAGACGGACGGACGGACGGACATCGATAAATCGACTCAGAAATTAATTCTGAGTCGATCGGTCTATTAAAGATGGGTCTAGGTCAAATATTTTGGTAGTTACAAACAGCAGCACAAAGTCATTATACCCAAACCACGTAGTGGTATAGGGTATAAAAACTTGATTGGAAAATTTTCATGTGCGCCGACGAAGTTTTGAATAAACCCATTTTATAGGAAACTTTTCAACGATTTCAAATATGCTACTATTAATAATATCACATTTTTAGTTTAGAAGATTTAACCGTTCAAAGTTGACCGACTTTCGGTTTTCAAAAAAACACACAATTTTTAGTCAATTTGTTGCGATTTCAGGTGTAATATCACGAAAAATAGGTAACGAATCGCCTTATTTTTTGTTTGTGTTGATTGATGTATTTATTAAATGAATAATTATAAAAACAAAATTAACTGTTTGCTGTGTGTTTCTCCTGGTAAATCACTATTTAAAAACTATCCATTTTTTCACTATTTTTCAACTTTGACGGAAAATAAAAAAAAATCTATATTTTTCTATATTCGCCATATTTGGAAAACATGTTCTTTGATTATTTCTTTACATAATTCAAAAGGCTTTATCTGCCCGTACGTGCCCGTTTGGCTTCTAGATGTAAAAAAGATTAAAAAGACATGGTTGCAGAAATTGTATGGCGTGCATCCCATACATGTTTTGACTGACAGTAGTTTGATCTAATAGTTTGAAAATTGCATTTTAAGTCGGTTGTCTACCTGTGAGCCTCTGCCAAAGTCTACTCCCAATATTCTGTTACAGACACAGGATGCACAAAAAACTGCTCATTGAAATTCGCTGGTACGCACCTCACTTAAAAATTACTTTGGAGTACAAATGGTCAAGAACAATATTGACTTATGGTCCCTCCAGGTAGGCACAAATCTTATTTAGACACGAGCATAATATCAAAATTGCATAATTCAGCCTAAATCCATTGTATGCAGGGAACAGGTACATTTTTAGGCATGGTAACATAAGCCTATATATTGCAAAATAAACATAATGACTTATGGTCCCTCCAGTTAGGCACAAATCTTATTTAGACACGAGCATAATATCAAAATTGCATAATTCAGCCTAAATCCATATGTATGCGGGGAACAGGTAAATTTTTAGGCATGGTAGCATAAGCCTATATATTGCAAAATAAGCATAATGCCTGGATTAGTCTACGACTGAAAGTTGGCGCAACAAGTACTGAAACCATGGCGTTAAACAATTTAAAATTATTTGAACTATTTAGAAGGTCAACCACACCAAATTTTTTCAGGGAAGCTGCTTTAGAAGAACTTGATAGCTTATACGGAAATATTGAGAGAAGCGAAATTATAAAAAATAATTTTTATCTGATATATGCAAATATTAAGGCAAAATGGGTGAAATCTAATCGAACCATTCAGAACTTCAACTCCAAATACGAGGACTGGCTTAATGAAGACACCATCCTGGATATATTGGCAGTAGATAAACCCACCACATCAACCAGAGGAGCAAAAGGAAGGCCAAAAAAAAGTATTGAGGAGTGTTCAATTTTCACAAGAAAGAGGAAACTTGCCGATGCCACCAATGACTTGACCACGAAGCATTTATCGGACGTGCTGTCTATTAAATATACAAAGGATAGTGAAAGAGTTAGGTCGCAGATTACAAAATCTGTTGCTGATGCAAGCCCACTGCGACTAAAAAGGATTAAGGAAAGCAATCCCACGCCCACAAACGCACACATTAAAAAGTATGGTTCCGAAGAAGCCTTGGCCTTGTTTATGGACTTACAACTTTCCAAAGAAAAATATGAGATACTACGGGCATCCTTGATGCGACACGGGGCTGACGTTTTACCAGGATACAAGCATATTACGCAAGCCAAAATAAATTCACGACCACTGCATACGGAGTTTACGGAAGTCTCTGTGAAAGCCAATCTGCAGGATCTCATGGGCCATACAGCAAAACGGTTGTTGGAGAGTCTTCCTGAAAATGAGGTGAAAATTCTTCCTGAGAAACTGACATTGATCAGCAAATGGGGCTGCGATGGATTATCCGGACAAAGCGTTTATAAGCAAAGGATATCTTCCGATGACGCTACGATATCGGACGGAAATATGTTTATGGCATCTGTTGTTCCTTTGCGGCTTAAATCTGATGTTTCCCTACACTGGAAAAATCCACGTCCGTCATCAGTGCATTATTGCCGACCAATAACGTTTCAGTTTGCAAGGGAATCGGCAGAACTCATAAGGACTACGGTGAAGGACATTGAAGAACAAATAAGCAAGATTAAGCCTACAAAGCTGCAAATTGGAGAAGGAAAATATATTGAATGCAATTACGAGTTCCACCTGACCATGGTTGACGGAAAAGTCATAAATGAACTGACAGGAACTACCTCAACATTATCATGCCCGATTTGCAAAAAGAGTCAGAAGAACTTTGGTAATTTAAACGATTCTACAAACGAGGAGAATTACGAATATGGAATGTCACCATTGCACGCAAGGATAAGGTGTATGGAGTTCTTGCTAAAACTGGCGTATAGCCTACCACAAGAGGAGGAAAACTTCGATGAAAATACATCAATAAAGGATAAGGAAAAGATCAGAAAGAAGCAAATACAGGATGCTTTTTTTAAACAAGTTGGACTAAAAGTAGACTGTCCCAAGCACGGATACGGTAACTCAAACGATGGAAACACTTCTAGGAGATTTTTTGAAAATGATGAGGCAGTAACTAGAATCACTGGAATTGACAATCAAATCGTGAAAAGATTGGGAACGATCTTAAATGTTTTAAACTGCAAAGAAAATGTCAATTCTACAAAATATGGAGAATATGCATCGAAAACTGCATCTCTTTTAGCAGAAATGTATCCACAGGAGAAGTTGACCCGACCGTCCATAAAATATTGGCGCATGGCAAAGATATAATTTAGTACCAGTCTTTGCCAATTGGAGAGCTTTCTGAAGAAGCACAGGAGTCTCTTAACAAATTTTATAAAAAATATAGATTGCAGAACACATTCAAAGCATCAAGGGTAAGGCAAAATGAGGACCTCTTCAACTTGTTGGCAGCATTTTCCGATCCACTTATTTCTTCCCTGCAGCATGTGAAGTCACGAATAGAGTTAGAAAATAATTATAGTTTAGAAATGATTAGTCTTTTAGATATACCTTCTCTTACGAATTGAAAATCAAAATTGAAAAAATAAATTTAAAAAAGAAGTATTTTTTTTTAATTTGTTGGGTAATAATTTAAAACATAACCCCTAAAGAAAAAAAATAAAAACAATCTAAAAATGTAAAAATAATTTTTTTTAGTTACCATAAAATTGATTTTTCTAAAAATTTTAACTTTGATAACCCATAAGTAGGCCCCTACAAAGCGTAGCACCCTTTCCAAACGCTCATTTCATAGGCTGAACAGTTATCTATCATATGCTGTTTAAACTGTTCAATTATGTTATTCGGTTCAAAAGATATGATTTTTGCAACGAAATAACTCAAATGGCGCCACCGTGCGACGGTGCATGAGCAATGTGTAGTAAAAACAATGGTGTTGTGACACGCTTTCTTCAAAAATGTCCAAGTGCAATATGGACTCACTGCACTATTCATAGAGAAGCGTTAGTATCCAAAAATATACCAAAAATTCTCAATACTGTTTTGACGACCGCACTAAATATTGTAAATTTTATCAAGAGCAACCCATTACAATCACGTTTATTTCAAAAACTCTGCGAAGAAATGGGAACTTTACATAAGTCTCTGCTTCTGCATACAGAAGTCCGCTGGCTATCGAGAGGTAAAATCCTGACAAGACTTGCCGAACTTCACGAAGAAGTTGCAACATATTTAAATGAATATAAACAAAATGAGTATACAACAGCTTTGCGCGATATATTTTCTCTGCAGATATATTTTCGAAATTGAACGAATAAAATTTACAATTACAAAGAACAAATGGAATTGATATATTTTCGGTTCATAGTAAAATTAGAGCTTTTACAAAAAAACTTATGTTGTGGAAAAATAATGTTCAAGATTATAAATTTGACTGCTTTGATACATTCCAAACTTTTATCATTGAAAATGAAGTAACACCAGATAATGACTTCATTTCTTTAATATTTGAACATTTGGCCAGACTTACGGAAAATTTTGATTTTTATTTCTATGAAGAAATTAAGAATTTTGAGAAAGTGATTTAGTTACCGGTATATCGACAAAAGCGGACGAGGAGTTGCTTGAGTTGCATGAAGGTAGTGCTGTATAATTGAATTTTGACCGTACAAAATTGTTACCGATTTGGTTGTGAGCACACATCCTACTCTACACACTGCAGCGGTAAGAACATTACTTCCCGGGAATCCCGGGATCCCGGAAATATATTCAATCCCGAAATCCCGGGATTCATGATCCCAAATCCCAATCCCGGAAAAACCATTATTGTTATTAACTAATTTCCAAAAGTAAATTAAAAATCATTTACATTCACTGTTGCCAGATTTGACGATTTTTTGTGTCAATAACAGCCAAATAACGATTGGACGATTTTGCTCTGAAAATTACGATTTTTACACATATCGAAAATTGACAATATTTTATCTGTAAACTATATTATATTGTGACAACCATATAATTTTCAGTTAATTAAAAAAAGACAACTATTTTTTTCTTTACACAGCAATACATATGTAGAATTATGTGATCAAATTTTAAAAAGATTTGATTTTGAGAACTTCAATTGATCCAAACTTTATAATAAATGAAAAAAACTAATCCTTTTTTATTGTTGTTAAAGAGTTTCCATATTTTATTAATGAAGAGGATAAACAAAATTTATATTCTGAATTTGGACAGTTAAAATTTTTGAATTTTAACAATTATTTTGATGATGGCCTCTTAGATTTTTGGAAGAAAATTTCTTAAACGTGCAGATTCTAGATATTTATTTCCTACTTTAATAAAATATATTAATTTTGCCACATTATTCAGGCAATGTTGAAAGAATATTCAGTCAAGAAAATCTGAATAAAACAAGAGTAAGAAATCGATTAGGAAAAAATTCTATGGTAGGAATTCCTTTTAAAAAATATTATTTAAAATTAAATAAAAATAATTGCTATGGCATTGCAATAAAAGCAGATTTCATAAAAATGTTAAATTCTGAAATTTATATATAAAATGTGAATATAAACAGAATTATTTAATTTTGAATTAATTTATTTTCAAAGAGTTTGAAAATTGAAATTACAAATTACAAATTTAATGATATGCGATTGATATTTACGACATTTTCATATACAAATATTAAACATGTGCCGATAAATGTTTTACTTTGAATTGTTATGGTTTTTTTATTTAATAATTTACTTATTTTTTAAAAAAAATAAGAATTTTATCTTCTTTGTTATTTTTGGTTTTCTTTGTTAAATAAAACAAATCTGTGGCAATATAACATAACATCTTAAGTCGAAAATTACAGTTTTGATATATTTCACATTTTATGTAAAATTAATTTGATTTAGATTTTATAAAATATTTTTAACCCATTAAGTAGATAAACTATTATTTAAGACAAAAAGGTTGATTTTATAAAAATATATTATTTAGAAATATTCTATATGTAATTGTTGTTTTATACTTAAAATTTTTTAATAAAATCAATTTACAGAAAAACAAAATCTTACTTAAACTTAAAATGTTCTAATGAATTGGAGACTATAGTATTACTATTCTTAAGTCGAGATATGATGTTTTACAAAATGAAATATTTTGCCTATCTGAATATTTTAAGTTTACATAACAGATTAGTTCAATATTTAGTTCAATGTTTGTGTCTATTAAGTTTATTACAGAATTGTTAGTTCTTAACTTTATTTAAGTTGATATAAGTTTTTATGCCGAAAGCTTCAAAAAACAAAGTCGTGTCTAAAAAAATAAGTTAAGTTAAGATGTTATGACGTATTAATTTATTTTCAAAAGCAATAAAGTTAAAAAGTAAACTGCGATAATTTTCTATTAATTGATTTAATTGAAAAAAGTGCAGATGGAAATATGCATCCTGAAAAGGAGAATCCTAATATTAATAAAACTCGATTTTCACTTAAGTCGACTTAAGATGTTATTTCATATTGCCACAGAAATATATACATACATATACGTAAATGAAAAATTAGATTGTTTTTATTTTGACGATTTTACAAAATGGAATGACGATTTTGACGATTTTTCCCCCAAAATTTGACGATTTTACACCCAGATTATCTGTTTACATTGTATAGTTTTAAGCATTTTGAATTTTGGCCGTTTTCTATTTAAATAAAATTTAATGTAAGTAGGCTTTGCTTTTCGATTGCCTTGGAAATTGTGATTTTTCAGAGTAGGTTTTACCTTTCTGTTAGAATTGGAATTACAGTCGGCTAAAATTTGTATATGCGATTAATGTCTTTATGATTTTGTGCCGTTATTTAAGTGAACTTAAAAATTAATTTTTAATTTGTTGGCAAAGAATATTGAATTTACTCATTCAATTTTTCCATTTTAAGTGTTTTTAAATAAAATAAGGTAAGCAGATATCAGAAAATTTAAGAAAACCCATATTTTGCTACATATATATTTTTAATTGAAAGTTTATTAATTTATTTCTTACTTTATCTCAGATGACAAGTAAGGCAGAAGTATGGAAATTTTACAACAGATCAGAAACAGAATCATCTGCTAAATGCAAACGCTGTCCACAAATTATTAAGACGACAGGAGGATCTACTAAGGGACTTCATACACATTTAAAAAGTATTCATAATATTGATACGCGAAAAAAGGATGGACATGATGATGCAACTACATCTCAATTCCAAAGTATTTCTACATGCAAGAAACGAAAATTCACAGATTATTTCGCTATTAAAGACGATAAATCACTTGAAGCCACAGTCTCGAGAATGGTAGCACGAAATGGATTTCCATTTTTAGTATTTGTTACTTCAATAATCTAAGAAGTGCACTGATGGCAAAAGGATTTGAGTTACCAAAAACTGCACACTGTTTCCGAAAAATGACTTTGGACTATACTATGAAAATTCGGTCATATAACATGAAAGAAATCGAGTACGAAATTAAGGGAGGACGGAAGTTTAGTGTTTCATTTGATGAGTGGACATCTAATCGAGGTCGCAAGTACATGAATGTCAATGTTCATGGTAACTCTTCAAAATACTGAAATTTGGGCCTTGTCCGTGTGCTTGGATCAATGACTGCCGAAGTATATGTAGAGCTGCTAAGTAAGAGGCTGGATAAATATAATTTGTCTCTCACTACTGATATCATATGTACTGTTACTGACGGTGCACAGTGGTTCAAAACCAAAAAAAAGTGGTAATAAGTCTGGAACTTCTAAACTATTGGTTGGATTGGAATAGTATATTCTATGCGATTGTAGTCAAGGATATAGGCTTTCAAAATATTTATTTTTGAGATACCCTGTTGTAACACAGGGTGAGCTACAGGGTGCCAAATTCGACCACCTCGAGGTCAAAAATGCTTTCAAAGCTTGTAACTTTTATAAATTAGAAGTGATTTTTACGTTTTTAAAATTTTTCCAATAACCATTAAATTATTAACAAAAAACTTGCTTATACTACCTAGTTATCGCTTATGGTTTAAAAAATATTTGATTTTAAAAATCAACATTTGAACTTTTCACCAAATTCTTTCTTGGTTTTTCGCAAATAACATTTTTATTAAAATAGACAAAAAAAATCTAAAAATATGTAGCGGTAGCCAGTACTTTTTAAAAAAATACGCTCTAGTATTTTTTGAATTATTTCAAACCGTTTAGTGAGCACAAAATCTTAAAGTTGACTTCTTGAATCAGGTTCTAAAAATTGCAATTTTTTGCCAAAAAATACCCTTCATTCTTTCACTTTTTTCTCACAACCTTGGTAAAACATGTATATATTTTTCTACATATTTTAAAAGAATATGCTTCAAGAATGGTTGTAAGTGAAATTCTTAATATTTTTGGACATGCACCCTACGTCCAGCATTGGACGAAATTGGGCAATTTTTAAAAAAAAAAAACTAAGTTTTAAAAGTTAATACAAAAACATCCGCTCGATTTCTTCAAATATTTCACCGCAGTATTAAAGCCCCAAATACCTTTATTTATTTGCCGCAATAAAATTCACCGCCGTTATATAAACGTGGTCAGGAGGGCTTAAATGGTGAAAAAAGTCAAATTTTCATACGAATTTTTTTTGTTAACATAAAAAACATATTAAGATTAGTTATTTTTATATTTTGTTTATTGATTCAGAACGGCATTTAAATTATCTAAAACACTTCAAAAAATCATTTTAATAGCGATAACAGTTTTTGAGATATTTATATTCAAATTTCAGAAAAAAATATAGAAAAACTATGGTTTTCGTTTTTTTTTTTGGTTTTTTTGGTAAAGTGTTCCCAAAATTTTAGAATGTTACTTATTATTATATACATTGTTAAAGAAGACATATTTATCTATTCAACGATATATAACATGTCTATCAAATATATTGCAACATGCTGAAATAATGACCCCAAACCACACTCCACAGGCAAAAATTTAGCTATTTCTCTATTTGTTCATATAAATGGTCATTTACATAGTGAATGACATATTTTTTTATTGTTTTTTGGTAAAGGGTTACATACGTTTTTATTACTTCAAATAATTTTAATATCTTTTCAAAGAAGGTATAATTATAAGTTAATGGTGTATGAAATATTTACCTAATGAGTTTCAACTGATCATAAAATTATTAAATAACAAATATAACTAAATTTTTTTTAATGAGTATTTTTTTATTTGTTTTATAATAGGCTTAAAATTACATAACAATTGTCTGCTTTTTTACTAGTTATTTTCTACAAAACAATCAGAAATATCAAAAGATAAAAGATGTTTTATATCCACAGCTTCGGAATCATCATTTTCTATTTCAAGACTTATTTTTGGTAACCATTTTGTTCTTATGGAGTATATTACTGGATCTGATGATATCAATAAATATTCCATTAAATCGGAATTTTGGGCTTCTTTGCTACATTTTCTTGTATTAAAAAGGTCTAAAGTGTTTGACATATCTGTTTCTAGCTTCTTGTGCTTCTTCAGTCAGTTCTCCCAATGCATTCTTTGTCACTAAGCTTTGTGTTGTAATTTTGTCTTCCTTTGTGTACTCAAATCGGATTGGCCGACATAGAAACTTAGATCCGGGTGTTAAATTACTCCAATGTCCTGATATTCTCTCTCACTAGAAGAAGAACTTGTCTCATTATATAGCCTCATTTTTAATGGTACTAATGATGTCATAAAAATTGTTGAAAAATCTATTTCTGAATTGCTTCCACTTGGTTGTCTATACTCAGAAAATCCAGATGTTCCATCGCAACCCCATTTACATATTAACGTAACTTCTGAATTGTTGCATATTTCTATTTCTTCTTTGCTAAATGTGGATATTATTCTAGATGCAGTGTTTTCAAGCAGTTCAGCTAATCCAACATTTGCACTTTCAGTATTGGATTTCACATAAGATGGTAGAATTTTATTTTTTGTTTCCTTTATCAAATCTTTTTCTTTGAGAGCTTTTCTCAAAATACCATATTTATTTCTTGTCAATCCCAAATTTAAAATAGGAGCTAACGCATCCTCTTCTGTAAATGATGTTGACGATTTTGGCGTTGAAATACTTTGCACCATACGCTTCAACTGCTTAGGAGATGCAGTTGGTAACACATCTACAATTTTAGCAGCTTCCTTTAGTTGCGTGCGTGTCAAGGCTGATTTAAAAGAATCCTTAATTTCATTAGGCGAATGGTTACTAATGATTTCTTCTTGTTTTTTCTTTTTTGTCCTTGGTTGAACATTTTCGTAGTCCTTTTTAGATCGACCAAATGCCTTTTTCTCAATTTTAGCTTTTTGAAAAGATATTCAAATTATTTGAAGTAATAAAAACGTATGTAACCCTTTACCAAAAAACAATAAAAAAAATATGTCATTCACTATGTAAATGACCATTTATATGAACAAATAGAGAAATAGCTAAATTTTTGCCTGTGGAGTGTGGTTTGGGGTCATTATTTCAGCATGTTGCAATATATTTGATAGACATGTTATATGTCGTTGAATAGATAAATATGTCTTCTTTAACAATATATATAATAATAAGTAAAATTCAAAAATTTTGGGAACACTTTACCAAAAAAACCAAAAAAAAAAAACGAAAACCATAGTTTTTCTATATTTTTTTCTGAAATTTGAATATAAATATCTCCAAAACTATTAACGTTATTAAAATGATTTTTTGAAGTGTTTTAGATAATTTAAATGCCGTTCTGAATCAATAAACAAAATATAAAAATAACTAATCTTAATATGTTTTTTATGTTAACAAAAAAAATTCGTATGAAAATTTGACTTTTTTCACCATTTAAGCCCTCCTGACCACGTTTATGTAACGGCGGTGAATTTTATTGCGGCAAATAAATAAAAGTATTTGGGGCTTTAATACTGCCGTGAAATATTTGAAGAAATCGAGCGGATATTTTTGTATTAACTTTTAAAACTTAGTTTTTTTTTTTAAAAATTGCCCAATTTCGTCCAATGCTGGACGTAGGGTGCATGTCCAAAAATATTAAAAATTTCACTTACAACCATTCTTGAAGCATATTCTTTTAAAATGTGTAGAAAAATATATACATGTTTTACCAAGGTTGTGAGAACAAAGTGAAAGAATGAAGCGTATTTTTTGGCAAAAAATTGCAATTTTTAGAACCTGATTCAAAAAGTCAACTTTAAGATTTTGTGCTCACTAAACGGTTCGAAATAATTCAAAAAATACTACAGCGTATCTTTTTAGAAAGTACTGGCTACCGCTACATATTTTTAGATTTTTTTTGTCTGTTTTAGTAAAAATGTTATTTGCGAAAAACCAAGAAAGAATTTGGTGAAAAGTTCAAATGTTGATTTTTAAAATCAAATATTTTTTAAACCATAAGCGATAACTAGGTAGTATAAGCAAGTTTTTTGTTAATAATTTAATGGTTATTGGAAAAATTTTAAAAACGTAAAAATCACTTCATATTTATAAAAGTTACAAGCTTTGAAAGCATTTTCCACCTCGAGGTGGTCGACTTTGGCACCCTGTAGCTCACCCTGTGTTACAACAGGGTATCTCAAAAATAAATATTTTGAAAGCCTATATCCTTGGCTACAATCGCATAGAATATACTATTCCAATCCAACCAATAGTTTAGAAGTTCCAGACTTATTACCACTTTTTTTTGGTTTTGAACCACTGTGCGGTGCCAGTGTTATGGTAAAAGTTGGTAAACTTATCGCTCCAGAACAACAACTGTGTCTTGTTCATGGCATACAGCTTGCAGTTTTTGACGTTTTATACGTAAAGAATTGTGTACATGAAAATAACGACAACGTTGGAATAGCAACAGACTTTGATGAAGTACATGACTCAATCCAATCAGATTATGAAGAAGATATTTATTTTCAAGAGGAATATAGAGTGACTGTTTTAATAGAAACACCGCTGCAGATCTGCTGGCCAATATTTCTCCAGTAATTGATAAAGTGCGACAGACTGTTCGCATGTTCAAGCGATCCCCAACTAAAAATGACATTCTGCAGAAGTACATTTTACAAGATGACGGAAAAGAGCTAAAGCGCCTTTTGGATTGTAAGACAAGATGGAGCAGTTTATTCGTTATGCTGGAACGTTTTAATTTTTTTTTTTTTTTAATTTTCTCAAGATTTCAATTCAGAAATGTCTTATAGATTTGAAATCTCCTATTTATTTCTCAAGTGAAGAGCTTAAGAGCATCCTCGATATTATTTCGACCCTGGAGCCCGTGAAGTTGACAGTAGAAGTATTGTGTCGTAAGGACGCAAATTTACTAACCGCCAACACCAGTTCATGCTACAAAAAGTTGACAATAACGGATCAAATGTCACAAGCGCTTAAATTACGCATTAAAGAACGACTTGATCCAGAACTCTCTGGTGTCTTACAATTTTGTACAATGTTTTCAGTTTTTCTAAATAAATAATAACAAAATTATACTAAGTTAATCCCGGGATCCCGGGAACAATAAAAACTAATCCCGAAATCCCGGGATTGAAAAAATGGCTCCGGGATTGCGATCTCACAACGTCATATATACGCGAAGTTGGATTTTCGGCAATGGTTTCAATAAAAAATAAATATCGAAATAAATTACAGTTGTCAAACTCAGTTCGCCTGAAAATAACAAAGATGTTATTGAAAAAAATAAAAAACAAGCTCATTCATCTCATGTATCCTCTTAAATATGAGGATATAACATATAAATAAAAGTTTTTAATTGTTTTTGATAAATATATAAATTAAAGTTTTTAGGCCTTTCATTGGTTTTTTACAGGTGGGTCGCGAAAAATATTTGGTTTTAATAGTGCGTCTCGACTGGTAAAAGTGTGGGGATCCCTGGTCTAAACATTTAAGCAAACAAAAATGTATGTATTAGGTCGGGTCGATTTAAAAATCGCCCAAGTGACAAGGAAAATCGTATTCTAGGGATCAAAATAAGAAACTTTGCCCGAGGAACCATACCTCTAAAACGAATACTGATGTCCCGGCTTTTGACCTATCTGTCTGTCTGTCTCACTTTGACCCATTTAGAGTGCCCCAATTGAGTCCAAATGTATGATCGATCCCCACTAACTTTGGAGGGCCGACCCACCCATGCCAGTGGCACACCCCTTAGAACACCCTGGGGGTTCCCCATACAAACATTTAAAAAATTACCATTTTTGCCACTTTACATGAAAAAATCTGCGAAATGGGTTTTTTTCTTTTTGGAGTTTATTTTTCTCTTCAGAAATTTTTATTTATTTTTATTTACTTATCAAAATATTACACTTACAATTTAATTATTAGTATAATATAATACGAAAAGCTATGACAGCGATGGTCTTAAGCTTTGTAAGATCTTATAGGATTTTTTAGAAAATTGATTAAGGTATTAATAATGTCATTGTTCATTGTGAGGTCGATTAATTGAAATAAATCTTTATTCTTGAGTATATAACTTTGAAATTTCTTTATATGTGAACAGTTTGAAAATAGATGATTAATGCTGATCGGATTAAGTCCGCAGAAGTGGCATTGTTTTGTTAAGTTTTTGAAAATAAGGTGTGAGTGGGAGATTAAGGTGTGTCCGATTCTTAGGCGTATTATTTTTATTTGGTCTTTTCTTATAAGAGTGTTGTCGTTGGTGGTTTGGAATACGTTACAGGCGTTGAGTTTTTTAGGATTATTCCTTTTATACCAGTCATTGGTTAAGTTCCAATTGTCAATTTTGCATGCTCGAAATTTAGATCTTATAAATTTTGAGATATCATGGGTTTGGGCTAGTTGTAAGAGGTGCGGATAATGTGGCTTTAGCACATTTATCCGCTTCTTCGTTACCTTTTATTCCTGAGTGGCCCGGTATCCAAATCAGTTTAATGTCAGGCTGCCGCTCAATCATTATTTGTCGGATAATGCTAGGATATAATTCTACATTGTTTAAATTATGGATTGCTTCTATAGCTTCTATAGTCAGTACAAATTGCATATTTACCTCTTAAGTATCTTAATATGTTTGATGGTTTCGTATATAGCAATAATTTCTGCAGAGAAATTCGTGGTATATTCTGGAAGAATAGAATTTATCAAAATTTTTCCGCCGTAGCTAACACTATTTTGGGCTCTAGAACCATCCGTATAAAAGAAATTGTAATCACTTAAATCTTGTTGGAGTTTACCAAATATCTGATGATATATTTCGCTGTTGGTAGAAGATTTTTTTTGTTTAGTCAGCGATGAGTCAATTGTTGAAAGATCAATTTTCCAGTTAGGATACTTAATATGATATTGTTGATCTATATTAATAGGAATGTTGTGAGTTAAGCAAAATTGGGTTATACGAGTTAGTGTTGAAGGAATTTCATAAATTTTTTTTTGGTGAATTGATTTTTTCAATAAAATGGAAAGTAGGTAACGGTCAATTATCATTATGCATTTAAAAAGTTTTGAAGTAGCAAAATCTCTGTACTGTTCAATTGACATAACGTCCACTTCATAAATTATATTTCTTATAGGGGATGTTCGAAAAGCTCCTAAGGAAAGGCGTAGGGCAGCGTTAAAATTTGTTTTTAATTTGTTTAAAGTGCTCTTGGGTGAATACCCACATAGATATATACCGTAATTAATTTTTGATATTATGATAGATTTGACAATTTGTATGAGAGAGGATGTATTGCAACCAAATTTCTTTGAGGAGAGGCATTTAATTATATTAAGTCTTTTGGAGAGGGTCGAGTTAAGACAGTCAATATGTGAATTCCATCTGTAAAGATGGTTGAAAACTATTCCAAGTATCCTGAGACTATTTACTGATTCGATTGATGTATTGTTGGTATGCATTGCGGGTGAGCAATTGTGTTTCCTACATATGTGTAGATGTTTACATTTGTTTAGGGCTAATTGTGCTCCGGATGAAGTGCACCAGTTTTGAATGTCTGATATAATAGCATTAAAGTTTATACTTTGTTTTTTTGTTTTCTTAAGTTTTTTATTTATAACGTAGTCATCTGCATAGGCGATAAAGTCAATTTCCTTATGTAGGGATATTATTTGGGAAAGTTTGTTGTAGGCTATCAAAAATAAAATTACAGAGAGTGGTGAACCCTAGGGGATGCCGTTATATAAAGGTAGTATTTTCGAATAGTAGGAATTGTTTCTTACCATGATTTTTCTGTTGGTTAAGTAATTTTTTATGTAATTATACATTTAGGACCTATTTTCCATTCTTCGAGTTGGTTTAAAATGGTATGTAAACCGATTTTGTCAAATGCTTTTGCAAAATCTAGTGAGATTAGTGATAAGTGGTTTTTGTTCCTTAGAGTTTGATTTATTTTAAAGTCCAAGTAAAGTAATGGATCTGAAACTGATTTCCCCTTTATGAAACCATATTGGTGGTTGTTGATAAGCTTGTTTGTGGTAAGAAACCACCACAGGCTATGATTTTGCCTAAAACTTTGGAACAACATGGATTAAGTGAAATAGGACGATAAGACGAAATGATAGTTTTGTCTGCATTCGGCTTCAGTATGGGGATAATCAAACTGGTTTTATAAATTTGAGGTGTATATCTATCAAAAATATTATTATATAAATTAACCAATCCATTATGTACCCGATTTGATAAATTTTTTATCATTGGATATGATATCCGATTTAATCCAGGTGTTTTACCTTTCAGTTTGTTAATAGCTATGGAAAGTTCTAACACGTTTATCTTTTCTTCTATTGTCGTAGCATTTTTGCCTACAATGATTTGATGTGTACTCGAAATTACTGAGTGCTTGGAGTGTTGGAAAGTATGTGAAGAATTTGAATCTTTAGATTCTCTGGACCAATATTCGCAAAAAATATTTGCGATGTCGCTTGAGTTACTTACTCTGTTTTGGGAGTTGTTAGGGGTTTCAATGCAATGGGTTGGGGTCTTAGGTTTTAAGCCGCAGAAACTACGAATATTGCTCCACATTTTGTCTGAGGGTGTTGAGGGGTTTATTTCAGATGTAAATTTGTGAATTGAATTTCTTTTAGAAATTTTGATATTTCTTCTAAATAGAGCATTGGCTTCTTTGTAATTTAATTCATTTTCGGTTGAAATGTTTCTCCTAAATTTATACCACAGATGGTTTCTTTGGGCTTTTAGTTCTTCTAATTTTTTTGACCACCACGGGACCGATTTGTGGTAACTGAGCGATCTATGTTATAGTATGCTCGTTGGCACTTTGCAAAATTATTTTATGAAGATTAGCTGCTTCTTTATTTATATTTGGGCTAACTGGTCGCAATATGCTAAATTTTTCAGTAAGTATTTTATAATTGGTCCATTTCGCTTTTTTCAAATTGAAACGTGGTCTAATATTTTGACCAGCTGAAGTTTGGTAATTTGAGAAAAGAGATGTAATTATTGGAAAGTGGTCACTGCCAAATAGGTCAGTTTCAATTTCCCAATTAGCGTATATGAATAAAGAAGAACAAATGATAGTTAAGTCAATGTTTGTAAATGTTTTATGTGTAGTAAAATGAGTTGGAGAACCATTATTTAATATACTCAAACTTGAGTTGGTTATATACTTTGACAGAGTCAGACCTCTTCAGTTAACGTGCCAACTGTTAAAGTCTCCAGTTATTAGTACTGGGTGTCTCGTTTCATATAACTGAGCAATGTCATTACCATTGAATGACTTTGTGGGAGGTATGTATGTTATAAAAACTACAAATAATTTTTTTGAGTATATAAGTAATGCTACCGAATCGAAGTTGCTATTTAAATTTAATTTTCCATGTTGAATGGAGTTATGAATTAGTATGGCTGAACCGCCAAATGAGTTGTGTGTTGAGGGGGATAAATAGATTTTGTAAAAGTTTGGATTTATTATATTTGTGTCACATTTTAAATGAGTTTCTTGTAATGTCATTATTTTGGGGTTGTGTTTTTTAATGAGAACTTGTAGTTCATTGTAATTATTAATGTAACCTTTGATATTCCATTGTAAAATTCTTAGAGGCATAGCAATAAGATATATTAAAATAGAAATTAAATTTCAGTTAATGTTAGATATTTAGTTTAGAACTACGATATATGTTAAAGTTAAATATAAATATAAAAAGAATAAATATATAAGTTGGGTATTATGGGGCCATTGACAATGAAAGACATTCAATTATATGCACATAACTTATTAAACAGGAATTGTACATATACCCCACCGTCCCCATTGTCAATAGCCCTTAAGGTGTTAAGTTATTAGTTTATTCTTCCATTACACTACTATCTGTCTCCTCACTCTCCTGGCTCTCTTTTAATAATTTAGATTTCTTTGCAGTTCTTTTGAGGTAGGATTTTTATTTTTTGAGTTGTTTTTTTTTAGTTGGTGTTGTTGCGTTAGTTGTTGGCAAGTTATTTATGGTTTCTTTTTGTTCAATGTTTGGTGATAAATTTGGAAAAGTATTATTCGATATTTCATTGTTGATGCTAGGTGATGTTATGTTGTTTGTTTTTGATGTTGTTGTAGTTTCGTTTCGTGACTCATAAACGATGTTGGTTCTTGTTGTATTTGATTAGCTGGTTTTGTTTAAGTGTCTCTCATTGTATTTTTGTATAGCGGTCTTGTTGTCAACTTTTTCCACAGTTTTAATTGCTTGTATTTCTTTTTCATTTATAAATATTGGGCAAATTTTACTGAGAACAGAATGGTTGTCAGGCAATTTACTTTCTTTATAATTTTTGCAAGTTTGAGTGTTTTCACATTTTTCGTTTTCTGCAAGATGATCAATGTTTGTGCAATAAATACAGAGTTTGTCATGTTTGCAAAATTCGGATAAATGCCCAAAACGGAAACAATCTTTACACTTTAAGGGTAGAGGTATGTATGTCCTAACTCTGGTTTTTTGGTAACCAATATTAATGGAGTCTGGAGCGTTGATAGATGAAAAGGTTAATATTATTAATCCGCTTTCTATTAAATTGTTGTTGTCTCCGTTTGATGGTTCTGTTCCTGTAGTGTTTTTGTTTTGTCTCTTCAATATATTTTTGACATCGATTACGTTTTGTGGTTTAAGTTCTTCAATTATTTCATATTCGGGTTTATTTCTCAAATCATTACAATATATTACACCTCTTGATTGATTGAGTGATCTGTGTTCTGAAACTTCCACTTTAACAGTGGGTGAGAGTGCAATTAGTTTTATTAATTTGTTGGCTTGAATAAAACTTTTTGTTTTCATTAAAATTGTACCAGATTGTAGCTTTTTGCAGATATCTATCTCTCCACTAACACTGTCGATCACCTTTTTGATAAGAAAGAGTGATACACTGTTAAGATTATCTTCACTTTCTATTCTGGTCATCACTAGATATTTCGGCCCGAACGTTAGGTCCTTCATTTGCTTATCCTTGTCTAGTTTAAATAGTGGTTGATGGGGAGAAAACTGGGTTCCGATATTAGGCGGTTTATTCATTATTACAATTTTTTTTTTATTTTACAGCTAATGGCAACCTTTTATTTTTTATTTTGTTTATTTTGTTTTTTTTTTAACAGAAAATTTTGAGGTGTCTTAAATTTTGTTATTGTTTGTTTTTTAATATACATATTTGTTTTTCTCTTTTTTTTTTGTCAAACGAGAAATCACAAGTTGTAAACTGAACTAACTTTAATTGTAAAGAATATAAGAAGTGAGTGAAACGATGTTGTCGCTATGACCGCTCAATTCGTACTGCGTCTTCAGAAATTTATTTAGTCAGAACATATGTAAATAAAAAAATTTATTTAACTTAGTAATAGGAAAGAAACTAAAAAAATTATTGTTTGAAGTCTTTTTTACTTTCAATTTCGCACGGCTCTGTAATGTCGTCGCCATAAAAGCCTCTACATTTTTCGGTATAACTCGTTTGTAAACGCTAGCTAGCAATTGAACGTGTCGTTCCGTTCCTTGTATGTGTGATGGAATTTTAAGCTCTAAGTTGCGTTGGGTCGTCAACATCGGTTCGATAGCGTAGAATTTTCTTGATAGCACAGTCGCGCTTTTCTCAAACAACATTGATAACAAGATATTTTCCGAATGCGCATAATATGAATTTTCTTTAATTACTTGGTTGACAATTTTGCGTAAACGAGGTTCTAGAAATCGTGACCAACAAATGAACTTGAAAAATAATGCACTGCCGTACACGACAGAGCTGTAATACTTGATATTGAAGTACATTGGCACATAATATTTAATTATGAATTCAACCAGAATTCTTAAATTTGCATCTGGATTTTCCGTTGTCACATATAATCGTAATAATCTAGCGGCCTTGGTGAGCCACCGAGAATGCACAATTTTCCCTGGTTTGATGTTAGCCAGATCCACGGAAACCACGCCGCTAGAAATTGCATGGGCCATGTCGTATAAGTACTTCGAATCGGTGGAAAATTCAAATTTTTCTGAAGCAGGGGGCGTATTTTTCTACTCAATTTTCTGAAAGCCGTCCACCACCTGAAAATAAATAATAGTAAAATAATTAAAAACGGTTGACAATTATAATAAATGAGTGATAGCAATAACTTACCGGAAAAGTTTCACAAGTTTTGATTTGACGACTCAGTTTTCCGGTTGCCGATCTTGGTCCAATGCTGGTTGATTTATCCAAAGCTTCAAACAAATGCCGAAATAGAAGTTCGTTGAAGTGTAGAAGGCAAACGAACCAATGCAATGGTCTTTTTAACAGCAATTCGAATCGTCGAATAATTCCACCGTGTGCGCCAGTGTTTGTTGGCTCACCGTCAGTGCATATGCCAATTAATGCATCCCGTGATATATTGTTATCGTTGAAAAAATAAACATCCTTTTTATGTTCAAAAATTTGACTGTTGCAGCAATAATATTATTGAAAAACTTTCTAACGATATTTTTAATAATATGTTCTTCAGGGAAGTTGGTTTTTCATCTCTCCGTCACTGTACGTGACTATGTCAAAGTTAATCTTTTTTCACAGCAAGTATATGGACCAAGTTTCAGATCGATCTGATGAGGGTAAATGAGTTTTAGATCACTCTGTGACTGTGCGTGACTATGCGTTACTGTGCGTGACTATGTCAAAGACCAAGTTTCAGATCGATCGGATGAGGGTAAATAACTTTTAGATCACTCCGTGACAATGCGTGACTCTGCTTGACTACCCCAAAATTAATCTGTAGTCACAACAAGAATATGGGCCAAGTTTCATCTCAATTGCATGAGGGGGAATGGGGTTGCCCCATGGCAGACAGACAGACAGGTCAAAAGTCGGGACATAAGAATTCGTTTTAGAGGTATGGTTCCTTGGGCAAAGATTCTTATTTTGATCCCTAGAATACGATTTTTCTTGTCACTTGAGCAATTTTTTTGTGTCCCTACAGATCGACCCGCCCTAGTATGTATGCACCGCTGATAAACAAATGAGTATGCAGTTTTATGTGTATATTTACATTTATGCTGATTGCAAATAATAATTGCTTTAAATTAAAAAAGCACGAAAACACCTACAATTTTTGTAAGTGTATTATTTATTTTAAATATCATTCACCATGGTAATGTGAAATCTAGCCTTTTTGTCTCTTAGTGTTAACAACCTTAGTTATAATAATTTGTTCAGAATGCGCGTGGAGAGCATCAAAGATTCGGTACAGCAATAATAATAAACTCATCTTGGTATTTAAACTCTGTTATAACGGGTGATTTTTTTGAGGTTAGGATTTTCATGCATTAGTATTTGACAGATCACGTGGGATTTCAGACATGGTGTCAAAGAGAAAGATGCTCAGTATGCTTTGACATTTCATCATGAATAGACTTACTAACGAGCAACGCTTGCAAATCATTGAATTTTATTACCAAAATCAGTGTTCGGTTCGAAATGTGTTTCGCGCTTTACGTCCGATTTATGGTCTACATAATCGACCAAGTGAGCAAACAATTAATGCGATTGTGACCAAGTTTCGCACTCAGTTTACTTTATTGGACATTAAACCAACCACACGAATGCGTACAGTGCGTACAGAAGAGAATATTGCGTCTGTTTCTGAGAGTGTTACTGAAGACCGTGAAATGTCGATTCGTCGCCGTTCGCAGCAATTGGGTTTGTGTTATTCGACCACATGGAAGATTTTACGCAAAGATCTTGGTGTAAAACCGTATAAAATACAGCTCGTGCAAGAACTGAAGCCGAACGATCTGCCACAACGTCTAATTTTCAGTGAATGGGCCCTAGAAAAGTTGGCAGAAAATCCGCTTTTTTATCGACAAATTTTGTTCAGCGATGAGGCTCATTTCTGGTTGAATGGCTTCGTAAATAAGCAAAATTGCCGTATTTGGAGTGAAGAGCAACCAGAAGCCGTTCAAGAACTGCCCATGCATCCCGAAAAATGCACTGTTTGGTGTGGTTTGTACGCTGGTGGAATCATTGGACCGTATTTTTTCAAAGATGCTGTTGGACGCAACGTTACGGTGAATGGCGATCGCTATCGTTCGATGCTAACAAACTTTTTGTTGCCAAAAATGGAAGAACTGAACTTGGTTGACATGTGGTTTCAACAAGATGGCGCTACATGCCACACAGCTTGCGATTCTATGGCCATTTTGAGGGAAAACTTCGGAGAACAATTCATCTCAAGAAATGGACCGGTAAGTTGGCCACCAAGATCATGCGATTTGACGCCTTTAGACTATTTTTTGTGGGGCTACGTCAAGTCTAAAGTCTACAGAAATAAGCCAGCAACTATTCCAGCTTTGGAAGACAACATTTCCGAAGAAATTCGGGCTATTCCGGCCGAAATGCTCGAAAAAGTTGCCCAAAATTGGACTTTCCGAATGGACCACCTAAGACGCAGCCGCGGTCAACATTTAAATGAAATTATCTTCAAAAAGTAAATGTCATGGACCAATCTAACGTTTCAAATAAAGAACCGATGAGATTTTGCAAATTTTATGCGTTTTTTTTTTAAAAAAAGTTATCAAGCTCTTAAAAAATCACCCGTTAGTTAAAAAAATTATATGTGCCGCACTATGCTATCTAGAACGAGGTAATATGAATTTGTCCCAGCACTGGTTAATGTAAAATTCATTGTCCATTGTTCGTTCATGGGCATGCATCATGCCACATTTAAAAATAAACTTCATAAATTTTAACCAATAAACTTCAAAAACTTCATTATAATCTGAAGTTTTTTAAATTAGAATTTAAGGTTGATATTACTTACTTTTGTCATATGCAACACAATAACTTTGACTGAGAAACTCTGAAAATTTGGCTTTTCAATGGGTTCATAACCCATAATAAATAATGTAGATTTAAGTTGATTAATTTTTACCATAACAATTTTATTATTTTTGTTTTTCATCGTGAAAAACTTTGTAAGTTTTACGATACGTTTTTAAGTGGATCTCATATGTAGGCTATGTCGGATTGACAAAGTATAAGAATAGAATGACACACAGACAGACAGAGGGACGAACGGCGAGACGGAAATTTCTAAATCGTCTCATAAAATGGATTCGAATCGATCGGTATAATAAAAGGTGGACCTAGTAAAAAATATGCTTGGTATTTATAAACATCAGCATAGACTCATACCCTGACTACAGAGTGTTATGGGGTATAGGAGCAATAATTGATAATGAATATGTTTTAGCCACCGTCCACAAGCATTAGTCTTTCCATGTCTTTTCATATATCCCACACGTTACCGTTACTAAAAGTTAAAATAAAATTATCCACCCTGTTATTCTTAATTTGTAAGTAATTATATTAACAACTATTTAATTTTATATAATTTTGGATTAAAATCATTTAATGTGATGATAGTTCGTTTCCCTACCGGATATTAAAAACATGATTTTTATTTGCAGTGTTGTTGATGTCTACACTAATATATATATAAAACAACTATTACAACTAGCATTGCATATTTAAAGGCGAAATTTAGATATAAAATTCACCATTACAGAAAACCACCCCCCATATTTATTTGCTGTGACATCATTTCTAGACAATCGTTCAATATAAAATTTAAATATTTTGTTAATTTTTCTTTATTCTAATAATCAGAAACATATTTCAATCTATAACTTAATGAAAACATTTTTAAAATATATGTATATTTATATGGTGGCGAATTTTAGAAACCGGGTGTATATTAAGAAATATCGTAACAACTGAGTTTAGCGCAAACTCAACCAAAATTTGACAAGAAATCCTCCACAATAACGTCAATTACAAAGCTTTCCTTTCATCGTACATACATTTGCTTTCAAGTCATGTTACTCCCAGTTACCCTTAACCGTGGCTATAATAGTAAATCAGTTTAAACTCATTTGTCGCATAAAACACTTGCTCTGTTTAGTAACGAAAAAAGTGTTAATTACATTAATGAATTAAATGAAAAAATTTAAAAAAAAAAGTAACAAATGAAAATATTTTTTTTTTATTGAGAAATCTACACGATGATAAATGAAATATAACAAGAGTTAAATTTGAATATGAATCTAATTCAAAATTCATTGAAAGAAGTCTTATATGAATATATTAAAAATAGATGAAAATACATCGAGTGAAAGAAAAAAAAAATCGAAATATATGTCTGAAAATCGAAAATGTCTGTAAAAGTGTTTTGAGAATGTAAGTGTGTCTCTTGAGCCAAATATAATTTCCGATAATAATATTACATAGTTGTTGGAAAATATTTAAAATATTTTCAATAAATAATAAAGCATTTCAATAAACAAATGTGATTTCTATAATGATTTGCTGCAGCTTGTATGAGAATACTCGTGCATACATTTTTCAACATATCGATTTTCAACCAAACCAACAGCTCAGAAAAAACTCATCATGGGTAACAACTACACGAACTCAACACTAGAATCAGCGCCGCCATAGAAAAGTTCCAAATTAATATACGGACCAACATCATATTCAACGAAAACAACAACAACAACAAAAACGTTATTGTTTGCTCGTATACACCATCAAACAAACATAAGTTGTAATATTTACAAAAAAAAAATATATATATTTAATTTGTGTAGTTTGAACTCATAAAACAGTAAATTAAACCGAATGTGAAAATGATAATCGAAAAAAAAAAAACAAATAAAAGCCACGAGACCAGAAAGAAAATTATTTTATTAATTACTTTCTTCATGAATAATTATACTGAGTTCAGACTGTAGAACTGAATTTTAAGAGCCAATAAATGTGATTTAGTGTTTGATGGCAAAATTACAGAAAAAGCAACTGCATTCAATTCAGATTATTTCAAGAAATTAAATGTATACGACGTTTTATGTTGGTCTGAAAGGGAAGACGGTAAAACCATTTCTTAGTTGGTTTTCATAAGCAGCTGTGTTAAATAAAATCTTGTTTTTTTTTAAATTTTGGGGGAGCATTGTATAATTAATGCATAGTGTTGCCAGATAAATTTTTACCCATTAACCGTTTCAGTAAATGCAAATTTCCAAACTGTTGTTCAAATTAGTACATTTGACATTTTTACCAAAGCTATGCTTGTATATATGTATGGTTTTTAGCTAATATATTGGTATTTAACTATAATTGTCATTTTCACTGTTTCTGCATTCTATTTTCTCACGGAATATTAGTTCAGAATATTAATGACAAGAAGTTTTTTGAGTAAGGAATATGTACCTACTTTGCTTCTATATTCACAATTTAATCTTTATTCATACCTATTGAATATTTTTATTGTATGTTGCTGAGACCTTCTATTTTCTCACGGAATATTAGTTCAGAGTATTAGTTCAGAATATTCCGTGAGAAAATAGAACGTCTCAACAACATACAATAAAAATATTGAATATAGAAGCAAAGTAGGTGCATAATCCTTAATTAAAAAAGTTCTTGTCATTAACACTTTTAAGCTAGAATTCAAATTTTGCTATTATTTGAACAACATTAATTTTGCTTAGATATTACGATTCTCCAAGTTGATCTTTGTCAGAATACGTTGCTACAATTGCCTCCAAAATTTATTAAAAAATACTTTAATATTAAAGAAGTAGTAAAACATATGTACTTATAGAAGTTTTTATAGTTAAACATTGATCCTTTTTTAAATAATTAGGCGAGAAATGATTTTGTGAAAACACTCCTGTGCTTAAAAATAAAAAAAAAATTCTGAAAGGAAATTACTTTAAATTGAATACTTTAAGGACTAATGTTTATTGATATATGAATGTATGTATATATGACATAACCATGTTAAAGATACATATAAATATATCTAACTTATATAAATATGTTATAAAAACGGTTCATACAAATAATCCCTATATCGGTTTAGAAATGATTTTCTAACTTTTGGAAAATAAATTTCAAATTCAAAAAGAGTAAAATTAATCATACTATTGAAATTAAAAATTCCTAAATAATCTTTCATTCTCTGGCAACTTTGATGTTTTTTGAAATAAATATGCTAACAAATGTCAGTTAACAACCCTCCATGTGATTGTCAATGTTGTGTATATCGCCCATTGGGTGTGTTTGTTAGCCACTACTTGTGCTTAGTTTCCGCATTTTGTACTTTTAGACTGGTTTTCTCACTTAACTGTTGTTTTCGTTTCTCTCACTGAGGTGAATTTTGAAATTGCCTTAAATTTTACTTAAATGAATCCCGCCTTAAATATTACAATTGAAAGAAAGAAAGATAAAAAAAAGACATAAGGAACATTCCTACGCGTCATTGTTAGTTGTACATTTCGTTATTCATTCAACTTTTAATATTACAACATATAAAAATACTTGTAAAAGTGCTTACGTACATATGCAAGAATATTGCCAACATTAAAACAATTAAGAAAATTATGGTCGGTTTAGACCGACTATACATATGACATATATCAAGAAATGGTCTTAGATCAAACTTTGGATATTGAATAATTGAATAATTGGATATTGAAAATAAGAATAAACCAAGATAAAGTGGCATTGTTATTAATAATGCGCCCTGCAGATATAAAAAAGTTCATATCTGATTTTATTTCTCTTTGGGGACATGTCAAAACATGGACCGATGATTACCATGTGTGGTAAAGTCACTTATTCAACCCAAAAACATATACTGGAGAAAGATCTATGGCTTTTTGATAGATATAAATGAATATAAGGGAAGCAGCTTTATATTGGAACTGTAACTAAGAATTGTCCTATATGGTTTTTCTATTACTTTTTTATCTGTGTAATAAACGCATATAAACCAATTTGGACCGATATATGTATGATCTTACTGCTTATTAGTCAATCTCATTTTCACCAATTTCAATAGCTACGGCTGACAAAAGCTTATACACCAAATTTAATCTATAGCTTGATTACAAGACAGACAGACAGTCGGACGGACGAACACCGGTAAATCGACCCAGAAAATGAATTTGAATATATCGGTAAAATAAAAAATGAGTCCAGATCACATATTTCTGGTAGTAACAAACATCAGCACAAATTCATTATACCCTCACCACATAGTGGTATATGGTACTTATAAATAGATATTGTGAACATATGAGTAAAATATGTACGCACGTTGTTAAATCATTAAAAATTGTTCAACGTCTTCATAATACATATAAATACTGTGTATGACGGTAAAAAAGATCTTAAAGTTAATGTCTGTTATGTGTCCGTTACGTACATATGTCGTCCTGGAAATTTATATACGTAAAATCAAAAGTCCTTCAAAAATTATTATTTTCACAATCGCAGGATAATGCAGAAGAGTCTTTCTAGGTAAAAATAAAATAAAAATATTTTGTAGCCAATTTAAAACCCTTTTCATAATACGAGTACGTAAGCTTCTACTGTTTGTCGCATGGTTTCTGGATCCCATTTTTTTACTCAACTCAATGCATTTAAACCGCACATTCTGCAATACCAGGAAATAAAACATTTTATTATAAATGAATTGTGTAAAATACATAAACTCAATTCACACATAAAAACTAAAAATAAATTTAAATAATATTTCGCACAAAATAAAAAAAATCTTTCCCATTTAGTTTCAAAATGAGTAAACTTCAATATGGAATAGTAAACATTAATATGACCATTAGATTGGTGCTTAAAAATTAAAGGCGATTGTAGGGAGTGTTGGGGACCTTGTTTCCTTTCTATATAAAACTAATAAATGTGAAGTTTGGGGACAAACGGATAAAGAAAAGTCACGCCGGAAAACGATTGAAAGTTTCAAGTGTGTTTATATGGTGAGAATATGACTTTTTTTTAGATTTTACGAAAATTACAAGTTGTTATGCGAATCGATTTCAGTCTTAAATTATCTTTTCAACTTATAACTACTATATAGAACTTCAAAATCCAATAAAAAATAGGTCATGAAATTTAATGGCACTTAAAGCCATAGTTTTTCTTTTTATCTCTATACCTATAAGCACTCAGATATGAAATATTGTTCTAATACCACATTGTTAACCTATTGCGAAATGAGACCCTAAATAAGAAATATTTCGATAAAATTTTGAAAAGTCCTTTTCAAAGTTTGAAAAAATGTTCTTAAAGTTTAAAAAAATGGATCTGGCACTTTAAAGTGTTGTTAAATACATGTTATAGATTAAATATGATTTTTTAGGTAAATCCCTCTGCTAGAATTTTTAACGTGTAAACATCTATGCGCTCAAGGGGATAAAAATCTATTTCACAAAAACAGCGTAAGAAGTAAGAAGTAAGACAAAAACGGTGTGATGTATGAAAGTATTGATGCAAAGATTATGATATAAAATTATTTCAGCTAATTCAACAACCCCAACGATAACAACCAGTTGAAATAATATATAATTTTTATATTAGCCGAGCCCCTGCAGTTGTTTGCTATAAATGATACATAGATGACGCTTTCTGTTTGATTTTAATTGATCTGTAAATAGATGTTTACACATCTGCCCTGTGATCAGGCTCACATAATATTTTTTACAAGGATTTATTTTTTGTGGATTTCGAGAAAAAATTGATTATTGCGAAATATTCTGTAAATGTAATCTTTCTACATATTTTGTCCCAAAAATTAATCAGTTTTCTACTTTTAAATGTTATATTTTATCTCAATAGCCTAGGGTTTCGGAAAAGAATAATATAACCACATTAACCCTTTTGGACTTGGGGTTACATATGACCTTAAGCTAATAAAAAAAAATTTATTCAAAAAATTCAAATATTTTGTATGTGCTGAAAAATAATTTATTGTTCTAGTAAACTAGATGAAATCCTTATTACTGGTTGGGAAATAAAATTCTGCTATATTTTATGAAAACTTTCTAGAGGTAAAAGCAATTTTGTGTCCCAGAAAACTACAAATTTTTTCAGCTGTTTAGGTTTTTTTTGCAGAATTTTTATTATTTCATCCATCGACATGGGAATCTGATGAAGATTTAAAAAAAAAAATTACAAATTCTTCAAGGAATTATTTGTAGTAGACCATACTGCCGAAAGAGGCATAAAAGATTTTAATAAAGTGGTAACAAATAACGAGGAAGAAAAGCAGTTTTTACTCCACATTGGTTTAACAATGTGGAGTTATAGTTCAAGAATGTTCTTATTTTATTAAGAAATAAAATAATTTTATAATAAAATTTGTTAAAAATAATTTTAATTTATATTCGCGAGCAGAGTCTCTTTCTGACCGTGACAAAGTGCAGACGTATATTGTGATCAACTCCTAAAACAGAAAATTTTAAAATCTAAAACAATAACAATTGTTAAAAAAAAAATACTCCAACATACTAGTGTGTAAAAGTAAAAACAAAGGGATTAGTACTCTGCTTTACTATTCCTCTGCTGTCACAGCAGAATGACTAGTTGCAGCGATCAAAGTGAAGAAGACGATGCTGTCTGGCAAACAGTTTCTGATAACAAAACAACAAAACGGCGATTGACAAAATCACCAGAAATTTTTAAACACAAAAACAAAATACTAAAAAACTTTAATTCCAACAACAATAGTAATTTACCAAGTACTAGCAACAACCAGTTTGCTGCACTTGATGTATATAATGATGATGATATGGATAACTCTAATGGTAATGATGATACCAACACTAATAATGATGATGATGATAACGTTAATAATAACAAGTAAGAAAATTATAGTCGGTCTAGACCGACTATACGATACCCTATACCATGCGTTTATATGTACAAACAAAATTTGAGAAGAATCAGTGCAATATTTTTGTTTTTTAATAGATTTAACTGAAGATCGGGAAGCAGCTCTATATGGGGTCAAAGGAATCATTTTTGGACTACTCATTAGTGGATGTAATGAACGCATACAAACCCAATTTGAGTAAGATCTATATGACAATTTGGATCTTATGGCAATTTATGTCGATTTCATATGGGTAATTTGTATGGGAGCTAGGTCTGAACATGGACCGATTCTCACCAATTTCAATAGCGTTCATCCCATGGCCGATAAAAGCGTATATACCAAATTTCATCAAAATATATTCATATTTGCGACCTGCAGTTTGATTACAAGCTTTACATGGACACACAGACGGACGGACGGACGGACGGACATTGTTAAATCAACTCAGAAAGTGATTCTGATTCGATCGGTATAATTAAAGATGGGTCTAGGTCAAATATTTTTGGTTTTTACAAACAGCAGCACAAAGTCATTATACCCAAACCACATAGTGGTATAGGGTATAAAAATTCTGAAGCAAAACCACCACCTATAATACTGCCAAATGTGTCTAATATAAAAGTGATGATAAATAACTTTAATAAATTAATAAATTCGCATGATTTTTCATATAAATCTATGAGAGATGGTCAGGTAAGAGTGATGACTAAAACTATAAATTCATATAGAGTGATAGTCAAATATCTTGATGATAAAAAAATTTTGTTTCACACCTATCAACTCAAACAAGAGCGAGCCTACAGAGTAGTTGTTAAAAATCTACATTTTTCTACACCAGTTACAGAGATTAAGGAAGAAATTCAAAGCCTAGGCCACCAAGTCCGAAACGTAACAAATATTAAAAGTAGAATTACCAAACAACCAATGTCTATGTTTTACCTTGACTTAGAGCCAAATCAAAACAACAAGAAGATCTATGAAGTTAGATATGTTCTCAATGCTGTTGTAAAAGTCGAACCACCTATGAAAATAAATGAAATTGTTCAATGTTATAGATGCCAGGAGTTTGGCCATTCAAAAACATATTGTAGAAAAATGTTTATCTGTGTAAAGTGTGGATTAAATCATCGAACTGATAATTGCCCTAAACCAGAAAATACTCCTCCACAATGTGTCAATTGCCTTCAAAGTCACACAGCAAACTATAAAGGATGTGGATTTTATAGAGATATATTGAGAAAAAAGAACGCTTATCGTAGACAAAATAGAAATACACCTGAAACAAACAATCAATTTAGACCTGCTAGTTCTCCAACTTTTAATAATAATAATAACAACGCCTCTGCCAATTATTTCGAAGAAAATCCGTACAGCTATGCTCAAACTGTTAAAAATAATAACGGTCAACAAAACATTTTGAAAAGTTTGGAAATATTTTTCCAAAAAAAAAATGAATTAACTAATAATCTTTTAAATATGATGCAAATCATTATAACAAAGTTATGTGTTTAAATATAAGTTTAGCAATATGGAATGCTAATGGCATATCCAATCATACAAGAGAAATATAAATTTTTCTCAAATCAAACTACATTGATTTGCTTTTAGTCTCCGAGACTCATTGTACTAATAGAAGTTACTTTAAAATACATGGTTATGACTTTCTAAATACCAACCATCCTGATAATAGAGCACATGCAGGTTCAGGAATTTTAGTAAAATCAACAATAAAATATGAAATATTAAATGGATTTCAGCAAACATATCTTCAGGCAACAAGTATTAAGCTGAAATGTGATGATGGTGATTTAGTCGTATCGTCAGTATACTTTCCACCTCGACATAACATTAAATGTGATAAATATGAGGAATTTTTTGAATCACTTGGTAGGCGATTTATCGTCGGTGGTGACTATAATGCCAAACACCCATGGTGGGGTTCAAGATTGACAAACCCTAAAGGAATAGAACTTTTTAAATGTTTGAGAAAGAAAAACTATTCATCCTTATCAACTGGAACGCCAACGTATTGGCCAAGTGACCCACGTAAAATTCCAGATCTTCTGGATTTTATAGTTTACGCTGGCATAACTAGCCACAAATTAGATATAAAAAGTGTTATTGACTTAAGCTCAGATCACACACCTGTTTTAGCAAGCTTTAATGCCACTGTTGCCATGAAACCTCCTAAGTATCAAGTATTAAAATCAAACACTAACATTTCGCCATTTCAACAATACTTAGATGACAATCTTAATCTTAGAATAAGTCTCAAAACAGAAACGGAGCTAGACGGAGCAGTTGAAAATTTTACAAACGAAATACACAAAGCAGCGCAAGTTTCAACTCCAATGCAAGAAACATCACAGCAACAAGTAAATCTCGGAATATCCTTCGAAATACGTCAGTTCTTAGCAGAAAAAAGAAGGCTTCGCAAAAGATGGCAAATAAGTAGAAACGTAAATGATAAACGTTTATTTAATAAAGCAGTTAAGGATCTCAAGCATTTACTATTTGAACACAAGAATGCAAAAACATCAGAATTTCTTTAAGAAATAAACAACTCAAATATGATGAGCACCTGCTATGGGAAGCTACCAAATATATTAAAAGGCCAGCAAAAAAGAGTATTCTTCTTAGAAAATCCGATGGTTTGTGGTGTAAAACAGATAAGGAAGCTTCAGAGACATTTGCTCTTAATATAAAAAATATATTTACGCCATTTTCTTACAACACAACAAGGCAACACGAAGAAATATTGGACTATTTATCTTGCCCGTTACAAATGGACTTTCCAATAAAATATTTTAATCCAAATAAAGTTAAAAATGAAATAACAATGTTAAATAAAAAGAAATGTCCCGGATACGACCTTTTTGACGCAAATGTTGCCAATCACTTAACTCGTAAATGTATTATTTTTCTAACTGTAGTTTATAATTCAATATTACGACTTAACCACTTTCCAAATCAATGGAAATGTGCGGAAATCATAATGATACAAAAACCTAATAAACCTAACAACTTAGCATCTTCATTTAGACCAATAAGTTTGCTTACAACTTTTTCTAAGATATTTGAAAAAAATTTTTTTTTAAAGATTATCACCAATTTTAAATGAAAAAAATATAATTCCTGAACATCAGTTTGGATTTCGACACAAACACGGTACTCCTGAACAGATACACCGAATTGTAAATGTTATAAGAGATGCTCTTGAGAAAAAAAAAATACTGCTCTGCGATTTTTCTTGATATTGAACAAGCATTTGATAGAGTCTGGCATCTAGGGTTACCCTATAAAATAAAACACTTCTTACCTGCACCTTATTATCAATTTTTTAAAAGCTATTTATCCAATAGACACTTCTACGTAAAAGTCAACGATGAAAGATCAGAACTTTATGAAATTAAAGCTGGTATACCGCAGGGAAGCGTATTGGGTCCAATTTTATATACAATTTATACAGCAGATATACCTACACTTGATAACGTATTGGTCGCAACATACGCAGACGATACAGCAAAAATTGCCGTAAGCGATTCTCCCGATAAGGCATCTTTACTTGTACAAAACGAGCTTAATGAACTTGACCATTGGCTAGAAAAATGGAACGTGAAAGTAAATTCTGATAAATCCAACCATACAACATTTACACTCAGATGTGGCGAATGTTCCAATGTTACCATAAATGGTAACTTAATCCCAAAAAGAGAAAATGTAAAATATTTGGGAATGATTCTTGATAGACGACTTACCTGGAGAGATCATATTAAAAGCAAACAACAACAACTTAAAATCAAAACGAAAAAACTTTACTGGCTCTTAAGTTCAAATTCTCAGTTAAGTTTAAATAATAAATTACGAATTTATAAAGTTGTCCTTAAACCAATCTGGACATATGGAGTTCAATTATGGGGTACCGCTAGCAACTCCAATATTGATATTTTTGAGAGATACCAAGCCAAAACACTGAGGCAAATCCTAGATGCACCATGGTATGTTAGGAATAGTGTTATCAAAAGAGATCTTTCTGTATCATCTGTTCGAGAGGAAATTAGATCCGTAAGCGAGAGATATCTGCAAAGACTAAGTAATCACGATAACCCTGTGGCTATTACATTATTAGAAGACACCAACGAAATTAAAAGACTAAAGCGCAGCCATATCTTAGATCTCCCGTCCCGAAAATAAATTGTCACTTAATATTCTCAAAATCATCTTATTTATTTTGTTTTATGTTATGTATCTCATTGGAGTTACATAACCTCTGTGATGAATCTATTTAATCAAATTTGCTTATTATCCTTGGATAGATTGTAAATAAAGAATGAATTAATAAAAAAAAAAAAAAAATATTCGCGAGCAATAAGCAGATAATTGCACCAAAAATATATGGATTATTTTGGTTCCAGGAACACGGAAGGTTTAAATAAAAAAATTAAATTAAATTATATTTCTTAAATTCTAAATAGTGGTTTCATCAAGTTAAATAGAAAAACTCGTTTTAAAACCAAAGCTGGCCTTGGCAAATAATGGCTTAACGTCCTCGGATTTATCGCAAATTTTCGGCACGTAATACTTTTACAAATTAAACAGTATTTGCAAAATATTTTAATTTTTTGACTTAAACGTCCAAATGGGTTAATGACTCACAATTATTTTTTCTCTAAACCATAGTTAGTTTTTGAAACAAAGTATTTAGAAAGATTGCATTTACTGAATATTTCACAAAAATCTAATGTTTCTCGAAATCCACAAAAATAAATCCTTGCAAAAAAATTTATCTAAAAATTCACACAGTTAATCTCTAACGTGTATTTAATAAAAGCTTAAAGTGCCAGATCCATTTTTTTAAAATTTTGTTTAAGAAAATTTTTTAAAACTTCAAACAGGTGTTTTCAAAATTTTAAATAAAAATTACTTATTTTCGGTCTCATTGTGCAGTAGGTTAACAACATTGTAATAAACAAGTAAGAATATTATAGTCGGTCTAGACCGACTATACGATACCCTATACCATGCGTTTAGAGACCCTATCTCTTAGGCCCAACTAACTGGATATAGAAAATAAGCATAAACCAAATTTCAGTGGGATTTTTATTAACTTTTTTGGCTGCAGATATGAAAAAGTTCATATCGGATGCTATATCTATATGTGGACTAGGCCCAAAAATGGACCGATCCTGACCATGTTTGGTAAAGTCTCTTGTATTTTGGAAAAATATATACAAACAAAATTTGAGAAGAATCAGTGCAATATTTTAGTTTTTTGATAGATTTAAGTGAAGATCGGGAAGCAGCCCTATATGGGGCCTATGACTTAGAGTTGTCCCACAGGGCTCATTTTTGGACTACTCATTAATGGATGTAATAAACGCATACAAACCCAATTTGAGTAAGATCTATATGACAATTTGGCAATTTATGTCGATTTAATAGGGGTCATTTGTATGTGGGCTAGGTCTGAACATAGACCGATTCTCACCAATTTCAATAGCATTCAGACGTTAGCTTATATACCCAATTTCGTGAAAATATATTCATATTTGTGACCTGCAGTTTGATTACAAGGTTTACATGGACACACAGACGGACGGACGGACAGACATCATTAAATCGAATCAGATAGTGATTCTGATTCGATCGGTATAATGAAAGATGGGTCTAGGTCAAATATTTTTGGTAGTTACAAACAGCAGCACAAAGTCATTATACCCAAACCACATAGTGGTATAGGGTATAAAAATGTATGTAATGTCCCCATATAGACATAGCATCCATTATGAACTTTTTCATATCTGCAGCCAAGAAAATTAAGAAAAATGCCACTCAAATTTGGTTTATGCTTATTTTCTATATGCAATTAGTTGGGCTTAAGAGATAGGGTCTCTAAACGCATGGTATAGGGTATCGTACAGTCGGTCTACACCGACTAAAATTTTCTTACTTGTTTTCTAATAAACATGTCTTAAGAGGCAAAAAACAATTGATATTTAAACACTGGCATGTTTTTTATTGAACCTTGTCATTATTTTAAAAAATTTGACATTGATTTTATAAAAAAAACGATTTTAAAAAATGTCTACATTTTGCGCTGTTTAAAAAAAAACTCGTAATATGTGGTCGATGTTAATTAAACACACTTTTGGAAATGATGTTGCTCAATAACTATAATAAAAACTTTTTACTTACACAATGTATTTTCCATTATAATTTTTTCAATTATAACATAGATTCTTTATGCACTCATTTTTACAAATAAAGGAATTTAAAAAAATATTTCACCCAAATCACTTAATTTTATTTTTTTGCCTATGTCAACCACAATTTTATTTATGTCTGAAATAGTAGTTATGCCAGTCAAATCCAATTTATTTGAATACCGATGTTTTTTTGGTGATGCCTAACTTTTTAAAAATAGAAAAGTCATTTTTAATTGAATGAAATTGAAGAAAAAACAATTAAATGAACAAATAATTTGTTAATTTGAAAGAAAATATTTTTCTTTAAACTTTATCTATAAACTTAAGAAAAAACATGCAAAAATTACTTAAAGTGAAACTGACTAAAGAACCATATGGCACCTCGGTTTCTAGATAACATATGGTTCTTAAGTCAAACATATTTTTACATGAAATAAATAAAAAAGTACAAATAAAACAAACAAACAAAAAGTGTAAGAATTTTCAAAAGTTTTTATATAAGTAAAGGTGCTATTAAACGAAATGTTTTTTACATATGTACTGTCACTTTTTTTATCCATATGAAATTCCTCATGTCTGTCAAAATTGTCTTTTACATACGATTCATAATTTTTGCTATCACACGTGCATATGCATTTCCGCAAGACATAACTTCTAAATGTAAACAACAGCTGATTTAATTTGTGAATTTAAAAAAATTTATTGTTAAAAAAAGTATATATATTTTTTAATTGTTAAATAATACTAAACAATTTATTTTTCTTTCAATATTAATCTTTAAAATTTACTCTGTTTTTCTTTCGCCACAAGCAGTGTTGTATTTTCATATGTTTGTCATGCAAAAATAGAACCTGTTCTAATTGAAAAATGTACATGTGACTTTCCTCATGTATTGTATATAAACAATGTTTCATATGTATCACACGATGTGTACAACTTTTGTTGTGGGAAAATTTTACTGTACATATGTAAAAAACACATCATGTAATAACACATTAAATAGCTGCAATGCATGTATCTTATTAAGTTTATAAATTTTAATGGAATATTTGAATTTTTGTTATTTAACAATAAAAATACTGATTTCGAAAATTATTTCGAAAATATAAAATTTGTGTTTTCAAGAAACCCAAAATTTTAATTCCGTGTTATTTAAAATTCATTCTAATTCAAATAACAACGTTTCAAGAACAGATCTGAATAAAAAAAATTTTTAACTAAAGTAAACGCATACGACTTTCCTCTATTTTGAACCAATATCACGTAACTTTTACGTTCGCTGCTTAATAAATTATATTTTAGCTCGGGCTCTTTCAAAAAAAAGCCAACCTTTGGCCCTTGTTAACATTGGGACTAAAAAGTTTACGGCGGCCAAAGTTTGGCATTTTCTGACAAAATTTAAATTACAAAATTTTTAAAAAGTATTAGTTGTAAAATTAACTGAAAAAATATATAAAAAAAACCTTTTTTAACCTCTTAATATTCACTTTTGTATTTACGTTCGATATTTACGTTCTATAGCAAAAACTTAAGGGTAAAGTCCCACCCCACCGACCAAACAAAAAAAAAAAAAGCATATCAAAATTCCAATCCAATCAAAAGTTTTTTTTACCGCTTTCTCGTGAAATGGTCCACTGTGCGACTTTACAAATATGCATTTAGATCAAATTTGTATAGGGTGACATTTATTTATTACCTGTTGGCTGTTTTATATTAATGTCTGCACCTTTTTAAAAAAGAATCTTTTCAAATTGTTTTCTATTACCGTATGATTCAAAAAGCCTCAAAACATTCTTCTAGGGCTAAAACCTTGGATATTATAACGCCAGCTGAGTTAAATAATGAATTTCATTGGTGTTCTATTTAGTAAGAGAGAAATAATGAAAATTTTCAGACAGTAATTAAGTCTTTCTATAGAAGACACGATAATTTTTTTTTATAAAACTGACAAAAAAGAAAAGCAATTAACTTAAAATTTAAGTGGTATTATTAGTATCCGTATCCACCATTGCTTGTAATATTGAGATTAAGACGCACGTGGAGAGTAACAAAGATTCGGCACAGTCGAATTGGTGAGTTGTTTACACCAAAATTGTTCGCGGGGCTATATTTGATTCTTGCATGTATGTAAATATATACCTAAAATGATAGAGAATAAACAAAACACCAGCCACGCGTACACTTGTTGTAAGTACCAGGAGATGTACGAGTATGTCTGTTATTGATTTTTATTGTGCCATCACTGGTTTTGCCTATTTGTATCCGACAGGTGTTCTATATTGTAAAATTTTTAATAAAAATATTTTAAAACGGAATATGTTTGAGATCACTTGTCTATTAAACGGTAATAATATATGTCAGTAAGCTATTATACATGTCTTGATTAACGGATATAAAAAATATATATGTTTATACAAATACGTGTGTAAAAATATTCATAGATTAGAAAATGTGATTTTATTAAAGTACTCGCACACAAAATTATTAATTTCATTGTTAAGAATAGTTCTAGTTCGAAATTTGATCAAATAAATTAAAAAATATTCGTTTAAATTGCAATATTTTATAATTTAAGCTTTTCTTTTAGAAAACACATATAAGTTTTTTGGTAATTAAAAAAAAAAATTAAAAAATAATAAATAATTAAATACATCAATAGACAAGTTCCTGTTGAAATGAAGATTTTTTATACCCTTTACCACTACGTGGTTTGGGTATAATGACTTTGTGCTGCTGTTTGTAACTACCAAAAATATTTGACCTAGACCCATATTTTATTATAGCGATCGACTCAGAATCGCTTTCTGAGTTGTTTTAGCGATGTCCGTACGTCCGTCCGTCCGTCCGTTTGTGTGTCCATGTAAACCTTGTAATCAAACTACAGGTCACAAATATGAATATATTTTGATGAAATTTGGTATATAAGCTCTTGTCGGCCATAGGATGAACACTTTTGGTGAAATTCGGTCCATGTTCAGACCTAGTACCCATACAAATGACCCCTATGAAATCGACATAAATTGCCATAAGATCCAAATTATCATATAGATCTCAGTCAAATTGGGTTTGTATGTGTTTATTATATCCATTAATCAGTAGTCCAAAAATAATCCCTATAGAACAATACGTAGTCATAGGCCTCATATGGAGCTGCTTCCTGATCTTCACTTAAATCTATCAAAAAACAAAAATTTGGTTTGTATAGATCTTTTCAAAATATAAGTGACTTTACCAAATATGGTCAGGGTCGGTACATTTTTCGACCTAGTCCCCATAAAAATATAGCACCCGATATGAACTTTTTCATACCTGCAACTAAAAGAGTTAAAAATAATGCCACTCAAATTTGGTTTATGCTTATTTTCTATATCCGATTAGTTGGACCGAAGAGGTAGGGTCCCTAAACCATGGTATAGGGTATTGTATAGTCGGTCTAGGCCTACTATAATTTTCTTACTTGTTTAAATATTATTCAGTGATTATAAAAATATAAAAGTATTAGTATGCCCTGTCGTTATGTTATCATAATCAATCGTTGCCACGAAGTTTGTATTGTGCAATTAAAATATTTTATTTTATAGTATTTTTATTTCAGTGCTCGGTGGTATACAATATTTTTTGTTTTTTCATTTGGTGCAAAAATTATAAATATTTTCGGCAATATACAAATAGCTGTTCATGAGAAAAACATAGATTTCACAAATTAAACCCGCAACAATTAACGATTGGCCTTGAATATTTTAGCGATTTTTGATTTTGGCGAGTTTTTTTTTGGCGATCTTTGTTTTTCGCGATTCTCGGTTTTGGCAATTTTTGATTTTACGAATTTTGAATTTGGCAATTTCGCCCATATTTTCCAGGACTACTTACATTGGTAATTAATTTACTTGTCAAAAGTTCCAAGACTGTCGCTTTCATAGTACAGTGCAACTTCGACAATCCGGACATATAGAGTTTTAGGCTCGTTCGGATTATCGAGGTGTCCGGACTATTGTAGTGAAAATTATTGAAATAATTTAAGTAATTTAAATACATACTTACTTATTATGATTCATTAAAAAACATTAAATTATTATGTATATTAAATTATTACATTAAATTATTGACATAATCTAAGTGAATTAAATACATACATGCTATGATTTAGTTATTTTGTGCTGACTAACTTTTTTGAGGTGGCTGATTTGTGTTTTTTGCTTTAGCCTCTTCAGCAATAGAATATCCTGCATATCCAAATTATTCTCCTCAGCCCACTGCATGCAAACTGAAAATGATTTCTTTGTATCTGCATTAGAGATCTTTGTTTTTGCATCCATTACTACAAAGTCGTCTTCAGAGTCCGTCAGCAGCACTGATGATTCATTTCGTTTAGCGTGTTGTATTATTTCTTCATCGGAAAAATCCAATGAAAATTCATTTGCACCAGTTGCCCAATCATTGATATCTTCTTCAGTTATGTCATTACTGAAATTCATAGCTCCTATCATATTTTGGATGGATTTTATGCCATCATAGATGCTATCAGACTGTAGTTCATGACGCAGATATTTTTTTCACTAATGCTTTGCCATGTTAAATCCAAAAAATAAACAGCATTTTTAAGGTTAAACATTTTAAAACTTTAACCACGTCGACATCATCATCATTCTCTGATAAAATATGGTGCAGTAATTGTTTTCTGTAAGTAACCTTTACATTTTGTATTAAATTTTGATCCATAGGCTGTAAGATTGCTGTACAATTTGGTGGTAGAAAAAGAACTTGGAAATTTGGGTCAAAATTAATTTCATCCTCTTTAGGATGTGAAGGAGCATTATATAATATCAATAATGCTTTGAGTGGTCTGTTAACCTGTGTTTGAAACCCTTCTACTTCTGGAATAAAATGGTTTTTGAACCAGTCGAAGAAAAGGGACGTTGACATCCATCCCTTATTAGTTGCTCTATATACCACTGGAATCCTATAACCTTTAAAGGCTCTTGGATTAGCAGATTTGCCAATAACCAAAAGAGGCAGTTTATGTGTTCCTGCAGCATATGAGTGAGCATGTCATAAATGTCAGACCATCTTTGTAAATTTTTCTCCCTGGGCCTGATTTTTCCTTTATATGCACCTATGTGTTACCAGGCAACACTTTCCAGAAAGCAGCAGATTCGTCTGCATTATAAACTTGCTCTTCACTCAAATCCATCTCAGCAACAATGTCGGAAAACTTTGTTTTAAAAGGTTCTACGGCGCTTTCATCGCTGGAAACTTATTCACCAAAAATTTTTAGATAACAAATACCATGCCGTAACTTAAATTTATTTCACCAGCCTAAGCTCGCTGAAAAATCGTCCTTACCCGTCATCTTTTCATAAAAGAATTTGGCCTTTGCTTTTAAAATTTCTGATGAAATCGGGATATGACTGTTTCTTTGCTGCAAAAACCATGTGTAAAACGCTTCCTCTAACTCTGGATTTTCTGCTTTTTTCATAACTTTTCTATTTCTTAAAAAAAATTTTACTATGAAAATGGTTTAAAACATTATTTTGGTCAAATGTTACCGGGTCCGTTATAGGTATTCGAAATAAATTGTTTTATCTTCTCCTTGTTTTTTTTTTTTAATGTCGCAAATCCTTGATTTAGGAACATGGAATTTTTCGGCAACCTACCTAATAGTTTTTTTTTCATCAAGATTTTGTAAAATATCAAGCTTTTTATTTAAAGTTAGTGTTTTTTGTTTGCGTTTATTATTTAAAGACGTGGCACTTAGTATGAAATTAGACAAACACGCTTACGAAAGAATGAACCGAAACTGAAGTACTGATAGTTCCAAATTGTAAATCAAAGTATGAATAACAAAACATGCGAATTGAAATCGGGAAACCCCCCGGCATTTAATTTTTGTTCTTGCACAAAAAAAATTTTTGGAATTATTGGAGTGACAGGACTGGCGCATGCCGGACTGTCGAAGGTGTACTATACTTTACATTTTTGTATAAGAGGTGCCACGCCCACTAATCCTATCCTACCCATTTTTTATCAGACTACTCACATTAATATCTGATGGAATCGTATAAAGTGACAAGGCTTTCCACTTTACAGTACTCCAGTTTTATGATATTATATATTTTCTTTGTATGGCCGTGCCACGCCCATCGCTCCGATCGCGCTATTTTTTTGTTCGACTACTCAAATTAATAATAGATGATCTCAGACAAATTTGCTAAGCTGTCTCTGCTTACATTAAAAATAGGTGACTTCACATAGTACTCAATGTATATGCTATAAGCTTCAGACATACGTACATACTTTCGCTTACATATGTATACTAGCAGATTCCAGCGCTCGAAATTCGAATGTAAATTCTAGAAAATTTTATTTTTTCATTTAATAAGGACTCTAAAGGTATGCTTCACAATTCAACTCATTTTAAATGAAGAAAACAAACTCAACACAATAACACAAACACATTAACAAATATAATAAACACATATATAATTGTATAATTTTGTGTATGTGTTAGTAGCAACTTTAAACGATCATAACTCCAAAAAAAATGTTCCAGACGATGAAAATCTGTAAATCTGGTAAACAGCTAAAGAGAAATACCTTTAAATGATAAAAATTTCAAAATCGGGGTAAAACTGTGAAACTTACATCGGTCTATCACATAGTAGATAGAGTTTAGATTATTTGTTTTGATGCGATTTTATCGATCGTTTTAAAAAAAATAGATTTTGAAAAAATCTGTCACTTATCATAGGTTGGTGATATGGACCAAATCTGATTAGGAAGCATTTCCAGTTAATCTGTTCTTAGCTTTGTATTTGTAATATATAAACAATCATTTCTTTATCAGTTAAAATTTTCTATTAAAACATGTTAATCTTTCTTTTTTTATTAAAATTTTTGATTCAAAAAATAGTCTAACTATAAAAATCTAATTTCGCCTTTAATGTATACATTTGTTATTGGGCATTCAATAACAGTTAACAACTTTCAAATATTTTGTGTCCTTTAGCTGGCAACATTTCTCGTTTTTTCAATTCATTGTTTGTGCATAGGGCTTGGATTTCAGAAAGTTTCGTAAAGCTTCCGTTACACAGGATTTACTACTAAAAAATGAAGGCATGTATGCTGTTACTAGGTAAATTTATGCAAATATTTTCAAAACAAAAGAAACTTATCTTAAAGAAAATAAAATTAGAGACGAAAAAACTAATTAAGATTTTAATATTTCATGCCACTGATGTAAGAACACCAAATCTGGAGAACTCATTGAGTGCGTTAACAGCAATAAAAAACGATTCAAATGAAAGTGAACGGGTTTCTCTAAACGAAACCTTTTTTGACAAAGAATCATATTTCTAATAATGCTATTAACGGTGATTTAAAAATTTTATTATTCTATTGTAATGAATGCTATAGCTATATTGTAGTGTGTTTGATAAGTCATAGTTACCCTACCTTCTGTACGGTAACTAAATAGTAAAATTAAATTACTAATTGTAACTAAATATATCCACCTGCACCGAACTCAAGCGTGAGAAAAGTATTTCTCACAATTGTACTGTAGTATAGTTACGTGTGAACTGCTTAATACGCAAATTCACTCGTCTACTCAGTTACACATAATGTAAGTGTATGTGTACGCGTGTACAATGCATGTGCGCGCGTACGTAGGTAGATATACGTTAAAATTAGTATAGAAAAAGAATTAATAAAGAGACGTGAAAGTAAACAGTCGCATGAGCGGCTGTTTTTAAACAAATAATAAAAAGTGTAATTATTTAAATTATATGGCGATCCTGCCAGGAGGAAAAATAAAATATGAAAAAAATAATAAGTCAATTAAAATTTTAAGAAAAAATTTAATTTGTGAAAAAATCAGAAAAACAATAACTACATATACCAAGCATGAAAAGTCGAAAAACGTATATTATTAATCAACATTTAAATTTAATCAACAATTGAAAATTTGTTAAGAAGGAATACCAAAAGTGTAAAAGCCAAAATAATTGTAAAAAAGTGAAGAGTCGAAAAACGTACATTATTAATCAACATTTAAATTTAATCAACAATTAAAAATTTGTTAAGAAGGAATACCAAAAATGTAAAAGCCAAAATAATTGTAAAAAAGTGAAGAGTTGAAAAAGGTAATAACGACATGAATAAGCAACCGCAGCAACAACGGATTCATCAAACTGGAATACCAAAAGTGTAACAGCCAAAATAATTGTAAAAAGTGAAGAGTCGAAAAACGGTAATAACAACATGAATAAGCAACCCCAGCAACAGATTCATCAAACTCTACGTCAACAACAGTAACCATCATCTACAGCAGCTGGAGAATAAAACAACAGCTAAGTAGCATATTTTATTTTTTTAAATAAGTTGAATCATACATATTACATAGTAGTTAAATATTGATTTCTTCGATACTCGTATTGATAACATTTTTTTTTTTATTAAAATCAATCAATTGAAAAGAAATTTGAATACAAAATATTAGAAAAAAAATTATGTATTTAATTATATTAAAAAAAAAAAAAAAAAAAAATTTTTTTTAAAAACAAAAAAAAACATGATTATTAATATTGAACTCACTTTAAAATTAATTAAACTGTGAATTTTTCTATAAAATAGAATAACTTAATATATAGAACAGAACATAGAAAAGTCATCATATTTAGGAATAAATCGACAATTTAAAATATTTAATGTATCATTAAAACTAAAATATTGATTCTTTATTATAAATTTAAATATTGATTTTTATTGGGAATAGGAAATTAAAAGATAAATTATATTTTAACATGGGTAAGCCGGAATCAAAATTAGAAAACCCGAACGCAAATGTAATAACCAACGTTGAGGTTGTCGACCACACAAACCAAATACAATCCTTGTGGTACCTCACATTGTGCTTGGTATTGATAAGCGGGGTGAACTTAACGCTAAAATTATACCTACTGCACAAAAGATCTCTCCGTAAGAGATATCTAAGTAGAGGCGACAACCTTGACAAGGTTTAAAAATGGGCCCATAAGATTTTAAAATTATATACTCCTCGAATAGATTTAAACAAAAAAAAAAGAAAGAGAACAAAGCAGAGACTGCGATAACATCATGTTATATATTATCAAAATTTTTTTATTTTGTCATCATTATTAAAAATACTGACTAAAGAGAATAAAATTTTACATAAAGTGCCGGAGGAGTCCTATTATTGAATTACTTTATTTTGTTGAATATTTGAATTAATTGCTAATATAGCAGGAACTTTGGGGGACAAATCCTAAATGACAAATATTTTGAATATTTTTTTTTGTGCGATTTTCTGGTAAGATTTTCTGTCCTAGCAGACAAAAGTCAATTTTAATCTGCATGTATGGACTGGTCTGCGATACTAGGCCAGTGCAGACTTATCAGAGAGGAATATGACAAGTCCTATAAATGCCTCAATAGCGATAGGCCTACCAAAGAGGAAACTGTTGAAAAACATCTAAAAAACCTCTACTTACGACTTGAGGAAATAAGAGTCGTATTAAACGTAAATTATCAGCGTTTAACACCCGCACATAAGGTTGCAGCAGAGGGTTTTTTCATTGACCTAAGAAGTAAACTCATCAGTGTAGCAGCTCGTAGGGGTCTTGAAGTAGAATTGCCCAACTCATTACATGAAAGGGTAGAATTTGCGGATGACAAAAATAAATTAGCAATACAGACAGAAATAATAAGCGCAAACATGCCACAAACAGCAACGGAATTTTTAAGGACAGCATCCAGAATCATACCTGATTTTGATGGTAGGGCAGAGAACCTACAAAGTTTTCTGGATGCATTAACACTGGTGGATTCAATTGCGGAAGACCAGGATGCGGTGGCCGTCAATTTAGTAAAGACTAAATTGAAGGGAACGGCACGTACTCTCATAGAGGGTAATGAAGTAAATTTAGCCGGCATAATAGCTAGGTTAAAAACAACAGTCAAGGGCGAGTCCGTTGAGTTGCTTTCGGCAAAGATAATGAATCTCAAACAGTGTGGTAGGACACCAAATGACTACACCAAAGAGATAGAAGAACTGGCGAAAAGATTACAAAGCGCCTACATAGTGGACGGTTTAAATACTACACTAGCCGAAAAATACACAACAAACATTGCTGTAAAGGCAATGACAAAAAACAGTACCAACGACAGAGTGGGACTCATACTAGAAGCGGGTCAATTTAACACTCTCAATGATGCGGTAGCTAAGTTTATAAGTTGTTCAACCGATGCGCCTAAAAATAGTACAATAATGTACTATAACAGGGATATGCACAATGCCCAGGGTCAAAGACGTGGGCGATCCTACGCAAATTTTAGCCGACGTGGAAATTACACCGGAAATAGCGGTCGTAGTAACAATAACAGGAGATACAACAGTGGGAGTAACCAGTCCCACAATGGTAACAATGAGGTCAATAGGCAATATAATGGCCGTGACAGTTACAACAGGAACAATAATAACTACAGCGGGAACTATAACAACCGCAATAATAATAGAGGACGTGATGTCCGGGCTTTGCATGGGAGTACGGAAAACGTACAATCCCCGGGTACTCAATAGATGAAATAATTAGAAATAGTAGAATCTTAAACGTTAATCTGAATTCAGCATCATATATTTCACTAAAATCAAAATTCAATGAAGGAGTGTCGACATTTTTGGTAGACACAGGTGCGGACATATCAATAATAAAAAGCGGACAGAATAAATTTGAAAGAATAGATACATCCAACACAATTAGCCTACATGGCATAGGAAAGGGTATAACCTATACTAGGGGAAAGATCACAACGGATCTGATATTTGAAAATCTGTTAGTTAAACATAAACTCCATGTGGTAGATGATGACTTTCCAGTTCCATCTGATGGAATATTGGGACTTGACTTCATTAGAAAGTACAATTGTAAACTAGATTATGGAACGGATCAAGATTGGATAGTATTAAGACCAGATGATTTCCCACAAAGTATACGGATGAAAATGCGAAAATACCCAAACATCAACACAATATCATTACCTGCGAGATCAGAGGTAATTAGAAGAATAAATGTAGGAGATTCAAAGGGGGACATATTAATTCCTAACCAAACCCCTAAGGAGGGGATATTTATAGCAAATACAATTTCTAACGCCTCACAAACTTTTGTACGTATAATGAATACAACAGACGAAGAAGTTGTTATATCTGATGCTCAAATAGAGACTGAAAGCTTGGATAATTATGAAACAGTATCAATGGTCGAGTGTCATAATAACGATGATAAATTTAAGATATTGTCCGAAAAATTTCCTAAATTCATTGAGAATGAACTAAAGGAAATATGCATGAAATATATTGATGTTTTCGCACTAGAAACAGAAAAAATATCTGCGAATAATTTTTACAGGCAAAAATTGCGTTTAAAAGATATAGAACCAACATATATTAAAAACTATAGGATACCTTATGCGCATAAGGAGGAAATAACAGGACAAGTGGATAAATTAATAAAAGATGGTATAATTGAACCATCAGCTTCTGAATACAATAGCCCAATATTATTAGTACCGAAAAAATCTTTAGCTGGAAGCGTTAATAAAAGATGGAGATTAGTAGTAGATTACAGGGCGGTTAATAAAAAATTGATTGCAGATAAATTTCCATTACCAAGAATAGATGACATTCTTGATCAACTTGGCAAAGCGAAATATTTTTCTTGTCTAGACTTAACGTCTGGGTTTCATCAAATTGAATTAGATGAGGACTCCAGGGATATCACATCATTTTCAACAGATAAGGGATCATTCCGTTTTAAGCGCCTCCCATACGGGCTTAAAATAGCCCCAAATTCATTTCAGAGAATGATGACAATTGCATTCGCTGGTTTATCACCAGCTCAAGCTTTCTTATATATGGATGATTTAGTTGTAATTGGTCGTTCAGAACGACACATGATTAGGAATCTGGTAGATGTTTTTGAAACCTGTCGGAAATATAACCTTAAACTACATCCAGGAAAATGTTCATTTTTCAGTCATGAAGTGACTTATTTGGGACACAAATGTACAGATAAAGGCATTCTTCCAGACGATAGCAAATTCAAAATAATTCAAGACTATCCCACACCTAAAAATGCCGATGAAACAAAACGATTTGTAGCATTTTGCAATTACTATAGACGTTTTGTTCCTAATTTTGCGGAACACGCTCGTCTCTTAACGAGATTATGTAGGAAAAATACAAAATTCGAATGGAGTAGAGAGTGTGAGAAAGCATTCGAATATTTGAAAAACTCACTACTGAACCCAAGAATATTACAATATCCCAATTTTGATGAACAATTCTGTATCACAACCGATGCAAGTAAATATGCATGCGGTGCAGTGCTAAGCCAAGAGCATGATGGAATACAACTTCCAATAGCATATGCCTCACGATCGTTCACGAAAGGTGAAGCGAACAAATCTACTATTGAACAGGAATTAGCAGCTGTACACTGGGCGATTACATATTTCAGACCATACATATATGGCACGAGATTTTTAGTGAGAAGCGATCACAGACCACTGTCGTACTTGTTCTCGATGAAAAACCCTTCCTCAAAATTGACGCGAATGAGATTGGATTTAGAAGAGTATGATTTTACAATAGAGTACCTGAGGGGAAAGGATAACCATGCGGCAGACGCTTTATCCAGAATAACAATAGCAGACATAAAAACTAGCAGAAACATTTTTATGGTAACCACTAGAACAAAATCTAGAAAAACACAACCAGGAATAGATGAGAAAATAAAGAGTATAACGACAACCCCAAGGGTTTATGAAACACTTAGTATAAAGGAAGTAAGAAAAAATGTTCGCCTAAAGTTTGACTTACAAGGCAAAACACCGAGGTGTTACCTTAAACACGGGAAAATAACCTTAGAGGAGCTTAGGATAGATGACCTTATTGTTAATGGGAAAGTTGATCTAAATCAATTCTTCCCTAGGTTGGAAAATATGACCGACAACAAAGGCATCAAAAAGTTGCAACTATCACTAAATGACAAAATATTTGAGAAGATTCGAATCAATGTGTTTAAAGAAATAGGGAACAAAGAATTAAAAAAATTAATAATAGCTCTAGCGCCACGGAGAATAAATGTTACTGCTGACGAGCAGAAAAACACACTCCTAGAAAAATATCACAATGATCCTTTATACGGAGGTCATCCAGGGATAACAAGGATGACAGCAAAAATAAATGAAAAATATTTCTGGAACGGAATGTCAAGAGACATACGTAACTATATAAAAGGATGTAAGCAGTGTCAGACAAATAAATCCCTACCGAAAACAAGGGAACCAATGGTGATAACGGAAACACCAGTGAAAGCATTCGATATAGTCGTTATTGACACAATTGGTCCTTTTATTAAATCTAATAACGGCAATGAATATGCCATAACCATAATATGTGATCTAACGAAGTATTTGATCACTATACCAATTCCTGACAAACAGGCTAAAACCGTAGCCAAGGCTATTTTTGAAAATTTCATTTTAATATACGGTCCAATGAATAGAATTCTGACTGATATGGGAACGGAGTATAAGAACCAGACCATACAAGAGCTTTGTGGATTGCTGAATATTGAGTACACAACATCGACAGCATACCATCATCAAACGTTGGGTACTATAGAAAGATCACATAGAACATTTAACGAATACGTTCGTTCATATCTTTCAGCGGACAGAACAGATTGGGACGAATGGTTGACATACTTCACGTATTGCTTCAATACAACACCTTCTACTGTCCATGGGTACTGTCCGTATGAACTGATATTTGGTAAGAAATCACCTAACATACCATTTCTTGATAACAATATCGTTGACCCAATATATAACATAGAGTCATACGAAAAAGAGGTAAAGTATAGGCTTCAGACGGCGCAGCAGCGAGCTGCGAGTATGATAGAAAGGCAAAAACAAAGTAGTAAGACTCTGTACGATAGAAGAATTAATCCCATTGATATAAAAATAGGAGATTTGGTTTTGATAGAGAACAATGCGGGCCATAAACTGGAAAGCTTGTTTAAGGGACCTTATTCGGTAGAGAAAATAGACGAATTAGGTAATTGTACCCTATCAATGAGTGACGGTAAAAAAAGCCAATGTACATAAAAATAGACTAAAACAATGTAGCTAAAAAAAAAAAAAATTTTTCATTCTAATTTTAAAAATACCTGGCCAGGTCAAAATAAGTTTAAGATTAAAATTTAACAACAATTCTAAATATAAAATTTAAAATTTTTAAAATTAACATTATAATTAATTTAAGAAAAAAAGAAGAATTTATTGTAAACCAACATTAAAAATAAAAGAAGAATTTATTGTAAACTAACATTCAAAAAAAAAAAGAAGAAAACATTTTACATATAAATTATAATTTTACCTACAACATTAATTTTAAATAACTTTATAAAATTTAAATTAAAATTAAAAATAAATTTCAAAATCGAATTAATTAAAATTTAATTTTATTTTAAGGAAAAAAGGGAAGGTGAAGAACCCAAAATAGATCTTGAGACCTAATATTTTTTTTTCAAACTAAATTTAAAAATACAATAAGTATATGAAAGAATGATCAGGAATATATATCATTCTTTTTCTGTAAAAGGGAGGTGTAGTGTGTTTGATAAGTCATAGTTACCCTACCTTCTGTACGGTAACTAAATAGTAAAATTAAATTACTAATTGTAACTAAATATATCCACCTGCACCGAACTCAAGCGTGAGAAAAGTATTTCTCACAATTGTACTGTAGTATAGTTACGTGTGAACTGCTTAATACGCAAATTCACTCGTCTACTCAGTTACACATAATGTAAGTGTATGTGTACGCGTGTACAATGCATGTGCGCGCGTACGTAGGTAGATATACGTTAAAATTAGTATAGAAAAAGAATTAATAAAGAGACGTGAAAGTAAACAGTCGCATGAGCGGCTGTTTTTAAACAAATAATAAAAAGTGTAATTATTTAAATTATAATATATATATTTTTTTTTTAATAATTGAGTTTGAAATTAATCAGGCTCTAGATCAAATGTTTTCATTTAATTTAAAAAGGATATTTTACCATTTTTATTTGCCTTTATTTACTCACGCTTGTCTTGTAATCAGAAACTGTAAATACATTTTGGGTATCGTATGTCAGGCACGATGATATCAGAAATTCTTTTACTTTTTTTGAGCCATTTGTTGTTCACGACATATCGCTGATAGAAAAATTTTAAATTTGTTATTTAGTTCATTTAGAATTTTATGATGTTGCCACTAAGCACCAGTTATCAAAGTGCTGAAGTTATAATTGGCTCTTTGGAATAATACTATCTATATTGTTTATAATTTTATTTACATCACAGACATCTGGGATGTATATTGGAGGAGGTTTCGGAGTTGTAGTAGCCGCATCATCATCATCATTGTCATTAGGTACATCCTCATCGTCATTATTCCGCAGTATAGCAAATTTGTTGCTTGTTGATGGTTCATTATCGTTGATCGTTGTTATTGTTTTCATTTGTTTGCTTATAACTTATGGGACCCTAATAAATGACGTTTTCTTGATGGTGTTTTTTGCTGCCAGTCTAATTCACTATGTAGATCAGCATCATCAGTATCAGCTTCCATAGTGTTGTTTTGATGTAACAACAGTTAGCTCACAGAAGAATTGTTTCTGTGGAAAGTAATAGATTTGTTTGTGGAGTTTTTAATTTCAATTTACTGATCCGGTAACTTATATTTAAAATATTACAATTTTGTTTAAAGAATTTACGCAGCGTTAAGAAACCAACAAGTCTGTTGATTGCAAACTTATAAAATAGGTGAGTTAAAAAAATTTTAAAAATATTTAATAAGTTTGACAAAAAATATTTAATAAGTTTGTGTTGATGCAAGATTATAATCTTGCGCATGTTTTCCTGTTATATTACGTAGTAGTTCCCTCTGAGGGGTTTCCAAGTCTGTTTCGTGTGTGATAGTTGGCAACCCTATAAACACGTAAACAAGAAGTGCACAGTGGGTGAATGGAAGCAAAGCAACGGCAAAAAACCAGTCTAGAGAACTCGACCTACTCATGGGTTAACCACATAAGTGAAAGTGGGCTAAGTAATTTTGAGAATACTGTACTTATGTTGGTTTTGCCGGTCATATTATACGAAAATGGAACATAAACAAAAACCTATGCTTGCTTTGACGACGAATCGTCCCTTACCTTGATGGACGAATATCTGCTTCGTGACCTAAACTTGGAAGGTGTTACGAAAATGATATGGAGAGTTTAGACCAGCTGAAGGAAAACACACGAAAGCTGGAAACGGATAGCACATTGCACATCGTTAAAGTTGTCAATTGATCCTGTGGTATATACCGCCATGGGAGACACAATTAGCTGAAGAGATTTCATCTGCTTACCCGACACTAAAAAAAGTCAAATGTTGGTATCTTCTCATATTTTCTGTCATTAATCCATACAAACCCTCTAAACTGCGCATTGTGTGTGATGCGGCAGCTAAGTTACGGACTTATTTATTAAAATTTTTAATTGAAAATTTTTTCAAAGATATTTCAAATGTAATACTGTAACGTGTTCATAAATGAAATAAATTATCCAACATTATTCATATCTTCAAAAAAAATATGAAAATACGCCTTTTTCGTCTTTAATGGAATATACCGACCTATAAAAAGACAGACTTTAAGTTCCGTTATGAGCATTTTTTCTTCCTTGGGCTCATCAGTTTTTATGTAATGTATGCGTAAATTTTGCTACAGGACATCGGGCGTACAGGATGTTCTTGGGACTAATGTATTCACGACGAAGGGTATGTGAGATGGTTACGCTGAAGCCAACATTTTCCTGCCAGCAAATAGCTGACTTGTTTCGACACGTTGGTTGCGAGAGAATTTGACCGTCATTACACGCCATTCTAAACGGTTCGAGGCGGAAAAGCATATAGAAATTGGAGATGAAGTATATAGTCATATGGAGCAAACTCTCCTAAAGTAAATTTGCATTTTTATATATTTTTGTTCAGTTTGTCTTATGAACGAATCTGCCTAATAAGCAGATTCGTCTCATCCACATACATGACTTGCAACCCGAATACTTAAAACAAGTGTTCATGCCCAACGTACATGATGTATGCATGTTCTTGGTAATTTAATGAACGCTTCTGTTGACCGTGTGAATTTGCATCGTCAACAGAATTCTTTACTTTTAAGTTATATGTTTAATTTAGCTTATAAGCATGAATAAAAATAAAATAAAGGCAGTTAATAAAGAGACATCAAAAAGATCAAAAGTGTTTTTTACGTCATTACTAAAATTTGTCCTATAAGGTGATCTCGTGTTTTCATTTCTTTGTCTGTTCCCAAAGGCCGTATAACTTTGATGCCTTGCTTCCAGAATAATTTTGAAAGCCGCCTCTAAAGTCTGTGGGTCTCTAGCGAAAATTATAGTTTTTGTCGGTTCAGGCAGGTGGTCTTTAAAAACTTGTAATGAAATTCTATTTATTTCGTCCGCAGAAAAGCCCTCTTCAGCATGCGTCATTCTCCTATTATGTAGCCTATTTCTAATATTGTTTATACTGTAGTAATACTTCTCAATTGTTGCGTCCAACCTCCAGGTTTTTAATTTGTCCAGCAATTCCCTACTTGTTTCTCTTTCCCCAAAGTCACTAACAAGAATCTCCTTCAACACCTCCCAAGTTCCTACCACTCCATACCTATGTATTGCCTCTCTTGTTTTTCCCACGCATCTGTTTTTGATATATCCGAAAAGAATATTTCTGTTGTTTACCTCAAATTCCGCGATAGATGGCAGCAAGGCTTCAACTTGCTCCAAAAAATCCGGCAGTTGGCTCTGTTCCTTCCCATCGAATGTTGGGATTTCTCTGATACAGTTCAGTACCAAATTAAATTGCTGCACTAAATTATTTTCCATTTCAAAAAAAAAATTCTATGCCTTGTACAGAAACAAAATTGCAAATTGGTCTTCCTTTTCTTGTATAATTCAAAGAAAAAAAAATCAATTTTCCATTTATTTATCAAACTAAGACTAATCTATAAACCCTTTATCACTTGAGTACATAATACAAAAAGGTACATAATGTATAAAAATAAATTAATCTTATTTACTCTGTTAACATTCTTGCGTCCGGTATTTCTCTTCTCCAGGGTTATTGATCCTCCTTATTGTTGTAAATCTTTGTTGTTTTTGTTGATACTCTGCCGTTGTTTAATATATTGCAAACTTTGTTGGTTTTGTTGAGTTTATAAAATTTTCAAATTTTATTTTATAAATTTATTGTGCTTTTTATTAAGTTCTCATATCGTTTTTTATAAGTAGAACTATTTTTGTTGTTTCAGTTTTTAAGTTCTTATTTTGTTCATTAGTATTTGCCGCTTTTTTTTTTTTTTTTTTTTTACAATTATTTTGCACTATTTTACTAATAGCACTGTCCAGTTTTTATAATTTTTTGCACTACTTTTTAATAATAGCACTGTCCAATTTTTATAATTTTTGCACTACTTTTTAATAATAGCACTGTCCAGTTTTTATAATTTTTGCACTACTTTTATTTAATTTTAAATTGTTAACTGTGGTCCGAATCATTTATTGGCAATGTTATTTCTATTTTTCTTTAAATTAGAAATTACCAAAACTTTTATTTTCATCCTCGTCGCCAGTTTGGTGTGGAGTAAACAAAAAAACACTTTTGATCTTTTTGATGTCTCTTTATTAACTGCCTTTATTTTATTTTTATTCATGCTTATAAGCTAAATTAAACATATAACTTAAAAGTAAAGAATTCTGTTGACGATGCAAATTCACACGGTCAACAGAAGCGTTCATTAAATTACCAAGAAAATGCATACATCATGTACGTTGGGCATGAACACTTGTTTTAAGTATTCGGGTTGCAAGTCATGTATGTGGATGAGACGAATCTGCTTATTAGGCAGATTCGTTCATAAGACAAACTGAACAAAAATATATAAAAATGCAAATTTACTTTAGGAGAGTTTGCTCCATATGACTATATACTGCTGATCCTAATAACCCTCATCAATGCTGGCCAAAGGTGAAAAAAATCAGAAGTGCGTTCTCTAACACTATCACAGAGTTATACGAGTGACCATCAACAAAAATTTCCGTACTTCCGTTAGATAATGAGGTAGGTCCAAAGGATACACCCGGGGGTAGTGTTAAGAAAAAACGGCAACCTCAATATTGTAAATATGCTTTTTTTTCGTATTAGCCCAATATAAAAGAAGAAGATCTAAGCACATTGTAATATTGTCACAGCGTTGATGTGTGGTACTATACTGAAGTAAGAGTATTTGAAAATAAAATGACATATATTAAATATTGTAATATTTTTAGGATCTTCTTTTTTTACCATTAAGGTAACAGCAGCCATCTTGGACCAATTTTATCTTCCTTTTTTTATAAATGACCTACCAAATGTAATAAAATGTTTAATATATTAGTATGCTGACGATGTTAAAATATTTTTGAGTCATGGCGAAAAATCTGATCACATATACCATCAAGATGATCTTTATAATTTCTTTCTGTAGTGCAAAACTAAACTAATGGAACTAAATCTAAACAAATGCAAATGCATGCGATTTTCCACAAAAAAACTCACATCTGTTTTCATGGATCTTGGTAGACTACACATCAACGTGGGCGGTAAATAAGGCTAGAGGTGTTTTAGCTTTCATTAAATGATGGACTTAGGAATTTATTGATCCCTGTATAACAGAGCAATTGCACAAAGTGTTTGTGAGAGCAATTCTTGAAATTGCCTCTGTTATTTGGTTCCTCAACACTGTTCTCTATTTGCGTAGTCTACAATGAAATCCTGTAAATCTTTCTTCATATTCTTCATATTCTATATGAGATTAACATTCTCTCAAATGTAGCGGGACATTGTTGAATGCGTCTTTCGTGTATAATGTGATTCATGGAGATGTTTGTTCTGAAATCATTCTAAATAAAATAACATTCAATGTTCCTCAGTGAATGACTCTTCACTATTAACCACTTTGTATTTCACACAAACAATGCTATCCTTGATCCGTTAAGGAAAATAAGCATCAATTTTAATTATTTATATAAACTTAATGATTCTTCTGCAAGTATAAATGGCATTAAGGTAAAGTTATACTTTACTTGCATTCTTAATATTTTATTGTTACTATTGGTTTTAGCGTTGTTGTTTTTGTAATTTTATATCTATAATATTAATAGGCTAGGCGATTTCTTGTGACCGATATTTTGTTCTACCTTTTTATCTGGATTTTGACCAAATGTATATTATTTGAAAGGTATTTCTTTTTAGCCGTTTTGCAGATTTACAGATTTTAAAATTTTTTCCTTTATTTTCAGTAAACTGCATTTAAAGTTGATACTAACACATAAATAAAATTAGACATATGCTATGTGTGTTTTATTAAATTTGATAATGTGTTTATTAATGAGTTTATTATCTTCATTGACAAACCATAAAAGTGTTGGTTTGTGAATTGACTAAATTTAAAAATAAATTTAAAAATAAAGCACTCGAATTTCGAGCGCTGGAATCTGCTAGTTTACATAAATAGTCTAAAAGAATTTAATCCATCGACTTAAATAAATAAAAAAATAAACACACTATTTACAGATTTGAAGAAAGAACTAAATTAATCATAATTTTCTTTGCAATACTTTAGATATAAGCAGTTTGTATTTTAAGAACTCTAAAACTGAAGTTTCTTCATTTTAAAACATTTAATTAAAATTTTTATATACAATTTATCATGTTTGGATGAGTAGAAAGTTGAAACAATTTTATTATTTTTCCTATTATTCTTTAATATATGTCAGACCCACTTCGATTTGCTATAAACTAATTCCAAATTTAACAAAGCTTAAGAAAAATTAATTAAAATTATTTATCTTGCTTTAAAACAATATACACACACACAAACCCTTCATGGTAACAATTCATTTGGTGCACTAATTAATTAATGATTTCATTGATAATTAATTAATGACAATACCAATGGATTATTAACAAACAAATTAAAATATAATTATAGTTATAATTATCAATTGAAACACATAAGAGCGTTAAATTCGGATGTACCGAATTTTTGATACCCTCCACATGGATTTTAAGTTTTCATTAATATCTAGACTTATTGCAACTAACAAATGTAAACAAACTATTTTAAAAAGTAAGCAATTTTATTAACTTGATAAATTATTACAACAAACACACTGAGTTTTTAAATTTTTTTTTAGAGGTTTCGTCATATTTTTGGATATATGTATCTTGGCGAAATTATGTCCAATTTACCCCATTTTCAACAGCGACCTGCTGGAAATAATGAGAAACAAATTTTTTTTTTGGTTTTTGCTGCATTTCATTACAATCTATTCAGTTGAAACAATGGTATCTGAAAAAAAAAAATAAATAACTAAATAGCTTTAAATTATAATGAAATTTTTTGGCGTTGGAATTAGTTGTTTTAATGCTAATGAAATTTCAATGCTAATCAAAATTCCCAAGTATGATACAAACAAACCAACTATAATAGCAGCTTTATCATATTATAATAAACTGCTAAGCTTTCTTTTTTGACTTTCGAATTAAACTTATGGAAATATTATTGTTTTAAATCAAATGACTTTGGTATAGGAAACAGTGTGCGTACATATATAAAAAAGCAAATATATGTTATTTTTTTAAACATGTCTTGCATGTAATCAGTTAACAATGAGTGTTAGCATTGAATTAATCAATGGATGAATAATTCAGTTTTAATTACATTAATACAATAATTCATTCGTCAAATTCTAAGGAAAACGGAAATAAGTGTTATTAATCATAACTGAAAATCCGGTATATTAAAAAGTAATATCTTTGGTTTTTTAGTTTTATTTGCAGTGATGCCAACTTGGCGCTACTCGCGCTAGATTTAAACTACCCAAAAAGCGCATTTTCCATTTAGCGCCTATATATTTCACGGAGAAATGGGGGTTGATTTTCCAAGTTTTGTGGAACCGAAAAAAAGATCTAAGGCTACTAAAATTATCAAAACAAATGCAAAAATTAATACAAAAGTTAATTTCCTTTTATATTTCCTTAAAAGAGGACGGTAAATTTATACATATGTAATAACAAAACAAGTAAGAAAATTATAGTCGGTCTAGACCGACTATACGACACCGTATACCATGCGTTTAGAGACCCTATCTTTAGGCCCTACTAATTTGATATAGAAAATAACCAAATTTTTTTGTTTTTTTGTTTTTCTGTTGATTTCAGGAAAATAGGTTATGGGAGGAGAGAGGGACTAGTGAATGTGGATATTTGAATTTAATTTTATTATATTATAACTGTCAGGAAAGATCTGTGCGGGGAGTTTATTCCACATACAACTAGTTCGACTGATAAACGAATTATATCTCTAATGCGTTGTGCGGTCAACTGGACAATAGACTACAAATGGATGTGATCTACTAGAGAAGCGGGTAGAGCAAACCGAAACTCGGGCACTTGGAATAAATTCGCTTATCTCAGAAGAACATTTCCCATGATAATATCTATAGAACAGGGTACACGACCCACATTCCGACGATGTTCCAATAAGTCAATAGAGGTGGAAACCATACTGTCATTTCTGAGCGCCAACGCCGTCCTTTGCACACGTTCCAGTAGCTCCAAAATGACTTTATGGGAGTTGTATTCCATTTTTGGTCGGATGTAAGTGGTATAGATTTTAAGGAGTTCAGAAGGAGTGAAGTAATTTTTGCACCTTTTTAGAACAACAGGACATTTGAATGCTTCTTTCGACACTTAAAAAACATGCTCGTTCGAACGAACATCACATTGAATTATCATGCCTAGAACATCAAGAATCTCTGATTCCTCAGTACCTATACCACCCATATATACAGATGATATTGATGATTCCGTGGCCCTGTAGGTCAACATACAAGACTGAGTCTTCAGCGCATTAAAATCAACCCTATTCACTTTACCCCACTCGGAAATTGTTAACAGGTCTTAATTGAGTGTGTCATTCATTAGCCGCCTTTTGCCCCCTACCTCCAAGAGGCTTGGCCTACAATTAAGGGAAAATGAATGAAAAATGCTGCTGTCATCTGCGAAAGAGTATATAGAATTAAAAGTTTGACCAAGAAGGTCGTTCGGAAAGATGAGGAAAAGAAAAGGAGAAAGAACGAAACCTTTGGGTACCCCTGAACTGAGCTGGAACTCATCAGATGAGACCCCATCAATAACAACACGTTCGGTCTCTGAGAAAACCCGATATAAATCAAGAGAAATCATTACCAACCCCAAACGCAATAAGCTGTGATACCAATGCACCGTGCCACGCGCGATCAAATCCGTTGGAAATATCCAGAGCAACCACTTTACTTTCACCAAAATTGTGAATGGATCGACTCCAGCGCTCAGAAGATAGAGCTAACAGGTCTCCCGTTGAACGATTTCCACGGAAGCCATACTGTCGATCATTAATAAGTGAATTGGCCTCTGGGTAGTTCACTAGATGGAAATTGATCATGATCTGCATCACCTTTGAGAGTACAGAGCAGACTGCCATTGGACGGTAACTTTCAGGGTTAATAGCCGCAACCTTTTTAGGGATTGGTTGGACATTAGCAACCTTCCAGCAACAGGGTAAGACTCCCGCACGGTACGAAAGGCTGAAAATGTTGCCGAATGGACTGGCTAGCATCGAAGAGCACTGTTTCAGCACCAGTGCTTGTATACCATCCGGTCCCGAAGACTTATTAATGTTGAGATCCAAAAGAACCTTTTTAGCTGCACGTGCTCGAAAGAATATTTTAGGCATAGTATAAGATACCCTTTCAAGATCAGGCACAGGTTGATCGCTATGCGGCAAAAACGAGTTTTATGTAAAAAGTTCAGCTAAACAGTTAGCCTTATCAACGCTTCAGTGAATATTTGGTCATTCATTAAAAGAGTTGGGATAGCAGAACTATTATTCTTTACCCTTTTAACAAATGACCAAAAGCTCTTACTAGCCCCAGGAGCAGAGAGAACTTTAGCACGAAGACGCTGATCGTAAAAAAAATTTTGGAGCCTTAGTGTTTTGGCACATTGACGGAATTTTTATTTTCGCGCCAATATCTGAGTGCGTCCTCTCTGGATCTGATTGATTAGATTAGATTTAGCCGAAATGTGCTTTGGTGGAATGAATAATCGGATACCAAGCACTATTATATTTTCCACCATTTTCACAGCTGCATCAACATTTTTATATAGGAAACAAAGTTTCCAGTTGACATGCTTGAAGAAATCGTTGAGGTCAGCCCAACAAGCCTTCTCGTAAATAAAAACTAAGCGCCTCATAGCTGGTGCTGAAACACGTTGAAGTACAGAGTACGAAAAGGATGCGGAAATGGTGCAGTGATCCGAATTACCGAGAGGTGCAAATATTTTCGCTTCATACTTATCACGATGTGAAGTGAGAAAGAGGTCGAGAGTACTTAGTCGTTGCCCTTCAATGCACGAAATTTGCGTTGGTTGATTCACTAGGTGTGCTAGGTGGTTATGCGCTGCGAAACGCTCAACGTAAAGGCCTTCGGGAGTTGTTTGACTCGAATGGTGAAGCCAAGAAGAGTTATGAATATTTAAATCGCCGGCAACAACAATTTCACTATTCGGGCAATTTTTTAGGATTCCAGATATGGATTCACAAAGGGTGTCGAAGCCATTATAGGGAAGCTCGCTTTCTATATTTGGGCTTCTATATAGAAACCCGAAGTGCAAAACGTGTGACCTGATTTTGAACTTAACTCAAAGTGTGTTAAATTCTGCATCATTACAGTTAAAATGTTACTGGTACTGGTACTCAACATTGTCGTGAATGTGTATAATCGGGACCCTATGAAGAATAAAAAGGTATAGAAGGTGACAACCAGGCATGTGAAAATCCTGTGGATCAGCATCGCCACTCACCTGGGTCTCACATAAGGCGAAAACATACGGCCGATGAGAGCAAATGTGGGCATAAACAAAGAAAAAATTCGATCTAAGTCCGCGTATGTTGCAAAAGTCGATACGAAAAATACCTGACATCAAATAAAATAAAAATTAAGTCAATTCTCCTAACGATAGTACAAGGGCAAGTATCTGCTTTTTTGCTAACACGATTAATTGTGATCAGTGCTATGCCTTCATCACTAATTAACCCAACAACAAAACGGATACCAGCTGCTTGTACCACGTAGAAAAGGAAAAAACAATAACAAGAATTGAGTGGCATTGTTATTAATTTTTTTTCCTTTGAATATGAAAAAGTTCATATCGGAAGCTATATTTATATGGGGACTAAGTCGAAAAATGGACAGTTCCTGACCATATTTGGTAAAGTTACTTATTTTTTGAAAAACCATATTATATTTGCAATATTTTTGTTTTTGATAGATTTAAGTAAAAATCGGGAAGCAGTTATATATGGGGGCTATGAAAACTGATAAATGGATGTAATAAACACACACAAACCCAATTTGACCGAAATCTATATGATAATTTGGATCTTATGACAATTTAAGTCGATCATAGGGGTCATTTGTTTGGGGATATAAGCTATAATATCAAATTTTATCAAAATATGTTCATATTTGCGATCTGTAGTTTGATTACAGGGTTTACATGGACACACGAACGGTTTACACGGACGGACGAATATCGCTGAATCGACAAAGAAAATGATTCTGAGTCGATCGGTATAATTAAAGATGGGTCTAGGTCAAATATTTTTAGTAGATACAAACATCAGCACAAAGTCATTATACCCTGACCACATAGTGGTATAGGGTAAAAATGTCAAAAGTCAAACAGCGATTAAAAATCGAATACAATTTCGCGGTTAAAACAAATAGATTTTACAACAAATTGCATTGGAGCATGGTTGGTGAGGATAGGTAAAGAGCATAAATACTGTCAATTCAAATTACGTGGTGGTTGTAATATCTTTTACCCTGCTTTGATAACCAAAGTACGATTAACTGCAAACAAGAAACGGATTAGATGTGGCAATAGAATTGTTTGCCAACGAGTTTTGGAATTTAAGGCAACTGATGCTTTAAGAAAATACTCTTATATGAATGGTTGATGTTAGTTCATACAATGGATTTTAGATTTTATTTGTTGATGGATACCACTATTTATTGGGGTAACCCAATGCATAACTGCAATATTTCTAACTACACTTTTAATAATTTTATATATAATTTATTTATTTTATAGTTATGAAATAAAAAGAAATAAGTGAAAATATCCCTATAGATATAATAAAAATGATATGTTTGCTTGTTTGTTGTTTGTTACCTTTTCACGCCAAAACAACTGAACCGAATCACATCAAATTTGGCGCACAGAGAGTGCTTTCTCTGGAAGGGGCTATAGCCTATACTAGATTTTGCTTGGATGCCATGGCACCTTTTACTCCCTTTTGTGTAACATTATAAAACCTATTTTTTTATGCAACCACATCTAAACTATTGAACCGATTACCTGGAAATTTGGCACGCAGGTGCAGCCTTTGAAAAGAATAAAAATAAATAGACTTTTTTAAGCCAGGAAGATCAAGGTATTCAATTACTGTTGCTTATGTATCCAGATCATTTACAAAGGGTGAAATTAATAAATCTAAAATGGAGCAGGAACTTTCTGCAATCCATTGCGCAATACAATACTTTAGACCACACATTTATGGCAAAAAGTTTGTGATGAGAAGCGATCAGAAATCATTAACATACCTGTTTTCTTTGAAAAATCCGTCATCAAAATTGGCACGCATGATGCTAGATTTGGAAGAATATGACTCTGCTGTCGAGTGTATAGGGGGCAAGGAAAATAAAAGGGACATGGAAAATTACACCACAGATCCGCTGCAGAGTTTAGAATTTAATGATATAATGAATATAGGGTAAATAAAATATTAAGGGTCACAACTAAATTTCATTCTAGGAGAAGTGGGGGAAGTGAAAATACACATCCCGATATATTAGTTGGCTTGAACGTATATGAGGTAGAAAATGCCCAAGAGCACCGTAAAATGCCTCAATTGAATTTTACGAAGGATAAATTAGTTATCCGTAAAGGAAGGAAAAAGCTTTCCAAGGCTTGAAGAAATAGCTGATAACATGGGTCTATCAACCATGCGACTACCATTAGGTGATAGTCTGTTTAATATCTATGAACTGATATTGAATCATCAAAGAAAAGGGTAATGAATTCTTGTAAGATTTAACCATAGTGCTCATACCCATATTAAGAAAAATAACTACCAATGACGAGAAGAATCAGATTATGCAAAAATATAATGATGACCCTATAACCGGTGGACATTCGGGTATAACGCGAACGAAAAAGAAAATAGGACTTGAATATATTTGGAAAGGCATGACTAGGGACATAGCTAGATATGTCAAAGAATGTGAGGAATGTTCAATAGACACATCTACATCTAAAAGCAGGGAACCTTTTGTTGTAACACAAACATCTGCAAAAGCATTCGAGTTACTTTACGGTAAAATCCCACCTATCGTGAATTTTAATATGGAAAATAGAGTGGAACCATTGTACAATGTTGATTCCCATGAGAAACAGAGCTGCTGACTTTCTAGAGAATGCCAAGATAAACATTATGGGAAATTACACACCCATACCACACATACCCATTTTTTAACAACCTTTTAATGAATTACATTATTTACTAGATAGGGAAATTTATTCCGAAATTAAGGAAATGTAATGTCAAAAGAAAAAAAAAAAATTTGGAAGGAAAAGATAATTTTTTTAATTGCTTTATTTTAATTGCTATTCTGTATTTAATTTTAATTTAATTTTTTTATATCAAATAGGGTGGAAAGAGAAAAATTGTTTTAAATTGAAAATTGATAAAAATTAAAAGGAAAGGACATATTTTTTAATATATGTTATGCATAACAAATAAATAGCTTAAGTAAAATTATTTAAATTTTCTTAACTACATTTTTTATATTACTTTGTTAAAATTGCTATTTTAAATTTAGTTTTTTATTCAATTTTTTTTAATTTTCAATTCTATTTTTTTTAATTTTTAACACTAAATTTTCATATTAATATTAGTTTTGTCAAAAAGGAAAAAAGGAAAATGTACGAATATAAACATTGCTCTTACTATTAATTGAAATTGAAATCGAAAACGGGAAAGAAGGCTTACCCTATATGGATAATATATATTACAAAAATTAAATTTTTAAGTAGAATATTAAATAATATGATAGTTTTTATTTAAATTTATATATACAATAATTTTAAAATAATATAATAATATAAAAGAATGTTCAAATAATTATTGATCATTCTTTTTCTGCAAAAGGGAGGTGTAGTGTGTTTGATAAGTCGAAGCTATCATACCTTCTGTATTATAGCTTAAATGGTAACCTTGAACCATTTATGTGTAACAATATCCACACTCACCAATCTTAAAGCGTGAGAAATGCATTTCTTGCATTTCTACACATGTATAATAGTTTTGTGTATCTTCATGAGAATTAGCAAGCTAAGCTAACTCTCATACATTTTTATACTTAAAAATACAGGGTGGCCCAAAATTAACGAAGGGGTTTGAATTCGTTATAACTTTTTGTTTAAGAAATAATTATTATTATTTTTTTTAATACAGTATATAAATGGGGATATTTTTAGTTTAGTTATGAAAAATAATATCTCGCAACTGGTGGCCATTTTCTGCGGTGGTATGAATATGGGCCCCAGGAAAATGGGCCCCAAAAAAAAAATGAAAATGAGCCACAAAAAAATGTATGGAGAACAACAACACGAAATTTTGGGGCCTGTTTTCTCATTTTGGGGTCGTTTTTCATTTCTTCATGTGGGGTGCATTTTCGTAATGAAAATGGACCCCAAACAAGAAAATGAAAAAGGGCCCCAAATAATTTTTGGGGCCCAATATCATATATTGGTGGGGCCTTACTTCATATTTTGGGGTTCATTTTAATTTTTTTTTTTTTAATAAACTTTTATAAACTTCCATGATGTAAAAAAATCGAATATTTTCTTTTTTGAATTCAGTTTTATTTAGTAACGTTAGTATTTATTATTATTCATTTATCAAATTCAGTTTCATATTTTCAAATGTATATGTACATATGTATTTAAGAATATATCTGAAGTGTATCTTCAACCTTTGCACGGCAGTAGGGACAAATTTCTTCAATATAATTTTAGTGAGCCGGACTACTTTTTTACGGTGGCGTGATATAACGTCTAAGGACATAATGTCTATAGACACTATGACACTCAGAATTCTAAAATATTGATTTGATGCAATGGAAATAATAACAATTCATTTTGTTATGGATGGAATACAAATAATAACAATTTATTGAAATTTTTTTAAACTTTAATACACTTTAGAGCAAATAATAACAATTTAGCAAAATATTTTTATAAATGGAATACAAATAATAGCAATTTATTGAAATATTTTTAAATTTGTTTCAACAATTTGCTTGCAATAAGGACAAAGCAAAGGCGAATTGTTACTTTGAGATTTTTTATCCAAAATATCCAAACAGCTTGAGCAAATTTTGAAATGTTTGCAGGGAAAAGACATTTTTTTATTCTTATGACGTACGCAGGAAAACTTTATTCAGCGAAGCCACCTGCCGCGTCCTACTGGAGGAGAAAACCCTTAAGCGCGGCCGCAGGCCGCCACGCAGAAAAACTTTTGTATGCGAAGCCAGATTTCAATACTTAACTTAAGTGTCTCCGGGAAGACATTACAGAATGTTATTATTATTATTAATATTATTCCCTTTTGCGGAATGTTTACATCTAATTTAAACATTTTGTAAAAGGGAAAATAACGGCACTTTTACCACGTTTACAAGATTTGAAAACTGCTTTAGACATTATGTCACTCGTAAAAGTGTCACTCGTAAAAGTGCCATAATGTCTGTAGGCTTTAAGTCATTGCTTCTATAGACATTATGTCACAAATGAAAGTGGCACTCTTAGACGTTATGTCATGCCACCGTTTTTTACTATTTCCTGAATCATTTAAGTCAAGCGGTTAAATTTTTCAAACCACATTACGACATCTCATTGCAATTTTTTCGTTTAAAAATTAAAAAAAATATTTTTGTATAACAAATGTCACATTGTTTTACAAATCTTTATTTTCAATTTAAATACTACTTCCAAGCATATAAAAAAAATTTGAAGAAATGCAATTCTTTTATATTTAAGTGAGCCGACCTAATTTTTCACTAATTCTTCAGACAAAACAAGTTAATCAACAAAACAAGTGAAAAGAAAATTGGGGTCCGTTTTCACATTTTGGGGCCCATTTTCATATACTTCATCGTACCGCATCCTTTAAATGAAAATGAGCCCCAAATAGTGTTTATGCAAATGAGCCCTAGAATAGTTTAGGGCCCGTTTTCATTCGTAGTTTGGGGCCCTAGTTCATTTTTTGGGGCTCATTTTCATTTCTAGAAATGGGGTTGATTTTCATTACGAAAATGAACCCCAAATTTGGGGCCCACTTTCATTTTTTACTTTGGGGTCCATTTTCCTGGGGCCCATATTCATAGCGCCATTTTCTGCTTCGCAAATTCGTGCACTTTCCAACACATTTTCCATAACCTTTCGCAAAACTTCAGGTGTTATGTTGTTTATTTCTTCGCGTATATCGCTTTTTAATTGCTGGATGGTTCTTGGCTTATCAATGTAGACTTTTCCTTTCAAATAACCCAAAAAAAAAAAAACAGTCTGGAGCGGTTAAATCCGATGAACGCGGAGGCCAATTAAAATTACTTGTACGCGAAATAATTCGTTCACCAAAGATGTCCCGTAAAAGAGCCATTGTGTCCCTTGCAGTGTGCGCTGTGGCTCCATCTTATTGGAACCATACTTGCAGATGGTTTTCCTCGGCTGGCCTTAAAAAATTTTCCAACATTGTCCGATATCTGACACCATTGACGGAAACGGCGACCCCGTGTTCATTTTCAAAAAAATAAGTACCAATTATCCTTTGCGATGAAACACCGCACCAAACCGTACACTTAGGTGGGTGTAATTCTCGCTGTTGAACTACTATCGGAATTTCCGTAGCCCATATCCTGCAGTTTTGCTTATTAACGAACCCACTTAATTGGAAATGGGCTTCGTCGTTCATAATTAAATTATGAATAAAATTATGATTTTCTTCTGCATAAGCAAGTCGTTGCTGATAATCTGTCGGTTTCAATTATTGAACAAGCTGAATCTTGTATGGAAACATTCCTATTGTGTGCAAAATTCTCTGCAGCGACGCTCGTGAGAGGCCAAGTTTTGTCGAACGTCTCCTGGTTGATGTTTCTCCATCTTCCCGAATACTCCTCCGTACCAGTTCAATATTGTCATCCGTGTGCACCGTTCGTCCTGTGCCAGCACCAAGAAGGTTCCTTACTGCCCCTTGTTGTCGAAAATTTGCAACCAGACGGTTTAATGTGCGGGTCCAACCCGCACATCAAAATAGTGACGATATGCACGCTGAGTCAAAACAATGAATCGTTGATTTGAAAAATAAAGCTCAACAATTTGGGCACGTTGTTCAATTGAGTACTGCTCCATTTTAAATTCCCCAAGTCTTCTTTACAAAATACTGAAAAGAAAAAAAAAAAAAAAATTATAATAAAAAAGTTATAAGCAATTCAAACCCCTTCGTTAATGTTGGGCCACCTTGTACTAACCTAGAGTTAATACAAATAAAATACTAACAATTAATCAATAAACGTGCAAATGAACAGTCACAACGGGCTGCTCAAAACCGTAATTAAAAAGGTATTTTAAATCATTATAACGTGTCCAGGGTTTGCTTAAGGACCCTCAAACCTTATCAGTGATAAAACGGTATATGTATCCCTTTTTCGGGATACAAAATATTTATTTTATTAAATATTTTAATATATTTATGTAAAATATAAAGTGATACAATTAGCAGAGAGTCTCTTCGGTGATATCGGCGGTTGTCGCCACTATCGTTAGTTCTACTAAGTTGGTCGATACGCGGCGGTAATGTCGGTCGCTCGGTTGCGCTGTCGGAAATATCGGCTGTTCCGCTATATTGATCGGTAGACGGCGGGTGGCTTGGCACATGGCGGCAAGTTCGGTGGCTCGGCTACGTTGTCAGTAATATCGGTGGTCCGACTTGTTGATCGGTAGGCGTTGGCTGTATTGATGGCTGCTGCGGAATTGGTAGGCGTCAACAATATAGGTAGTTCGGCGCCTGAAATGTAATAAACAGAATTAATAGCGAGGAGTCAGCTGTAGAGCCGCTGGAGTAATCGGGTGCAGTCAGCCGTGAAGCTGCTGGAGTAATCGGAAGCAGTCAGCCGTGAAGCAGCTAGAGTAAATTTATTATGGCAACCGATACCGATCGTCGTCGAAAGTGTATTTATATTTACTTTGCAATAAACAGAGTCTTGTCAGTAACTCAATTTAATGCATGAAACACATAGACCACAGCAGGCTACCGACTACAGCCTGTCAAAAATAAAATACATCCGTTTATATTGAAACGATAATTTTGCCACCAACACAGCTAAACGGCTTCACGACCACTTTTGTTGCTGTAGTCAACTATAATACAATATAGGATAATCTCTATTTTTCTAAAAGTGTTGACAATATAGTAAAATATGTAAAAGAAATTAATGTTTTGAAAAATTTTAGCACAGCTGAAATTAAAATACTTTTGTATAAAAACAACTGCTTATTATGCTGCTGTCGTTTTAAAAAAAAATTAAGTAGCTGACTAAGTATTTAACTGCAATCGTCTATGTGTTTCATGCATAACTGCAGAACTCATGCCAAATTCGTTCAGTAGTCCTACTTTGAATATTAAGTGAGTGAGAATTGCAAATGATATTATCTTAATATAAATATCAATGGTAGTTAAAGCTGAGCTGGTTTTGTTGATGTATAGATATGTGTATATGCTTAAGGCCTAGTTAGCCACGTAACCAAACGTGTCAGCTGTTTTTTTCTGTTACATGAAAAGCATTTAGAGCAGTTACCGAACTCAACTGTCACGTTGCCGGAACGTACCAATCTGTTGAAAATAGATTTTTGCTACGTTTGTGCGTGATATTTGTGAACAGCTGATAAAGTTTGGTTAATTTTACATCATGCTGGTTCGTTTTTTACGTTCTATAACTGGATACATTTTAACAACGTCTGGCTAACCAGGCCTTTAGTATGATTGATCGTTGTGTAACGTCAATATTCTGTTGTTAGGTTGATGATGATATATTTACTTTTTGCCAATTGTTAATGTTGTTTATGTAATGTATTAACTTATCATTACATTTTTATACTGAGTTAAAAATGAACCAGCCTTTTACTTTATATAAACCATACAACATTAGCACATTTGTTTCAAAAGTTCTGTATCTATATTATCTATTCTGATAGGCGACAATTGTCTTAGTACCTAATTTATTATTATTATTATAAAGAAAATTGTAATCTTATATAATTTTTCTTCTGTATCGCCTTCCGCAATATTACACATAACATTTCATGCAACATTTCTCTCTCTTTGAAATTATTTATGTTTAGATTTGAGTTGGACTTATATAAACCAAAGACAAGCATGCATGACACCCATACATATTTAACTCATGATATCTTTGAAAGAGTATACATGGTCCCTACTCATAATTTAATTAAATCCGAACGAGTGATCGTATGGCGTTGTAGTGGTTATAGTTGATTCAAAACAAAATTTTCTTGGGATACGTTGTAAAAAACAAAATTCAGAAGGTCACTAAGGACATATAAACATTACAATAAATTTTTGGGTAAAAAGTTATACATTAATTATGAACATTATTTTGATTTTTTACAGTCCTTAGAAATGAATACTTAACACTATGCCTTTGCAATTTGCGATTTCGCGACCAGCAGCAATTTCAATCTGATATGTAGATACATTTACATATAAGGTCGAAAAGCCCTAGAAGAGGATGCAAAAATATATTTTTTAGTCATAGACAATTGAATTCGAAAATTAAGTGACGTATTAATCAAAGAATGCACTAATGCAAGCAAAATAAAGCAACAAAGCAAATTTTTAAGCTTTTTTGACTTAAATGTTATTACAATCAAGGGTTCTCGCAGAGAGTACTAATGCAGAAAAATTAGCTAGGTTTAATTTATTTATTGATTTTTTCTAAAAACTTTTTGGTAAACAAGAGAAGTTTCCTACTATAAGAACATGCAAAATGTACTTACAATTTAAAAACCATATTGTTGTAAACAAATATTTTATATGATGTTGTGGTTACGAACATCAAAGCAAAAGCAGACAAGTTTTTTAAATTTTCAAAATATGAATTGTAATTTAGATCTTATTCTTCATTTGATTTTAGGTGCTAATTCATGTTTTCCTTTTGTTGCCTTTTAACTACATGAATACTACTTGGCCAGCAAAAAAAAAACATTATAATATAAAATGTATCCGTCTATACACAATTCTTTAAATTTTTCATGAATTTATCAAAAGCCAACACTTTGAACTGAAGGCAAACGACAGCAAGCAACAATAGTTACAAGAATCAGAAGGTTAAAACTAGCTGGTGGCAGTGAGGCAGGCAGATTGGATAGATGAAGAAAAATAGCGGCAACATAAAATAGCAATAAAACTTTTACAAACACGCCAAAGTAATTAGGAGAGAACTTTAACCCAATTTGCCTGCACTGAACAAAACACTTGCAGTCTACAAAAATGCAAATGCAACAATAACAGCAAGGAATTAACAGCATCGAGAACAACGTACATACACATACGTACAAAGTAGAATAATATACATAAATACTAGCAGCAGAGATACCAAAAAGAATTTGGGAAAACCCCTGCTGGCCAAAGTGTATGGAATTTCCATGTGATTTAGGAAGTGTGTACGTGTGTCTAAGCCAGAGATAACAAAATGCAGAAGGAAAACAATACAACAATAGAGAATTGCCAATATGTGGGGCCATATCGTCTGGAAAAAACGCTCGGCAAAGGACAAACGGGTACGTACACTAGCAAAGCAATTATTATTCATTTACATATTCATACCAGTCAGAATTTTATAAAATTATGATCATATTGGACTCTTCTGCGCGACTAAAATGATCTTAAAAGACTCTTTTCGACTTATTTTCGAGTCATATTTTTAGTCAAATTCGAGTTTTTTTTAAGTTATTTACGAGTCTTTTTCGAGTCATATTTGAGTCATTTCCGAGTCATATTTCTGTAATTTTCGAGTCATTTAATTGATGTATATTAATCAAACAAGTTTAAAAAAAATTATACATAAAAACTGAATCATTCCATTGAATGTGAATGGTGCATATAAGTGCAAATACCCAGTTAGCATTTGGAAGATTATTTTAATAAAAACAAGTAAGAGTGTTAAATTCGGCTATGCCGAATCCTTGATACCCTCCACCTAGGTTTTACGTTTACATTAATATCTGGACTTCATGCACTATTCGTAACAAATGTAAATAAAATATTTGAAAATGTAAACAATTTGATAAAAATTATTACAACAAATACTCTGAATTTTCAGCATTTTAAAGAGGTGTTTACATATTTTAGGTCATAAATTGGCATAATGACGCCCAATTTATCCCATTTTACATACTAACCTGATCCAGATAAATACAAACAATATTAAGTTTAACCAGGTAAATGGCTTATTTTGTGAATTTTTTTTTTTAATTTTTCAAAGCCTAGAAATAAGAATAAAAATTATAGCTTCTATAATTTTTGATCTTGAGAATAATCCAACACCGGGTTTGATTTAATTTATATAGATCACTAATTTCATTTAATTGCTTTGACATTTATTTCTGCAACAAATTTTTTTTCGTAAAAACATTTTATCAAATGTTCACTTAAGTACTGAAACTGTTTAGGATTTTGCAAATTCATCCCGGAATATAAAGACGCATTTTGTTTTTTACAATCCTTTTAAATTTTCCAAAACTATTAGTATAGGGCACATTTATGAGTTCGAATAGACAAACTTTCAACTCTTAATTGTTATACCCTATACCACTATGTGGTTTGGGTATAATGACTTTGTGCTGCTGTTTGTAACAACCAAAAATATTTGACCTACACCCATCTTTAATTATACCGATCGAATCAGAATCACTATCTGATTCGATTTAACGATGTCCGTCCGTCCGTCCGTCTGTGTGTCCATGTAAAGCTTGTAATCAAACTGCAGGTCGCAAATATGAATATATTTTGATGAAATTTGGTATTTAATCTTTTATCGGCCATGGGATGAACGCTATTGAAATTGGTGAGAATCAGTCCATGTTCAGACCTAGCCCCCATACAAATTGGGCTTATATGTATATATTACATCCATTAATCAGTAGTCCAAAAATGATCCCTATTGAACAACTCTTAGTCATAGGCCCCATATAGAGCTGCTTTCCGATCTTCACTTAAATCTATCAAAAAACAAAAATATTGCACAGATTTTTCTCAAATTTGACTTCACCAAATATGGTCAGGATCGGTCCATTTTTGGACCTAGTCCCCATACAGACATATCATCCGATATGAACTTTTTCATATCTGCAGCAAAAAAAAATAATAAAAATGGCACTCAAATTTGGTTTAGGCTTAGTTTCTATATCCAATTAGTTGGACCGAAGAGATAGGGTCTCTAAACCATAATATAATTTTCTTACTATAATTTTCTTACTTGTTTTTATTGTATTAAATCTATATTTGTGTCTTTAAAGTAATTAAGATAACTAAGATAAAAATATTTAACAAATTGTTTTTTTTTAATTAATATCTGAACATTTCACTGATACAAGGCAAAATTAAAATTTCCAAAAATTTTAGTCAAAACTATTTTGAATGTATTTGTTAAATATCGCATAATTTTTGCAAAATATGCTCCTTAACTTTGACTTAACAGTTTTTCTACTCCAATAATAGAAAAATAATGACATTTTTCAGATAGAAGTTAAATCTTTCTATGAAAAACTATCCGTTGAGACCGACTATACGATACCCTATAAGATGCGTTTACAGACCCTGTCTCGAAAACATATGTAAACCAAATTTGAGTGGCATTGTTATTAATTTTTTTGCTCTCGGACCGATCTTTACCATATATGGTGAGTCAAATTTGAAAAAATCTGTACAATATTTTTGTTTTTTTTTTTTGATAGATTTAAGTGGGGATCGGGAAGCAGCTTTATATGGGGGCTAATAATTGTCCTATAGGGTTTATTTTTGGACTACTGATTAATGGGAGTAATAACCCAATTTGACCGAGATCTATATGATAAGGTTGATCACATGGCAATTTCAGTCGATTTCATAGGGGTCATTTGTATGGGGACTAGGTCTGAAAATGAACCAATTTTCACCACTTTCAATATCGTTCATCATATGGCTGATAGAAACTTATATATCAAATTTCATCAACATATATTCATATTTGCGATCTGTAGTTTGATTACAAGGTTTACATGGACACACGGACGGTTTACACGGACAGACATACATCGCTGAATCGATAAAGAAGATAAAGTCGATCGATATAATTAAAGATGGGTTTAGGTCAAATAATTTTGATAGTTACAAACATCAGCACAAATTCATTTTACCCTAACCATATAGCGGTATATGGTATTAATACTGGTAAAAACAACAATTAAATTTAAACTCAAGTGGAATTAGAATTTAAAGGTTAAGTATCGGCAATTGTGATAAAATGGTAACCGTACTCAATATTGGTTTCAATATTAAATTTAACACTCTTACTTATTTTGCCTATGTTTGATTTTTACATTTACTCGAACAAATAATATATAAAAAATCGTTTATTTCCATTTAAAAATCATAAAACAAGTCATTGTCCCTTTTTTAGTAATCTCAACATCAAATCGAGAGTAGTTTCAGTCGGAACGTTTAACAATTTTTAAGTCAATGAAATATAGTAAACAAAATATATTTTTTTCAATTTCGGATCTTTTTCGGAATTCTTGTCCATGTGTTATATTTTAAGAGCTCAATTTTTGTTTTAGTCGTTTTTTTATATTTTCCACTAGCGATAATCAGTTTTTTTTCAGATCTTATTAAATCAGTTTGTCATATGTCATGAATTTGCGACCCCACAAACTCGGGTCGATAAAGCGATGTCCGCCTGTCTGTTGAAATCACACGCATTCACATAATAAAGCATTTACCTGGCAAAACTTAGCATAGTATTGTTTTTCATTATTTGGAGCAGGTTGAAAATGAGGTAAATCGGGGATCATTGTGGCAAGATATGACGTAAAATATGGAGACACCTCTAAAATATGCTAAAAATCCAGTGTGTTGCTGTAATAATTTAATAATGTGTTTATCAGATTGGTTACTTTTTAAATATTTTGTTTACATTTATGCTAAATAGTGCAATAAGCACAGATATTACTGTAACCGTAAAACCCAGTTCGTGGGTATTAAAGATTCGGCATAGTCTAACTTAACACTCTTATTTGATTTTACCCACAATCTCTCCTAAAAGAAACCCACAATCTCTCTCAAAAGAAAGTAAACTTTTGCATATTCCGCACTTTACCGTGTACTCGCTACTCATGCTATAAAGTCAAAGTTTAATGTCATTATAAACATTAGTTCAAAGATAGTGATTCTTGGTCTTCTCTACTATAATGTAAAATCCTTGTAAAAATATGACTTCTTCTAGATCATTATGCATGAAACACATAGACGGCAGCGGCTACACGACTATAGCCTGTCAAAAATAATATACACACGTTTATATGAAAATGATTATTTTGACACCAACACAGCTACACGGTTACACAATAACTTTTGTCGCTGTAGTCAACTTAGAATAATTTCTATTTTTGTTGGCTAAAAAACAACAATAGTGTTGACAATATAACAAAAAAATCATGTGAGTACGATCACAGGGGAGATGTGTAAACATATAGTACTTAAAGATTTTTTTATGTCACTTTTTTAAAATCAAACATAAAGCGTCATCTATGTATCATATACTTTTGGTGTTGTTGAATTATGTATATGTCATACTTTTATATTGTGAAATTTTTGTCGTTTTACAGTAAAGGGTTGTTGAATTAGCTGAAACAATTTTTTATCATAATTTTTTCACCAACACAATTATAAGTCACACCGATTTGTTTTACGGCTCACATGCTACGCTGTTTTTGTGATTGTATTGTGAAATAGAAATTTGCCCCCTGTGCGTATAGATGTTTACACATCAATATGTAAAAGAAATTAATTAGTGCTATGAAATATTTTATTTTGTTTAAAAAAAAAATGGCAAAATGAAATGCTATAACTCCACTAATAATCAAAAGAGGTTAAATAAATTTATTTATTTATTTTTACGTTATAATAATGCATTATAAACAAGTATTTAGTTGTATATTTAAGTCAAGTTTATATTTTGAAATCTACAAAAAATGCTTAAAGCTTTTTGTTTTCTTTGTATTTTAAGTGGGCAATTGCTATTAAATTGTATAAATTATCTACAGTCGAGTATCCTTCTCTAAATCCAGCTTGGTGGTGTATTAAAATACTAGATGTAACCCGGTGTGCTTCGCTACACCCTCCTCCTTCCCCCGACGAATCGTTATGAGAGGGCTCAAAGTCCCAAGTCTCTCACTAATACAGTAATTGAGATGTATCACATTTAATATTAAGTTTGTGTAGGGGTGCCACGCGCATTTGTCCAATCCCGCCCATTTTTTGTCTGACTACTCGCGTTAATAATAGATGACCTGAGACAAATTTGCAAAGCTTTCTATATCATATTAATATATATGATGTTTAAAATTTACTTTGTATGGGTGGTGCCACGCCCGCTAAAAATATTTAAAAAAAATTACAGCCTGTAGCACTCCCATATCCGCAGTAAGACTCTGTGAAAATTTCAGGATGGTCAGATGAGTAGTTACGGAGACTACAAACAAACAAACACATATTACCTCTTTATTATGTTAGTATAGATTATTGGCATAGATTTTTTTATTTAAATACTTGCTGATATACAATGTTTTTTGTTTTTTCTTTTGGTACAACAATTATCAGATTCTTCGGCGTTCCTACCCTGGAGCAAGGTACATGTAGCTGCCCATGAGAAGAAGATGGATTATTAAAATTAGATTTGGCAACACTTAACTATTGGCCTTGAACTTAGAATATCATTTGGCAATTTTTCTTTTTAGCGATTTTTGATTTTGCCCATTTTTGATTTTGAAGATTTTTTTGGGCGATTTTTATTTTTCGCAATTTTCGGTTTTGGCGAATTTTTGATTTCGGCAATATATTTTCCACGACAAATCACATTGATAACTAACGTACTTAACAAAAGACTGTTGCTTTCGTAGTACTTCATATTATATATATAGGAGGTGTCACGCCCACTAATCCCATCCCGCCCAATTTTTATTGGACTACTCGCATTAATATCTGATGGACTCATGCAAAATATCGAGTTTTTCCCTTTTATAGAACACCAGTTATATGATATTAGATATCTACTTTGCATGGGCGGTGCTACGCCCACTACTACGATCACGCCCATTTTTTTTTGTTCGACTAATCATACAAAGAACCTATGCGCTCATGTAAAGCCCCAAAGCCCTCTCGTTTACAGTACTCCATATATATGACATTAAATAGTTACTTTGCATTGGGAGTGCCACGCCCATTGGTGTGAACCCGCCAATTATTTGTCCGACTACTCATACTAAGATCTGATGGTGTCGTGCAAAGTGTCAAAGCTTCCCTTTTTTGGTACACCAGTTATATGATATCATATATTTACTTTGTACGGGCGGTGCCACGTCCACTGCTGCGATCACGCCCATTTTTTGTCTCACTAATCACATGAATAACTTATGGGCTCACAAAAAGACCCAAGACTCTCACTATAACAGTACTCCAGATATATGGCATTTTATATTTAATTTGTATGGCAGGTGCCACGCCTATTGGTCCGATACTGCCCATTTTTTGTCCGACTACTTACATTAATAATAGGTAACATCAGACAAATTTGAAAAGCTCCTTCTATCACAGTACTTGAGATATGTAATATTGAATTATTACTTGTATGGCAGGTACCACGCCCACTTGTCCGATCCCGCCCATTTTCGGCATAGCTACTAAAATTAACAATAGGTGATCTCACACAAAGTTTCAAAGCTCTCCCTATCATAATACTCAATATATGTATATGATATTAAAAATTTACTTTGTGTGGGAGGTGCCACGCCCACTAAAAATATTTAAAAAATTATAGCCTATAGCACTTCCCATATCCGCAGTAAGACTCTGTGAAAATTTCAGGAATATCAGATGGATAGTTACGGAGATTACCTCCTACAAACAAACAAACAAACAAACACACATTACCTCTTTATAATATTAGTATAGATTATGCTCGTATAGCCAAGAATTCAATCTTTTATTAATAATACCCATAAAAATTTTGCTTATTGTATTCAGGAATGATATTCCACGATAATTACTTACTATCTTTTTGTCGCCTTTTTTGTAAATGGGAAGATTATGCTGGTTGTGAATTGTTCTTCTAATTTTGCAGTTTCAAATATAATGTTGCATGTATTGGCTAATTCTCCGATAAAACTATCTGGTACATTCTTAAAAAATTCATAAGTGACACACTCCTCTCCAGCAGCTTTGTTGTATTTTGCTTTGGTTAAAACGTTTATAATTTCTTGAGTATTAATAGGATGATCTAAATCGTCATCAGCATAAAACACTGCAGCATACGATACATCTTTGGAAATTTGTGGCGGATTTAGTAACTCAAAGAAATATTGTTTAAAATCATATGCAGTTATTTCAGGTTTTGACTGCAACACTTTATTTCGGATTTCCTTAACAATGTTCTACCAATCTTTGTTGTTTTTGACTAAATTTATTTGATTTTCTAATTTTTTAAGATATTCAAGTTTATTTCTTTGGCATACTTTTTTGTTTTCTGCTACATATTTGTCTTTAATAATTTGTGTTGGATTTTCACGAAAACAGATTAACGCATTAAAATATTTTTCTCGAGAGTTGAAGCATTTGAAATTGAACCATTTGTTTTCTCTTTTGAATTGGTTAACATTTTTTTGTGTTACTGGCTTTGAGAGATTTATAATGTTTGTAAGATCTTGCAATTGTAATAAATCTGTTTGCTGTTTGTTTAATTAGCACTACTGAAATAAAAATGAATTTGTATAAAAACAACTGCTTATATTATTGTTATATGATGCTGTCGTTTTCAAAAAAATTAATTGCTGGCAGCAATTGTAATCATGTTGTCGTTTAGCCGCAGTCGTCTATGTGTTTCATGCATTACATTTACTCTTTGGTGAGTATTTTCGTTTTCGTTCGGCTGTATACATATACATACATAAGAAGCCGATTAGAGTTCGGCTTACTGGTGCCACTATGGATATGTATGTGTGTAAAGAAAAATATATGATATCCCATTCATCACTTCGAAGATTGTTTTAACAAAAATAACCTTACTGTGTCTTCTTCGAGCAATTCTGATGGTTAAAAATGACTAATCACATGCGCTATTAGAAAAAGACTAGAAAATGATTTTTTCTTACGCTTAAAAAGTGATTTATAGAAAAATGACATTAAATACGACTCAAAACGAGTCGAAACTGATCAGAAAAGCGGATAAAACAGACTCTCAAGAAGAGTCGCGGGTTAGGTAATATTTTCTCCAGGCAAAAGGATATTTTGTGATCGGCAAAATAGCGCATTTATGACTGTTTTAATAGCACAGAGGAGTCAAAACAGACTCCACATGATCATTTATTGTATAAAATGCTTACTGGGATTTTATTCACTATCTGTAGAAACAGGTTTTTTAAATAAAACAAATCTGCACACAATTTCAATTTTATTTTGTTCACAATGATACGATCAATTTGTTTATTAGCTAGCATAAAAATAAGAAAATAGTATTACAATACAGCGTAATGATGAATTGTGCTTCTCAATTAGTTTATTTTTTATGTGCCATAAGAGATCGGTTTGTGCTAAGAAAAGCATTAATACATGTTTCACAGGGCAAGGCTTGATCATTGTACTTTGATTGAGTTGAGCTCCGCGACTATTCTTAACGTGAATAACTCTTGGCTAAAATTTTTGGTAGTCGGGATTGGTGCTTGTGCTAAGAACAGCATGAACTCATGTTTTTCAGGGCGAGGCTTGATCACTGCACATCGATTGCGCTGAGCTCCGCGATTATTCCTAGTTAGCCACACGTAACCGTAACCAAACGTGTCAGCTGTTTTTTTTTTCTTACATGAATAGCATTTAGAGCTGTTACCGTCACGTAACCGCAACGTTCCAATCTGTTGAAAATAGATTTTTGCTACGTTTGTACGTGATATTTGTGATCAGCTGATAAAGTTTGGTTAACTTCACACAACAACATGCCGGTTCGCTTTTTTACGTTCTATAATTGCACTAAATGCCAACGTTACATTTACGGTACGAATACACTTTAACAACGTGTTGCTAACTAGGCTTTAACTCGTGCGTAAAATTTTTGATGGTCCGGGAATGGCATTTGCCTCCGTCCCGACATTAAATAATAAATTTTAAAAATGTATTATAATTAAATAGTGCTTCTTTTTAGCATCTGGCAAAAAAAGTATTTTTTTTTAAACATACATTTTTTTACAGGGTAAATATTTAATGGTTTCACTACTACTTTTGAATGCAAGTATGCAGAGTTTATATATGTACTAAAAATACAACCCTTAAAATCATACTATTTTTTGCAACTCTAAAAATTGGAGATTTTTTTGTAAATAAAATAATATACCGATTTATTTTTAATATGCGCTTATTATGGATATACATATACATACACAATATATTAAAATTATTTATAGTATTTTGATATTTGCAACAGTCGTATGTATCAATTTGTAACATTTTGTGATGTTATAAAAATCGCAGAATATTGATATTTATTTTATATAGTTTCTTTTATTAATAAACTAACCAAAAAATATTGATATTGGTGAATTTTCATTTTATTACCACAACGACCACAAAAACAACAAGTAGAGCTATGACAAAATACAAAATTTTTTTTTAACTTTTCAGTGATTTCTCGGCACCTATGAAACCAATTGTCATGATTTAAAAAACAGAATCCTTCTCATGGTGTTAGTGAATCATTCTCGCTAAAAAGCGCTCTAGCTGTCGTATCGAGGACGTGATCGTGACAAGAAAAACTTAGGCAAATTATATTTTCTCAAGGCTTTTTTTACTTCTTCGTTCAATTCTCGGGACCTATTTGGACGGTTTAAAATAGCAAACGAGCAACCTAGCTTACCGATTGAAGTTGTGATCGTGATTTCCACAGACGGACAGATGGACATCGCTGTATCAACTCCGCATGTTATAAGGATCATAAATATATATGTTTTATGAGGTCCAGATTTTTTTCTAATTATTACGAATGGAAAGACAAACTTACATATACCCTCTGCACACTGGAGTGGAGGGTATAATTACCTTACTGAGTCTTCCTTGACTACATTCGATGACCAAAAACTGATTTATCACACGACTGAAATACAGTCGAGAATGGTTAGAACGAACTTTAAGGACCGAGAAAAATTATGAAAATGTAAATTAAATTCGATTCAACGGAAAAAACAGAAATTTAAATTGTAAAAAGAACACAAAAAATTAAATTTTAATCACGAGTAACACGAACAATGTTGGCCTCTAATGCGTCAATTGGTGCGGGTTTATCTGCATAAACTAGTGATTTTACATAGCCCCGCAGGAAATAATCGAGAAATATCAAATCGCACGACCTTGGACGCCAATTGACAGGTTTATTTCTAGTAATCAACTTATCGCCAAATTTTTATCTCAATATGTCGATGGTTGCGGTCACCGTATGGCACGTAGCGGAATCCTGTTGAAACCACATCTCGCCCGGATCGATGTCACCCATATTTTCAAACAAAAAAATCATTGATCATGGTGCGGTATCGATCTGCATTGACCACAATGCGAGCTCCGCCTTCATTTTTAAAGAAGGGTCCGTTGTGGATTCGTCTCACTCGACATACGACATTTTTATTTTTTTAACAAACCCGTTAAGCCAAAAATGAGCCTAATCGCTGACCACAATATCGCGCTAAAATATTGGATATGAGATGTGGAAATCGATAAATGATTTTCAAAGTAAATTTGAATTATCTTTTAGCGTTGTTCAAACGTGAATCTATGCACGATTATTTCGCAGAGCACGCTGATCGTACTCGTTGTATGCAGCATAATAGTTCGTTTGATAGCTAACCCTTTCGTAAGTTCTATCTAAGCAAAATAAACACTCTTTTGCCGGTTTTCTCAATGTATCGTCAAACTGCCTATTACTTAACCAGGACATAAATTTATTGGACCGATAAACTGCCGGTTAACAATTTTGGTTTTCTCAATGTACTGACAAAAACATTATTTTCAGTTGGCAATGCCTCTCAGAATACGAATGAAAGTTGGGAGAATTATTTTCAGTTGGCAATGCCTCTCAAAATTGATATGAAAGTTGGGAGAATAATTTATCTCTACGATAAATAAATAATTGGCAGATGAGTGCCGGTTAGCTTTGCGACAAAATAGAAGCAAACCAGACATTGAGAAAACCAAATTTCTTTAGTCAGCAGTTTCTCGTTGGGATAAAAGATAATCGCCAATTGACAAAACGGGCATTTATATGACGTTGTACAAGTGTGTGTCTTAAGGTGCGTTCAGACTACGCAAATATTTGACCAAATAAACGTAACCCCTAAATAATGTATAATTTTCCTTGTATAATTTTCATTAAGTTATACAATATATGATATAGAATATAGTTAAATATATTAAATATTACTAATGTAATAAAACGTAACTTAATTTTGTCTTTTATATATCATGTAAGATTGAATAAAACTTTCATAAAATTAGGGGTTACGTTTATTTGGTCAAATATTTGCGTAGTCTGAACGCACCTTTACTCTTTCTTCAGTTTATGCAAAAGTTCAAAGTAAAATGCAGTTAAACGCTCCGGAAATACTTAAGTGGTTAAATTTTGTTTATAAAAACATCTTTTGCTCCCATTTGTTTACCGTTAGTTATAACTAAAAGCAAAATATCAAATAGGTGCATATTAACATGCACCCAAATTATAAGGTCAGTGCACATTATTCAAATAAAATAATATTTATTTATTATTTTTTAACTCATTCAACGCATCTATGTATACATACATATATATTTATATGTATATTTACCGTAGTAACGCAACAGAGAAAATGCACAACTTCACAATGATTATTTTGATGTTCATTTTAAATTCGTATTCTAATTAATTAACTACAAGCATCATGAGGACCCCAGACTTTAGACTGGATATGAGATTCGACAACATTTCAATAAGTATAAATGCGTATGAGTACAATAAATTATTAATCATGATTCTACTCTCTTCACTGTCTCAGTACTCATTGTAGATCTTTGGTTCCAAACATCAGCTTAAACCCAAGCCATTTTACAGAGGGGATATGAAACCATCCAAAATAAAACAAAAACAAATTAAATTTGCAGTATTTCCTAATGATTTGGATTTAATAAAACCATATTTTGTTAACTTACGTTTGAAATAGGTAACGGAAGAAAAAAGAAAAAAAACTTAATTTGAAACAGACGGAACATAAAATGGTTTAATCAGTTATGAATTACTTAGAAATTTTGAAAATAAAACGTTATCTTTTGAACATAATGAAGAGGTGCTTATATTGAATAAAATTAAATCCTAATTTTTTGGACCTAAACAATCTTAATTTTGTATCGAATCAGTAAAACGAGGTGTGCGTTGCTACGACATTAATAGTTTTTGCACCTATACAGTGTATGAATACTATTTTTAGCTTAGAATTCCAGAAAGATTATATTTTAGTGTTACTTTGTAGAGTTCGATGCTGCCCAATTTGGTTTCGACTTAAAACCCTAATAACACATAGTCCAAATAAGTAACTAATAGAAAGTTTCAAGTCTCTATGTATCATGGCACTACAAGTATTGTACTTTATATTGGAGACGCCACGCCAACTGTTTTGATTCCGCCCATATTAAGTTCGACTGCGTATATAAATAACTTATTAAGCCACACAAGGTGTCAAAGTAATTATCCAGATATATGATGATGACTCGACTACTGACATCAGTTATTTATGGAACCACTCAAAGTTTAAAGCATCTAGCTTTCTTAATACTCCAAATAATTGACTTTGCATAGAACGTGTAACGCCATTTTCTGAATTACACACCATTTAACGTGACTACTGACATCAGTTATTTAAGGAATCAGTCAAAGTTTAAAGAATGTAGCTTGCGTACGATGTACATTTTAAATTCTGTATGCACGATTCTTGAGAAATGTTAAATGTTGCGTCAGAATCAAATCATATTTAATCAAGTTAATAATAAGTGTAATTTCGTGTTAACCGAGCAAGCATTAAGCATGCTTTACTGTACTTAAATGTAGAATTATCATATTGTAAAAACGAGTACATAGAAATTTGATAAACTATTCACAATAAGAATGGATTCATTGTTGCAACCGAATTTGTTGTCAATCGAATTTGTTGTCAATCGAATTTTGGTAGTTCCATGTACTACCACAATTTTTCTGTTGTGATAACTGAATCTATAATCCATAATACCGTTAGTTGGTAAGGTCAATTGATATTATACAACATATAAATTCGATTGTATGAATCGAGCCATTAGTTGATACAATGAAATTAATAATTTTATTTTGTGGATATTGTAACCATAGGGTTCTTTACTGATATAAAATAAACAAGTAAGAAAATTATAATCGATCTAGACCGACTATACGATACCCTATACCACGCGTTTAGAGACCCTATCTCTTAGGCCCAACTAATTGGATATAGAAAATAAGCATACACCAAATTTGAGTGGCATTGTTATTAACTTTTTTCCTTTGAATATGAAAAATTTCGGATGTTATATTCATATGGGGACTAGGTTGAAAAATGGACCAATCCTGACCATATTTGGTAAGGTAACTTATTTTTTGCAAAAACATATGCAAACCAAATTTGAGAAAAATCTGTGCAATATTTTTGTTTTTTGATAGATCTATGTGAGGATCGGGAAGCTGCTCTATATCGGGGCTATGACTAAGAATTGGTTTTTAGGTATTGTGGTGTTATTGCATAATGTGTCCCATCTTCCAAGTATGTTTTTAATTGCTAAATGACATTACAACATTACAACATTAAAAACTCATATGAACTGAAAGGTAAATTGGAAAATATAACTTTAAAAAGCAATTAAAAACATACTTGGAAAATGGGACACATTATGCAATAACACCACAATACCTAAAAACCAATTCCTCAAACTCTTACAATTTTGCTTATCAGAAAGCAATTATTTCACATACGACAAAAAATTTTACCATCAGACTTATGGTATGCCTATGGGGAACCCTCTATCTCCAACGATTGCGGATATGGTATTGGACTCGCTTTTGGACGAAGTTATCACTGAATTTAGAGAGAGCCAAATACAAATAAAATTTTTAACTAAATATGTCGACGACCTGTTCGCAGTAATTGACAAATCAAATGAACATATAATACTAAAAACACTCAACACGTACCATAACAAACTCAAATTTACCATAGAAAAGGAAATTAATGGAGAATCACCATATTTAGATATGATGATAATACGAAAAGATCACAAACTCATCACCAATTGGTACACAAAACCGACATCTTCAGGCAGAATGATAAACTACAACTCTACGCAACCCATGAAAATTAAAATTAATACAGCGACAAATTTTATTGAAAAAATAACAAATATTAGCAATAAACAATTTCAAAAAGACAACCTGGTTAAAATAAGAAAAATATTAACCATGAATAACTCCCATCTTCGTTAATTAATAATTTAATAAAAAAAAAATTTTATGGCCAAAAGACGAAACATACGGAACAAAACCAAGAAAAAACTTTTTACAGTGTACCTTATATTCCCAAACTAACAGAAACAAAAACAATGAAAGGCATGTTCAACGATGAAAAAGCAACCATAGCTCACAAATCAAACCAAACACTAAACCAACTTTTTACACGTAATAAAACCAAACAAGACATCCTAAACATTGACAACGTTGTATAAGAAATTGCATGGCATGGAAATGAGAGGGAGAAGTGCAACAAATTTTATGTTGGAACAACAAAAAGAATGTTAGGGACACGAATTGCTGAACATAAGGCGGACATAAACAAACAGAGAGAAACCACAGCACTCGCTCAGCATGTGAAAGAAAATAATCATATGGCTATTTTTGACGAAATAAAAATACTGGATAAGGAGAGGAGAATAAATAAACGATATACATTAGAAAGTTTACGCATACAACAGCGATTAGAATATGCCATGAACACAAGAGAGGATAAAGACAACACAAAGCTACAATATTCGGTTGCAATTATTTAGTATAATAGTTAAAGTTCTGTGATACTAGTGTTGAGATCAATTTGTGATATCTGTGTACTGTGTTGTCATCATTTATTTATTTTATTTATTTATTTACAATTTCTGTGTCGTGAAGTCCAGTTTTTTTTAGATAAATAAGTGACTACAATTAGTAGGATGTAATATAGGATCGTAAGTTGATCAGGGATACTAACATTAATTTTCTTTTTCTAAAAATATATTAAAATATTTGTTTTATATCTATTTTATTTTGTCGCCAGAATTTAAATAAAAATATACACTCCTGAAGAAGTCTGAAAAAAGCAGACGAAACGTTGGGTGAAAAATGAAAATAAATTGATCTTTTATTTACACCAAATTTGACCATCATTAGCCCGTAAGGAAACTCCTTTTTACAACAATAATTCTACATTTAATGATCACAAAAGAAAAATTTCATAATATTTATTTTTACTTTACAAACATTTAATTTTTACCACTTCATTATTTCTATAAAGTTTATAATTATTATTGTTCTGTTTAGGTCTCGTCAAATTGGGTGTACATTGTGTAACTGGAAAGAAAGTGGCCATTAAGATAATAAATCGTGAAAAACTAAGTGAATCTGTGTTAATGAAGGTAAGTTTAAAAATTTTAAATACTTTAATTCGTTTAAAAGAAATCTCACACACGTTTACCAAAACCAAATGAAGAGGTGACAATTGCTTAAACACATGTTCTAATCAAATGAGCCAATTCATGGATTTAATTCATTTGTTCTAAATCTAATGTCTTCGGTGTTTGCCAGCTTTTCTTTTATTCTTGCGTGTTACTAAACTCCACATTTAATTCCATATACAGTAAATATGTTTTTTCTTTCAACACGCAATCTAATTATAGTTCACCGTGTCCTCTATTGTCCTGTTTTAGCTGTGTTTATGTGTCTAAATATAAATGATATTTCTTTTACTTTGTATTGTTTTTAGAACTACCTTTATTTAATTTGAATACATATTACGAAACTTTGTTATTAGTTTCGATTAAGATAATATCCGTTAACTATTGCTGTCGAAAACACCGTATATAATGCGTATCCCTATGCTCCGGATTGAATTTTTACCAAGAGTTTATACGTTAATGTCTCCTATATTACATATTGTTTTCCATACCAGGAACTTATTTTGGAAATTTATTCCCCTTTTGGGTCCTAAACTTATATTTGACATTTCCTCGAGCATCAACAACATACAAATTTTGACCCAGAAGCCGCGAAAAATCTGCCAGAAAATACTTTTTGTCATCCATTACGTAGCAGGAATAGTTTTTTTTATGAAACATGATTTCAATTTTCGTGTTCAATTTTGGACACTAAACTTTTTGCAGCAATGTAAAATGCAGCCTGTAAATTTTTGGAGTTTGTATGTTTTAAAAAACACATTGGCTTTAACTTTTCGCACCAAACATTCCGAGCACTGAGCAAACCGGACTGCTTAATATGCTTATTTTTTTTACCTTTCTCTAAATGGTCAAATTCATTTAATAGTTTCTACTAACTTTGGAAGCAGTTTGACGGCAGACCTCGTATAATTCCGAGTATTTATTTCATTTAAAATAAAAAAAATAAAAGTGGTATGTCCCAAATCTATCTAACTAATAACCATAGAACTGATGTTCAAATATATGATTAAATACTTTGGGGTTATTCTTGATAAAAAGCTCAATTGAAGGGATAAGGTGGAGAACAGGGTTGCAACAGCTCCCTAACAGGCAGCTCACCTGCTACTTTTTTTTTCAGCGGTGCATTGCATCTGCTAAGGCTTTAGTGACAATATTATATATGTTTATATTTCGACTAAAATTAGTAAGGTATACACTACCAACCTAATTGAAACCAAAAACCGGGCTTAATGATAGCATATATAACTGTAATAGAATCGGGAAAGTGTCGATGGTATTTATAGACTGAGAAGTCAAATACCTGACTGAAAAAATTAGATTAACCGAAACACTTTACAGATGGATCTAGTATTTATTGTAGAACTGATATAAATGTATAGGATGAGGATCATTCCATTGGTAAATATTTCCATCTTTCAGATCAATACTTCGGCTTCCAGGGTGAAACAAAAGTGATTATGGAATATATTAAGGATTGCACATAAAAAGTTGTAACATAAATTAATCGGAATAACATATAATCAAAATAAACAACTTTAATAAAAAAATAAGAACTGATTGATGAGAATACTATTTAAATTTACATATCTATAATATTAACAGGCTAGGCGATTTCTTGTGACCGATGTAAGTTTCACAGTTTTACCCCGATTTTGACAAAAAATTTATCATTTGAAAGGTATTTCTTTTTAGCTGTTTACCAGATTTACAGATTTTCATCGTCTGGAACATTTTTTTTTGAGTTATGATCGTTTGAAGTTGCTACTAACACATACATAAAAGTATATAATGCTATGTGTGTATATATTAAATTTGTTAATGTGTTTGTGTTTATGTTTGGAGTTTGTTTTCTTCATTTAAAATGAGTTGAATCGTGAAGCAAACTTACGGGTCTTTATTAGATGGAAAAATAAAATTTCCTAGAATTTTCACTCGAATTTCTCGCACTGGAATCAGCTAGTTATATATTATTATGCAAAATGTATTGTTTTGAATGAAAATTTTATGTTTTTTAGGTATATATCCCATAAGCGATTTAAAGAACTTTTAGTGATACTTCTGCTGGAGAGAGACCATTTCCGAGCGTGGAATTATTAACTACTTGATATATGCTCTTTATCACTCTTTTTGTAAAAGCCAATTATATTTTTATGAGCTTTAGTTCTCGATAGTTGGGTGGATTGGTATCTCTTGGTATGAAATTGACAGTCATTGTTGAACCCTTCAACAGCTGATTTACTTTAATGACATGATGCAAGATTAGACCAAAAAAGCTCATGTTGCGGTAGGAATGTAAGCATTCTTTAATACAAGCATTCTTTAATACAAATCTGTATTAATCGTACTTATTGCTTTTATTCATCTTACTACAAATAGCCTGCCAAGCTAAAAACTTTTTCGGGAACTTCTTATTTTTTTGTATCCTTGTCCGTTTTGGATTTTTATTAAAAATTCTAGTAATTATATCACGTGCGTTTCCTTCATAATACATATTGTAATAAAATTATTACTAAATATTGACAATATATGGGAAACATATTTCATCTTATTTTGCAAAGAAAACATTATTACAAAATAGAGTAATTTTCACTAAGTAAACTTTTTCAAATGTTATAGTTTTTTCATGTGCAAACCTTAATGCTATTGATATCGAAGGCACCCCCCAAGCAAAGCGGCTGTAAGGGCGATAACTTGGGACAAAGTAGAATCAGAGAAAATCCTCAAATTTAAGAAGTTTTCAAAATTCTCTAGATTGGGCAGTATTGAAATTATATTGAACACTATTTGGGTATAGAGGGAAACACAATGAATTGGCATGAAATGTTCCTACCTGGAAGTTGTCAACTTGAAGAACTCCGTAACCTTTCAAAGTCTCCAATGCATTTTAAAACAAATCTAATTAAGAGAAACATATTTGTTACATAAAATAGAAAGTTTAAAATCATTTATTGTACAGTTCGAATTTTTAAATATGCCTGTTTGTATTAGAGTTTCCACTATTTCCAATCGAAACCTGTAACGAAGCCCAAGATTTCACATCCCATTCAAAGTAAGAAAAAATCAATTCGATCCCTCTCTCTCCACTTTATTGTAGACATTTGACTGAAGATTTTACACTTTATTTCAAGATTATTAATTCGCATCCCTAAATTATTCTAGGTTGAACGTGAAATAGCTATTATGAAATTAATTGATCATCCACATGTCTTGGGACTAAGCGAAGTCTATGAAAATAAGAAATATTTATATTTAATACTTGAACATGTGTCGGGTGGAGAATTGTTTGATTATTTGGTAAAAAAAGGACGTCTAACACCAAAAGAAGCACGCAAATTTTTCCGTCAAATTATCTCAGCGTTAGATTTTTGCCATTCGCATTCTATATGGTAAGTTTTAATATCAAGCAAATAATAATAATAATAAAATCTGCTACAACAATGATACATTTTTTAAATAGCCATCGAGATTTGAAGCCAGAAAATTTATTACTCGACGAAAAAAATAATATAAAAATTGCTGATTTTGGAATGGCCTCTTTACAACCGGCTGGTTCAATGTTGGAAACATCATGTGGCTCACCACATTATGCATGTCCTGAAGTTATACGGGTAAGAAAAGGAAAACACATTTATTCAATCAATGAATTGTTACAAATTGATGGACACTAAATTCTACAGTTACATATATATGACGTTTTGCATATCCCTCAGCGGTGGACTTGTAGCGGAATTATACACATAATTATGCATATGTAATTTTCAAATGCTTATGTGGGCGTTTCTCTTTCCAGACTTATACCACTATGTGGTCAGGTTATAATGACGATTGTAACTACCAAAAATATTTGATCTAGACCCATTTTTTATTATACCGAATCACTTTCTGGGTCGATGTAGCGATGTCCTTCCGTCTGTGTGTTCTTGTAAACTTTGTAGCCAAACTACAGGTCGAAAATATGAGTAAATTCTGATTAAGTTTGGTATAAAAGCTTCTATCGGCCATAGGACTAACGCTATTGAAATTGATAAAAATCGGTGCATGTGTAGACCTAGTCCCAATACAGCCCCTATGAGATCGACTTAAATTGGAACAGGATCAAAATTATCAATATAAATCACGCTCAAATGGGGTTTTTTTGTGTTTATTATATCCATTAATCAGTAGTCCAAAAATATGAAAATTCTTAGTTATAGCCCCAATATATAGCTGGTTTCCTATCTTCACTTAAACCTATCAAAAACAAAAATATTCCACAGATTTTTCTCAAACTTGCTTTGTATAATTTGAAAAAAGTAAGTGATTTTTACCAATTATGGTCTGGATCTTGTCATTTTTCTATATAGTCCCCACATCGGATATTATATGATATGATCTTTTACAGATCTGCGGGCAAAAAAATTATTAAAACTTCGACTTAGATTTGGTTTATGTTTCTTTTCTATACCCAATTAGTTGGATCTAAGACCAATTTTCTAAACGCATGTGTAACATTTCTCTAATATTTCCCAAGCAATTTTGTTCACAACTTTCTGAAGGGTTTGACATCATTTTATATCCTCCACACCTCGGTGGCAGAGGGTATATATAGGTTTGTCATTCCGTTTGTAAAGCATCGAAATAAATTCCGGAGACCCCAAAACCATATATTTTCTTGATCATTATAACAAGGGAAGTTGATTTAGCGATATCCGTCTGTCTATGGAAATCACGATCACGCTGTCAATATCTAAGCTATACCGTTCGTTTTTGTATAAAATCATTTAAGGCCAGTTTACACTATCACACTTTGTTATGCGACCTATCAAAAAGTCGAGTATTATGAAAAAGTCGGATCACGTAAAAATCTCATGTTATGAAATTGACAGTCTGCAGGATTTTATTTATGAAGTCCGATAGTTTTAGAAACATTTCCAAAAACTCGCCATTTTCATCGGACCAGAGTTGTTTTTTGGTAATAATAAAAAAAAGGTAAACAAGAACATAGAAAGTGGAAATAAAATATAAAATTCAAAATAAATTTGCTTGTTATTCTAAGCAGCTGTTTTAATAAGACTTGAGTCTGATGTAGTAAATGGCCTACGTATGCAGAAATAATGTCGGTACGAGTTTATGACAGTCCGATGAATTTCTTGGGATTTTTATTTCGAAAAATCATACGACTGAGGGGTTATCATGTAAAAAACAAAAATATTGCACTGATTCTTCTCAAATTTTGTTTGTATATATTTTTGCAAAATACAAGAGACATTACCAAACATAGTCAGGATCGGTCCATTTTTGCGCCTAGTCCCCATATATATATATATATAGCATCCGATATGAACTTTTTCATATCTACAGCCAAAAAAATTAAAAATTAAAAATTAAAAATTAAAAATTAAAAATTAAAAATTAAAAATTAAAAATTAAAAATTAAAAATTAAAAATTAAAAATTAAAAATTAAAAGTTAAAAATTAAAAATTAAAAATTAAAAATTAAAAATTAAAAATTAAAAATTAAAAATTAAAAATTAAAAATTAAAAATTAAAAATTAAAAATTAAAAATTAAAAATTAAAAATTAAAAATTAAAAATTAAAAATTAAAAATTAAAAATTAAAAATTCAAAATTAAAAATTAAAAATTAAAAATTAAAAATTAAAAATTAAAAATTAAAAATTAAAAATTAAAAATTAAAAATTAAAAATTAAAAATTAAAAATTAAAAATTAAAAATTAAAAATTAAAAATTAAAAATTAAAAATTAAAAATTAAAAATTAAAAATTAAAAATTAAAAATTAAAAATTAAAAATTAAAAATTAAAAATTAAAAATTAAAAATTAAAAATTAAAAATTAAAAATTAAAAATTAAAAATTAAAAATTAAAAATTAAAAATTAAAAATTAAAAATTAAAAATTAAAAATTAAAAATTAAAAATTAAAAATTAAAAATTAAAAATTAAAAATTTAAAATTAAAAATTAAAAATTAAAAATTAAAAATTAAAAATTAAAAATTAAAAATTAAAAATTAAAAATTAAAAATTAAAAATTAAAAATTAAAAATTAAAAACTAAAAACAAAAAATTATAAATTACTAGCTAATTCATATAAAAAAAATTTAAAATATGCATTTTTTAATATTAATCAGCCCAATTACGAATATTTTAAAGGAATTTCATTCTCACGGAAAATACTTTTCTCGAGAAAAAAATTCTCCAATTATAAATTCCGCGTGAATAAAAAAATGAATAAGTGGCATCATCGAATTTCGAAGCCAGTTGTTTTGCTTATTGACAATAAATTTTCGATTTTTTTTTGTGTGTGCAACGAATATAAATTTATTTTAAAGAAAAATTAAATAAAAAATGAATAGCATAGCTATGATGCGAGGACTTGGGGAGGAAATTGGTGTTGTACAATAACAACAACGAAATAGCTAAAAGATTGCTAGAAGTCAATTGCGGGCTGAATCTATGGAAAACACAATCAATGCTTGAACTGGATTTCATTAAAGTTAACAAAAGTTGAAGGTGTGCTTTATTTGTGGTCTTCAGCCTACAAGAACAATAAAATATTAATTTTTTTTATTTAAATTTTGTTTTATCAAAGTACTTTTTACATTTTTATGTAAACTCCCGTCTGTTTTGCAAGGGAAATTTTTTGAGGGAAAAAACTAAAATCAAGTGCATTGAGAATAACTACTTTTTTCCCATCGAATTTTTTTTCTGAAGGACTTTTTATTCATAATATTGGAAAAGGGAGAAGTGAGATATTTCATGCGGAGTTTTTGTTTAGAATTGGGCTGAATATCTGGAAATTTTTAGCCAAGAATCAGCTGATTTTTTTTTTTTTTTTTTTTAATTATGAATTATTTCAAAACTTTCTTATAGGGATCAAACTTTGGGTGTCATAACGCTGGATGCGTTATATAATGAATTTCATTATGGGTTTTCTACTCTAGTTAAAAAAAAATAGTGCCACTTTTCAAATAGTAACGAATTCTTTCTATGGAAGACACGATCATTGTTTTTTATAACAAGGAATTATAATAGAAATTGGCACACAAGAAAAGCAATTAACTTTAAATTTAATTGGTATTCGAAATTTAAATTTCAGTACCGACAACAGTTTTAAGGTGGTAGCCGTACCTAATATTGGTTGTAATATTGATTTTAAAATGCAGGTGGAGGGTATCAAAGATTTGGCCCAGCCGAATTTAACACTTTTATTTGTTTTTAAATAACATTTAGTACTTTTTAGCTACATTAATGTCAAAAGCTGAATTGGAATCTGAAATCAGAAAATTTCCATCACATTGCAGTTAACCATAAGAATATTAAATTTTGCTTTTTTAGATTAGGATTTTTTGAATAACTGAGGTGATAAAGCAATTGTGCTTACATAAGAACTATAGGAAAGTATACTCTGGTCTCAGGGAACAACTGTTTTTTTAACATTGAAACAAAATTGTATTACTAAAATTGTGACGGATGATTTTATTGAAAACGAATATGATATCTGGAAATATCTAAGAAATGTACTGAAGGGAATTGGGGAGGAGTAGCACTTTTAGCGGGCTTAAAGAATTTTGTGTAAAATAATGTGTTCGCGTCCAAATATAGCACAATTTAGAATTTCGTAGTCTTATTGAGCAATTATGAGTTTAAATTCGTATTTAGCCCGCCAAAGTACACTCTGGTTCCATGCAGTTGTATTTATTTTTTAACCAATTATGGTCTTAATTTTACAGAATCCATAAATTTCCATTTTCAAAATTGTACTAGATGATTTTTGGAACAACTTTTAGGAAATCATTAAATTACCAAACCCAGTTTTCTGTTGTTAAGTGGTTTTATTTAATAACTTAATTTCTCTTTTTAAATGGCTCAAAAATTTCCAGCCACGACAAAACGAAAGGAAGTGAATAGTACAAAAAAAAAAAAAATTATGTTCATAAAATAAATCAGAAAACGTCTGCGTGCAATGTTCGATTTTATCATATGTAATTCATACTTAAATTTAGTACCTACTTTGAAAAACGAAAATGACGACCTGCTTATTAAATGGCGTTGCTAATATCTTTCTTTCTTTAAATATCAACATTAATTTCTCTAAGTATTTAATTTTTTGCTTGACCTCAATTCACTAAATTTTTTATAGCGATTTATTGAAATATATGTAGTGACATTGCTACCGAACGTTTATAAATGCAATAAAATTTAATTTGTAAAATTTAAGGGTGAAAAATACGATGGACGTAAAGCGGATGTTTGGTCTTGTGGTGTCATCCTGTACGCACTTTTAGTCGGCGCTTTGCCCTTCGACGATGACAATTTACGACAACTATTGGAAAAAGTGAAGAGGGGTGTGTTCCATATACCACATTTTGTACCACCCGATTGCCAAAGTTTGCTGCGTGGTATGATAGAAGTAAACCCCGAACGACGACTGACGGTGAGTCATCCATATAGTAATACAGTTTTGTCAACAGGAGCAAAACAGACAAGCATCATCATAGTCATTGTTTATTGTAAACAATAAATAACAAAAGAGTCAATACATTAAAACGTTATAAGCGTTGTGTAATAGGCAAAAACATGAGTGTCTGTGAATGTTAATCGGTTTATTTTTTCATTGTTTTCTCAACAGTTGTCCGAAATAAATCGTCATCCATGGGTTACGGCGGGAGGCAAGGGTGAGTTGGAATTAGAATTGCCCATGATGGAAGTTGTACAAACACACGTTATTCCTGCAGCCTCGGCTGTGGATCCAGATGTTTTAAATGCCATTTGTTCCTTGGGCTGTTTTAAGGAAAAAGAAAAACTAATACAAGAATTATTAAGTTCAACGTAAGTAGTTCTTATGTAGAAAGCAATTTGTATGGAAATCAAATACAACTTTTGCAGCCATGCCTATGTACATTAATATATACGAGTATACATATAAATATTTTCAATTTTCAGACATAATACCGAAAAGGTGATTTACTTTTTGTTATTGGATCGTAAACGTAGACGTCCAGCACTAGAAGATGATGAAGAAATAGCTCAAAAATCTCGCAGTGAATTAGATACCGCTGATCCTCCACGTAAACGTTTAGATACATGTCGAATTAATGGCACCAATTCCACAAGTTACGGCCAAATATCTGAAGGATCTCCATTGACGCCAAGGAGACAAGCTTTCAAGTGAGTAATCTATTTTCATACAAAGTGTATTTGCTTGAGGCTGTGGTTTTTGTGCTTGTATTTAGTGTTTGTACATTGCACTGGGGCTTCATTTTCCAATTTTACGATAAACGCATTACTCAAAATTGATAATATGGTAATTACATATAAAGGTTGTTTTTTAAGCCCGATAGGACTCGAAATTGTAAAAACTAACAAAACTGACTAGTCGAAAAATTTTTTTTTATTCGAAAGATCAATACATGTCATTAACATTTGAAAATGAAGCGAAGCGATGTTCAATTTTGGGTTACATTTTCGAGCATTTCTGCCCGTATGTCACGAATAACACGAATAATGTTGGCCTACAAGGCATCAATTGTTGCTGATTCACCAGCATATTCCAGTAGCCTCACACAGCCCCACAGGAAAGAATCGAGAAGTGTCAAATCCCACGAACTTGGAGGTCCATTTTTCGAAATCAAATTCAATAAGACGATGGTTGCGATGGCCGTATGGCACGTAGAACCATCGTGTTGAAACCACGTCTTGGTCGGATCAATGTGATCCATATTTTTAAACAAAAAAAGTCAATGATCATGGTATGATAACGTTCTCTGACTTTTTGAAGAAATAAGGTCGGATGATGTATTTTTCTGGACGTAATGGAGTATATAGGCACTGTTGCGGATTGGTCTCACTCCATTTGCGGCAATTTAGTTTATTAACAAACTCGTTAAGCCAATAATGAGCCTCATCGCTGAACACAACTTTGCGATAAAACAGCTGGTCAGTTTTCAACTGCGGAAGAATGACGCATAAGATGGTCTCGTGACTGGACCTTGTATGGGTGTAGGCCAATATCTTCACACAACTTTCCACGTAGTGGCCGGACAGAGCGCCAATTGCTGGGACCGACGACGAATCGATAGATTGGGATCTTCCACCACACTTTCGCTCACAGCGGTGATGTTCTCTTCAGTACGTACATTCCTTCGACGTGTTTGTGTTATTGCATCATTTAAAGAGTATGTGTTATGAAATCTGTCCACAGTTCGACGGATGGCTTGCTCAGATGTGCACCATAAAAATCACGAAGTCGTTTACAAGTTTTGGGAATCGATGACTGATTTTCAAAGTAAATTTGGATAGTTTGGATAATTTGGTATCGTTGTTCAAACGTGATCCATTCATGATGATTTTCTAGAGTCTTCTGACCATAAATGTCAAAAAGTGAGCGCAGTATGATAGTTCGCTTGACTGTTAACCATTACGTAAGTTCTACCTAAGCAAAAAAAGACACCCTTTACATGTATAAAAGACAAATAATGCGTATCTAACAGGAATATCTTAATATATGCACTTCAGCGTATACATAAATATATTTATATATTTATTTTTTTATATAAGGATAAACTGAATCGTGCCGAATTCCACTTAGTTAAAAATTCTTCCATAATCGAAACGCAGACTCCTGCCATTCTCAAAATATGTTTTAACATACATCTGACACTCATTCCCTTTTACTGTCACAAATGGTCACAGATGGTTTTGAAACATTTCACTCTGTAAATTTCATTTAAATTGTTTATGTAATTTAATACATAAGCTTTGAAATTAGCCGGTTTATAACCTTTTTTAAATTCTATTTTTATTACATTTCTCAAATCGGTAGTAACAAATCGGGTCCGTGAAAACAACATGCCAAACGAAATTTTGAACGATGCGACAATTACAGCAAAACGAACCGAGTCGTAGGTTAGGAAAAAAAAATAGCTTGTAATACTTCAAATAATTTTTTTTTTCTAAAAACCAAATTTTCGAAGCTGTGTACACGATTACGTGAGTAATTTTTACTACAGGGATTAGTTTTGGGCAAATAAATTAAATGAAAAAAATACGAACTTTATAAATTCTCTCTGAAAGGAATTAAAAGAATTACAGAAGTATGTACACTGTAGGAAAACTCTGCTAAGCATCTGAACTTGCTTTACTCCACTTAAACATTATAAATTTGTGTACTTTTTTTACGGTTTCTAGAAGCAATAAGCATTAGTTAGATGCGTGCTTAGTATCTAATTTAAAGGAAAATTGATGTAAATACTTAAAAAAAACAATCCCTTCTATCAATCCTATTTATAATTTTTTCTTATTTGATTCTGATAGTATCTTCATTGAACGCACTCCACATATAATAATTTGTTTCTAACGTATATCCAAATTTTGTCTTTACATCGTCAAGAAATCCTCAGTTATGTATTGCAAAACTCACTTTATTAGTTTTGTTGGTTATGTAATATAGGATATCGTGGACACGCAAAGATAATGTCTGCGTTCTTTAGTACTCTTTGCGATGGTGAAGATTATCTCACGAATTTCCACATAATTTATATTTATATATTTGAACTTGAAGGTAGTTAGTGCGCATTAAAATATTACATGTTAGAAAATTTTAAAATTTGGTAAGGTCGAAGATTTTCTACAAAAATAAGTTCAAATGCGCTACAAACAGGGTTTTCAAAATAGACAAAGAAGCACTTAATTACAATAGGGTAACTAGATCGTTGAAAATTTTCTTCATTGTTGCAGTGTGATTATGAATAACTGGCTTTAATTTTATATATTTTTTTGTGTTCGGGACTTTATCACAATAGCTTTACACTGTCATCATAACTAATTATATTACACATTATCTTTTTATAATTTCATGAACAAATTTTAAAATCATGTAATGTAATTATATAAATGTATGGTTTTTGTGACACACAAAATATAACCACCTCACCTGTTGCAAACGCATGTATTGTTTATTGCGCTGATCACTGCTTTAATACAACGAACAAAAAAAAATTTAAAAAACACATTAACAGCTTCCGGTCCTATAGTAGTACACGTAACCATCAAAGACGTTCTCCTACATCGGTTTCTACGATGCGCTCTTCTTCATATCACAGTCCAACACGATGCAACTCCCCTTTAAGTTCGGCCCAACAACAGTCAAGTGTCCTGTCGAGACCTTCATCTCCGGCCTCTTCGGGTCATTCGTCTCGGCATTCGACCTACGGTGATAGAGAGCGGTCATCTTCGGTTCATCATACTCCTAGCGTTCGTGCATCCTCACACTCGGTGCAGACTTGTGTTGAGGGTCATACTAGCAATGAGGTTGTCACTCGGGAAATACGAGAGCGAAGAGAATCACGCAACGAACGGTCATCTACAGTACAAACTAGTTGTGTTCCCGGCAGTCCCGGTAGCAACTCAGCTACAGTACACCAAAGAGCAAATTCTGGTCCTACAATTGCCATAAGTATGTTTCATGATCCTGAGGCAAATAATGGTGAGTTTTTCTCAAGTACTTGGGCTCAATTTTATACCTCTGGTGTAAGAACAAACTGTCATGGATATCATGTAAATATTTTATGAAAATCCTATTAGATAAAGTTCAACCCAGTAGTATGAACTGGCCTATTTGTTAAACAAAGTATAACATATACTGGTAGTATATAACAACTAATATATTTTGCAGTTATGAATCCTACAACATCGCCACTAATGAACAATAGCACTGCTGCCATATCGGGACCACCTTGCAATGCTCCCGGTGGACAGCTGTGGAAAACTAGACTTACCAATATTAAGAACAGTTTCTTAGGCAGTCCACGATTTCATAGAAGAAAACTTCAGGGTAAGCAACATTTAAAACCATTAAATTTAAGTGTTAGTTCTAAAAAATGTTTTTTTTTTGTAGTTTCGGCAGATGAGGTTCATTTGACACCTGAGTCATCGCCAGAATTAACAAAACGTTCGTGGTTTGGAAATCTAATCACAACTGAGAAAGATGAAACCTTTACTATTTTGGTTAAAGGTAAACCCATAGCCACAGTTAAAGCTCATTTAATACATGCATTCTTATCGGTAAGTTGTGGCCACTTATTTCTTTAACAAAATAGTTTCAGATTAATTAGTTATTTTTTTTCAAGATGGCTGAACTGTCGCATAGTGTTGTATCGCCAGCATCATTTCGTGTTGAATACAAACGCAATGGTAATGGACCAGTTATGTTTCAGAGACATGTTAAATTTCAGGTAATTTTTATATAACAGCACAATTCAAATATACTATTTATGGCTGGAGGTCGTGTAATTATTTAAGGTTTAATACAAAAGTAATGGTAGTGGCATTAAGTCTTTCAGAGGGTACAGATCATACCCTAGACAGTTTTTATTTTTTGGGATATACAAAATATGTACAGACGGACTCAGAAAGTAATATCATGTTAACCGACAACCGATCTCAGATATTTACATTTCTGTAACATCAAATTTTAAATAAGAGTTGCGTTAGAAGGCTATAGGTTTTAAAGTATATCTATAATATTAATAGGCTGGGTGATTTATTGTTACCGATGTTTTGTTCTACCGTTTTATACCGATTTGGACCAAACGTATATTATTTGAAAGGTATTTCATTTTAGCTATTCACCATATTTACAGATTTTTAATTTTTTCCTTTATTTTGAGAAAATTGCATATAAAGTTGCTACTAAAACATACATAAAATTATGCGTATGCTATGTGTGTTTTTATTAAATTTGTTTATGAGTTTGTTATCTTCATTCACAATAATAACAAACCAAACAAGTAAGAAAATTATAGTCGGTCTAGACCGACTATACGATACCCTATACCATGCGTTTAGAAACCCTATCTCTTAGGCCCAACTAACTGGACATAGAAAATAAGCAAAAACCAAATTTGAGTGGGATTTTTATTATTTTTTTTGGCTGCAGGTATAAAAAAGTTCATATCGGATGCTATATCTATAAAGGGGCTAGGTCCAAAAATGGACCGATCCTGATCATGTTTGGTAAAGTCTCTTGTATTTTGCAAAAATATGTACAAACAAAATTTGAGAAGAATCAGTGCAATATTTTTGTTTTTTAATAGATTTAACTGAAGATCGGGAAGCAGCTGTATATGGGGCCAAAGGGATCATTTTTGGACTACCCATTAGTGGATGTAATGAACGCATACAAAACCAATTTGAGTAAGATCTATATGACAATTTGGGTCTTAAGGCAATTTATGTCGATTTCATATGGGTAATTTGTATGGGGGCTAGGTCTGAACATGGACCGATTCTCACCAATTTCAATAGCGTTCATCCCATGGCCGATAAAAGCTTATATACCAAATTTCATCAAAATATATTCAGATTTGCGACCTGCAGTTTGATTACAAACTTTACATGGACACACAGACGGACGGACGGACGGACGGACGGACGGACGGACGGACGGACGGACATTGTTAAATCAACTCAGAAAGTGATTCTGATTCGATCGGTATAATTAAAGATGGGTCTAGGTCAAATATTTTTGGTTGTTACAAACAGCAGCACAAAGTCATTATACCCAAACCACATAGTGGTATAGGGTATAAAAAGTGTTGCTTTGTGAATTGGCTAAGTTGGGAAATAAAATTGCACTCGAATTTCGAGTACGAATTTTGTTCGTGTGTGAAAGATCACTTTTTTTATACTGAAATGCTTACAAACAATTTAGAGTTAAATAACATTTCTTTGATATCTATAAAATTTTTTAACATTTTTATTTTATGTTGGGACTAACACTAAGAATTGAGACTAGGAAAAAAATATTTATATACGGAGTGACGATGTATGAGTAAATAAAGTATTGTCCTATGTAGACGCACACTTGTAGGAGACTACTAAATAATTTATTTTTAAGTTAATTGATTAAAACCTTACTGACACGAATATATTAAATAGAAAATCATGTATATAGAATTTCGAAGAATTTCATTTCCAGTCATAGAAAAAATTGGAGAAAGATTATTATAATCACAGCATTGACACAAATTGGTCGGAAAATTTGAATAGTGAGCGGACTGAAATAACTAAAAAACTTCGAAGAACCTTAAATCCAACGTTGCTAACAAGAAACTAAAAAAAACCTTCTCCACTAACATTACTCAACCACATAAAAAAAATATTGAGATCACATTGCAGATAGATAAGGTCAACATATTAATTAGAACTATTGAATATTCTAACAAGAATTTTATTTTGCAAAAGTTAATACTTTAAGGAAGATTATTTGTGAAGAGGAAAAATAGAATTTGTGCTAAATGGCCACCTTGACAAACACTAGAAGTGACTTCAATGTTTTTTGAAATATTGTTATTGAATCTAACACTTTTTTCTATCCAATTTTATGATTAGGTTATATTATAATATGATCATATATATTTTCTTAAAATGGTTAAAGTAGTGATTCACATTTTTTTTTCTTTATTAAATATACTTATTTTACCGGTAACACAGTAATACTTGTGACGTTCTAAAACATTAAATATTGGTAGTGAGAATGTTTTATAGTTTTTTTAATTAATAGAAGACATATGTTTTTCGTATGCTTTCATGAAACTCATCATTTATCATTAGCGTAGTATATAATTTCAACTTGAGCCGTGTATTTTAGGTGAAAATAAGAACAGGAATAGCCAGGAATGTATTAACTTTATGATAATACCCAGATATGATAAATGTTCAATATATATGTTGTAAAACAAACCAAAGATGTGCATTTATGAACAACTAGCTGACCCGGCAAACGTTGTTTTGCCATATTACTTATTTCTATGCATCTCTATATGGGAGGTGCCACGCCCACTGGTTTGATCGCGCCCATTTTTCACATAACTTCTCACACTCATCATTCTTGAAGTCACACGTAGTTTCAAGACTGTCGGGCTTACAGTACTCCAGATAATTTTTTTTTGTATGGGGGGTCCACGTCCACTAACCCAATCCCGCCCATTTTTGATACGACTACTCACATTAACAACCAATTGACGTGTAGAAAGTTTCAAGCCTATGGCCATCATAATACTCTAGATATAGGATGATATGTATTTACCATGTATGGGAAGTACCAAGCCCAGTGGTTTGATCACGCCCATTTTTAGCCCGACTTCTCACATTACTAATTTATGTACTACTACAAAGTTCCAGGACTCTTGCTATCATAGAGCTCCAGATATGTGATGTTAAAATTTTTTATGTATGGGAGGTGCCACGCCCACTTTAAAAATAAAAAAATATAGCCTATTTTGCCTTCCGGATAGGCAAGACGATCGGTAGAGTGGTGTGATGATGTTACACACATCTTCATTTATCTTTATTTATTTCATTTATTCATCTTTATTTGTTTATATTTTTTTGTTTATTTTTGTTTACTATATGCACATGCACATATTTATTTGTAATTAGTTGTTTACATTTATTTATTTTTTTTGCATATCTTTTCTTTTTATTCAACACATACCACAAAGTACACTAACCTTCGGTAAAGGGTTGAATTACAAAACAATAAATTATTGTGTAATTAAATATCACTGGAATGCAAAATGACAAATTTGTGAAAATTCAAATTGTGTCAATAACCCATGACAAATAGGAATGTCACTCAAATTTTGAGGGGAAAAATTTAAATTGATTATTGAACGTTTTCTGATTGGCTATTGAGCCCAACGTTCAAAAATCAATGAATTTGTAATATGCGAATGTAAAGAAAAGAGAAGACTATTATTTAAATTAAGTAAAAATATTAAATTATAATGATATAAAAGACCAGCATTTTAAAATAAATAAATCAATTATAATTCTGATTTGAAAGGGTTATAATTAAAACCAAACAGAGATTTTCTTTTTTTTTTTTACTGGCATATTCTGCCAAAGGGTTCAAACATTGGCATAATCTGCCTACGTGCTATCTCTGTAAAACATTAAAAAAGTGCATCTAGCGTGCACGCGGGAACTGCTTTGAGGAAAGCACTTGACAAAATTCCTCCTGAGATTGGTCCGGTTCTCACCCAATCTTAGTGTCCTTTTGCACACCCTCTTACACTATATGGCGATCCTGCCAAGCTGACACTATATGGCGATCCTGCCCCCTCTTACACTATATGGCGATCCTGCCCCCATACATACACTATATTAAATTTAAATGCCACTATGTACGTAGATTGCTACAAGGCATACATTATATAACGGTCCAGCGATTTTTATAATATTTGGTGATCCTAGCTGGCGTCCCACCAACACTATATGGCGATCCTGCAAACACCGATCCTGTAAACACCTACACCACTATATAGATGCCTGCAAAGATAAATTGTGCGAAAACCAATACTGTCTACATCATCAATCAATTAATCCAATAAAGAAAAGATCAAGGGGCGGCAAGAAAACCAAGGCAAACAAACAGCGAAAAGAGCTAAGAAGACTTATCGCAATCAGCCAAGGGGAGCAGAAACATAAATTTTATCAACAATTACGGTTATTAGACTAGGATGAGTTTCTGGAAAAAGCTAGGAACATCAATAATGCTCATGCTGGCAGGGTATGAAGCAAACAACGTAATAGACAACGGAAAACAAACAACACAAATCATCGAGAAATTCGTGACAATACGTACACCGACTCCAGCAATCGAAGAAGATGACCACACCTTACATATAATATTAGTAATAATTTGTATTTTTTTTGCAATTATTTTATACAAAGTGCAACAGCACTATAAGGAATATGTTATTAAAACGGCATCTAGGATTTGCGCCGCAAATGTTTAAAAATTAGATACTTTAGTTAAATAAAACAAATATTATTTTACCTTAAATGGACAAATTTAATATTATACAAGAACTTTTAAAAAATTTAAAAAAACAGCCAAATAGGAGATATACACAAAAAACAATTAAAGCTAAATTACAAGTAGTCAAGGAAATTAGTCAGGAAATAATAAGTGAAACTAAATTAGAAGAAAGGGAAAACATTTTGAAAACATTAGTAAAACTAGAGAAGGAAATAACAAAACTATTAAGACCAATGGAAACAGAAGAACCCCAACCAGAGGGAGAAGAAAAAATAGAAGCACATATAACAGAATTAGAACCAGAAATAGAAAACAATACGAACATGGCGTCTTTTAATCTAGAAACGGCATTCAAGATAATCCCTGAATTCAAAGGTAATTTTCAAGAACTTAAACCATTTCTGACAATAATAAAATTAATATACGACACCTTGAATGATACATCTAAACCAGTCTTGATAAATTTCGTAATAAACGTAAAATGTAGCTCAACGGTTAGAACGGCAATTGGTTCCGACCCATTAACAGATTTTAATTCCCTAAAAACATTGCTCACAAATAGGTATAAGAATAATCGAACAGTGAGTAAAATACAAAATCTACTTTCTAGATTTCAACAACGAAATGACTCAATAAGAACGTATAGTGATAAAATTTTGAAACTAATTGAAGAACTAAACGAAGTCCAAATACAAGAGTTAAAGTTAGAAAATGAAACAGAAATACACAACGTGAAAAAAATAAATGAACTATATTCTCTTAATATATTCAAACAAGGTTTGAATGAAAAATATATGTATAAGTACAATATTTGCTGCACAACCGAAAACACTAAATGAAGCAGTAACTTTAGCATTAAATATAGAAGGTCAAGTAGAAAACCAAGTTATGTTTTTTAGTAGAAACAGGAACAATACCTACAACAATCCTAACAGAAACAATCCAAATAGAAGGAACAATCAGGGAAGCAATAATTCCGATTATAACCAACGAAACAATAACACGGGTAGATATTACCACAATTCAAATAGACATCCTAACAATAATTATTCAGACAGCAGTAATAATAATTCAAATAGAAACAATTCCAACAGCAACTACCGTTACAATAATAATTCGAATAGAAATAATAACAATAATGGCAATTATAATTCAAATAACCAAAATCGACATAATAACCAAAATCGAAGGAACTATAACAATAGTTCACGAAACATACACGTGTTACAGGAAAACTCCCAGAGTCCGGAGGGGACTCAAGCAAACAATTAAATGCACCTTCCGGAAATAATAAACATAAAATATTTAATATTACGAATAACATTACAAATTATATAGAATTAAAATATAAATTAGATAACAAATATTCAACTTTCCTAGTGGACACTGGCGCTGACATATCTTTATGCAAAAAGAATGTTCTTAATATAAATGAAACAATTAACGAAAATAATTGTTGTACGTTGTCAGGCATTTCAAATGAATCCATTACCTCGTTAGGTACACTTGATATGCATTTTAGCATATTTAATAAAAGTATTTCACACGAATTCCAAATAATAGAAGACGATTTTCCAATTATAACAGATGAAATAATAGGTCGCGATATTTTAAATAAACTATTAGCTAAAATAGACTATGAAACTTTTACTATAACTTTTGTTGTTGAGAATGAAGAATATACCATACCTATGAAATCAAAAGTCTTAAGAGATTTTTACATAACTATACCCAAACGTAGCGAAGTCATACATCAAATTAACGTAGATTTAACGGAAGACAGTTTGGTTCTAAACAAACAATTAGAAGAAGGAGTATTTCTAAGTAATTGCATCATTCCAAAGGAGGGAATTGCTCACGTAAAAATACTTAATACAACTGATAGAGATGTAGAACTTAGGAATATTGAACTTAACGTCGAACCAATTTCTAATTATATTTGTGTAACTGGAAATAAACGGAATTTTACTAGTACAGATAGAAAACGATTTGAGAAATTATTAGACACATTGAATATTGATAGTATTGATAATTATGCTAAAAATTCTCTAAATGAAATAATTGAAGAATATTCTGACATTTTTCATTTAGAAGGAGACAAACTATCAGCTAATAATTTTTATACTCAACATTTGACTGTATCAGATAAAACACCTGTATATATAAAAAATTATCGTTTGCCACAGACACAGATAGAGGAAATTAATCAACAGGTTAAAAAACTGTTTGATGACGATATAATAGAAAATTCTACTAGTGCCTACAACTCACCATTGCTTGTTGTTCCAAAGAAGAACGATGGAGACAAAAAGAAATGGCGACTTGTAGTTGATTTTAGACAACTCAACAAAAAATTAGTAAATGATAAATTTCCATTAACAAAATTAGAAGATGTACTAGACAAACTGGGTAGAGCGAAATATTTTTCAACCTTAGATATGACTAGCTCTTTTCATCAAATAATGTTAGATGAAAATTCTAGACATCATACCGCTTTCTCAACAGCAGATGGCCACTATCAATTTAAAAGATTACCATTTGGATTAAAAATTTCATCGAATAGTTTCCAGCGAATGTTAACTATCGCACTCTCAGGTTTAGATAGCAAAGCTTTCCTTTACGTAGATGACATCATTATTTTTGGATGTAGTTTAAAACATCATAATGAGAACCTAATTAATGTTTTTGAAAGATTGAGGAAATATAATCTGAAACTAAACGCAAGTAAATGTGTATTTTTAAAATCTGAAGTCGTTTATTTAGGACACTTAATAACCAAAGACGGCATAAAAACTGATCCTGCAAAACATAATGCAATTGAAAATTATCCCGTACCAAAAGATGCGGATGAAGTTCGACGATTCGTGGCATTTTGTAATTACTATAGAAGATTTATACCTCATTTTGCAGATTTGACTAAATGTTTGAATAATCTGTTAAAGAAAGGTCAAATATTAGTTTGGTCTGACGAATGCCAAAAATCATTTGAAACTCTAAAATTAAAGTTAATTAAACACCCTGTTTTGCAATATCCTAATTTTTTTAAGACATTTGTACTTACAACGGATGCATCGAACTATGCATTAGGAGCTGTACTTTCGCAAGATAACGATGGTAACGATTTACCAATATCATACGCAAGTAAATCTCTTCAGAAACACGATTTGAACAAATCCGTAATAGAAAAAGAACTACTAGCTATTCACTGGTCTATAAATTTTTTCAGACCATACCTGTACGGTAGAAAATTTACAGTAGTAACAGATCATAGACCACTCGTTTCGCTATTTTCACATAAAAACCCATCTTCTAAACTGACAAGAATTAGATTGGATTTATGTGATTACGATTTTGATATAGTTTACAAAAAGGGCTGCATGAACACTAATGCAGATGCCTTATCGAGAATTCAAATTAATTCTGATATTTTAAAAACAATGATTCCCACATGTGATGAAGAGGCAGTTAGCAAAAAATTACTACCCATCACAAGAAGTATGCAAGCAAGGCAAAATTGAATTCCTGAAAATAGAGACAGTACTAAAGATATTCATATATGGGAATGTACGTCCATTTCAGATGTCAACAATGTGCACAAAATGATGTTTTCTATGAAGTTAGAATTCGGTCAAATTAATAAAGTTCAAGATGATTTTATCATAGGTTTTAACGATAATACTACATGTCTAGACATGACTATGGAGAAATTAATTACTTACATGAATAAAAATCGGATACGAGATCTCGCATTATCAGTAGATAATGAAATATTTGAACACGTGTCAATGAAAAGGTTTAAAGAAACCTACACATCTATTTATAATAAAATGTTGAAAAGATTAAAGAATCTTTATTTGAATATTATTTTATATAAGCCTTTGCAGAGAATAGTAGATAAAGAAGTACAATTAAATTTAATTAAAGAATATCATGAAAGTCCAATTGGAGGACATCAAGGAATCAGAAGAACCATATTAAGATTAAAACAAAGATACATTTGGAAGAACATGAACAAGATGGTTAAGAGATACATTAATGATTGTAATTCATGCTTAAAAAACAAGCAAATTAAGAAGATAAAAGAAAAAATGCGGATTACTGACACGCCAGAAAATACTTTTGAAACAATTTCTATCGATACGATAGGTCCACTTAGGTTATCGAATAATTATAGGTATATTCTCACGCTGCAATGCGATTTAAGCAAATATGTCATAGCATATCCTATGGAGACAAAGGAAGCTAGGAGCATAGCTCAGGTTTTAGTGGAACACTGCATACTTAAATATGGCACTTTTAAAATCTTGAAATCTGACAGAGGTACGGAATTTGCTAACCAATTACTGAAAGAAATATGCGACATGTTAAAAATAGAACAGAAATTTTCCACTCCCTATCACCACCAAACAATAGGTTCCTTAGAAAGAAATCACAGAGTCCTAAACGAATACTTATTGAACTTTACGGAAAATGAGGAATGGGATTGTTGGATTCAATATTACACATTTGCATATAACACAACTCCAAATGTAGATACAGGGTACACACCTTTTGAGTTAGTATTTGGTAAATTAGCGAGACTACCCACAGACAAAATTACAGATAACAAGCCAGTCTATAATCTAGAAAATTATGCAAACGAGTTCAAAGCTAGAATAGCATCGGCATTAGATAGAGCTAAAAAATTAATTAAAATAGCAAAAGAGAAAAGAAAAATACAATATGATAATTACACTAATGTTAGCAACTTTAAAAAAGGAGATTTAGTATTAGTAAAATATGAAAGTAGGAGAAAAAATACTTGTCCTACTCATGGTCCATATGAAATTATAAATACTGAAAATGAAAATTCAATTTTAGATGTAAAAGGAAATATGAAATCATATCATAATAATACTTTAAAATTATATAAACGTAAATGAAAATGTAAAATTGTATAGATTGTTAATTACTACATATAAGAGCACATAGTAAACTTACTTATTTATATTGTTAATAAATAGATATAGAAATTACTTATTACATTTTTTTTTATATAATATATCACAAAAACAAAATTAGAATAACCACTAAGTTTAAGAGAAACAAAAATAACATTTTTATTTTAAGTAATGAAATTCATGAATTTTCTAAAACCCATAAATTTCATCTTAAGGGTAGGGGTGTGATGATGTTACACACATCTTCATTTATCTTTATTTATTTCATTTATTCATCTTTATTTGTTTATATTTTTTTGTTTATTTTTGTTTACTATATGCACATGCACATATTTATTTGTAATTAGTTGTTTACATTTATTTATTTTTTTTTGCATATCTTTTCTTTTTATTCAACACATACCACAAAGTACACTAACCTTCGGTAAAGGGTTGAATTACAAAACAATAAATTATTGTGTAATTAAATATCACTGGAATGCAAAATGACAAATTTGTGAAAATTCAAATTGTGTCAATAACCCATGACAAATAGGAATGTCACTCAAATTTTGAGGGGAAAAATTTAAATTGATTATTGAACGTTTTCTGATTGGCTATTGAGCCCAACGTTCAAAAATCAATGAATTTGTAATATGCGAATGTAAAGAAAAGAGAAGACTATTATTTAAATTAAGTAAAAATATTAAATTATAATGATATAAAAGACCAGCATTTTAAAATCAATAAATCAATTATAATTCTGATTTGAAAGGGTTATAATTAAAACCAAACAGAGATTTTCTTTTTTTTTTTTTACTGGCATATTCTGCCAAAGGGTTCAAACATTGGCATAATCTGCCTACGTGCTATCTCTGTAAAACATTAAAAAAGTGCATCTAGCGTGCACGCGGGAACTGCTTTGAGGAAAGCACTTGACAAAATTCCTCCTGAGATTGGTCCGGTTCTCACCCAATCTTAGTGTCCTTTTGTACACCCTCTTACACTATATGGCGATCCTGCCAAGCTGACACTATATGGCGATCCTGCCCCCTCTTACACTATATGGCGATCCTGCCCCCATACATACACTATATTAAATTTAAATGCCACTATGTACGTAGATTGCTACAAGGCATACATTATATAACGGTCCAGCGATTTTTATAATATTTGGTGATCCTAGCTGGCGTCCCACCAACACTATAGTGGTGTAGTCTCCTATAAAGGACAAACAAACATACATACAAACATACATCCATTTTTATATATAAGATTTAAACGTATAAAAACTATTTAATTATATGTTAATACTCTTTTATTTTCTAGGTTGATATAAGCGCTATTTGTAAGCAAGGTGATGTTGCCGATATGTTGTTTGCATTGACATTTACACTATTATCGGGTAAATATTGATAATTCAGAAATCACTAAAAAATAATATATAACTTGGAAATTATAATCGAAATGCAGGGAATATAAGACGTTTCCGTCGCATCTGTGAACACATACAATCACAAGTGTGTTCTAAACGTTTTCCGGGACCTAGCAGTCCGCCTTCAGTTCCGACCGTAACACAAGCAGTATCAGAAAGTTCATCATGTGGTTCAGTTTCCAGTGAAAGACTTTCATATAAACGACAGGTAAATTAAATTGGGAGTATTTGAAATATTGATTGATTTTCAACGTTAATGAATTCTTTTCTTTTAAGCAAATTGAAAACGATGTTGAAAATGATTCCATATTTACGTACAAAACAGGCAACAGTCGTCGGTCATCAACTACGAATAATAATAATGCCAATCCTATAGATATACCAGGTAGTCCAATTGCAGTTAGATCCAAGTAAGTGCTCTACTCAGTAAATGCATTAGTACGTAGTAGAGAACCCTCAACTCAAGTAATGTCGTTCGTCTATTTTGTTAGTTCCGAATCAGCTGAACAGGAGCGAACACGTGATATGCAGAGTGAACGTCAGGCGACAACAATGTCGGGGAGTGCAATAGCATGAGAATTATTTCTCTGATTTGGTTCTAGTTTTATAAAAATTGTTTATTTTCAACACCAACAACAACTCTTTATAGTTCTACTAGAGGTTTAAGTATTAAAAACTTATTGAAAACCAAACTATATCTTAAATTATTAACCGTTAAAAGTATTCAATTCTTAAATATTTCTAAATCTAACCAAGAAAACAAAATAAGAAGCAATAAAAAAATTGATCAAACATTCTTAAGCCTAAATCTAAACATAAATTTAAAATAAAAACAAAAAACAATGAAAACTAAATGCATTTAGAACAATTTGTGTTTTAGAAGAATGGTAATAATAAAAATCAATATTTTTATAGTAAAAGCGCTTTTAAAATTTTAAAATACTCAAATTTCATCTAAATGCTTATTATATTAATAACAGCCATAAATTATTGCTTCAATGTTTTGGTACTCTTCTAGATTTTTCAATAACTGACGCGAATAAGGGCATATTAATCATTTCGATTACGATAAATCAACGTCTTAATTGGGAATTGCTTAAATTTACTGAAAAAAAAATACACACATTTAGTACACCATAGTCTTTAAAGTAACAAAAACACCCTAAAAGTTTTGAGTTTTTTTGCGGACTTATGAACGCGTAATTCAGATATTTGTTAAGCCGATATTTTGTTTTTCAATGGTTTTGGATGGAAGCAAAATGGAATTTTCCAAACTTATAAATTTTTTCTTTGAGCATCTTTAATTTCTTACATATTTCTTTAGTTATTCCAATTTATATTACCCGGAGGTACGCGGACTGTTCAAAGATATTATGTGTATTCAAGAATGTGTAAAAACTCAAAAAAGCAAATGTCCACTTCCATTTTAAAGCCTTAAGGCTTTAATTATGTGGTGCAATGTACTTAGTCCATAACTAAATATTCATGGTGGATTCACCAGAAAGTATTTTTTGGATATTGTTGGTTAGTTATAGTTTTATTTTCTAGCGCAAGCAAAATTCTTACACAAAAGATAATGATAGTAATTCCGAAAGTCCTGGCAAGAAGAAAGACAATTTAACCCATAATTTAAACTAAGCTTCTGAAATCTTGTAAACAGCTATTTAAACTCAATCGCATGTTTGTGTGACATGACGCTCTCATTCCCTACCAAAAATATGCACTATTAAAAAAAAACTCCTCGGCTGTGGTTTTTGCAAATGTTAGAAGTAGAAGCTAAATAAGGTGGAAATTTTAGAACAAATTCCAGTTGCCGCTATGCCCGAGGAAGCTATTCCTATGGCTATATTTTCATCTTTATTCAACTGAGCTAACAAAAAATTTAGCAGTAATATTTTTCCTATGCCTGCTGGAGCATTAAAAGTAAAAATAGCACCTCCCCTCTCTTAATATGCGTTATTACTTAAGTAAAAATATTTTACTTTTTATGAAGTAATTTTGGCATCTTCTCCGTTATATGTGCCTTATTGTTAGAAGTTCGTAATTCATTTCCATTGACAACTCTTAAAATGAATTTTCCAGATGAGAGAGCCTGTGAGAGCCTGAGTTGAATTACAGATAGTAATCTCGGAATTTGTCATATCTTTCCCAGCGGAATATCGTGCCACAAGTCATTTTTAAAACGCTCAAGAGTTCTAGTGTTCAAGGTTCGGAAGTCAGTTTAAATAGAAATAGATCTTAGTTTGTTGGGTAAAGACTAAAATAAAGCTTCTCATATGGCTGGCCACGTGTATTATTTTCCAGCAATCCCAAGGGCTTAGTTGGTCTAGAAATATTTCATATTCATTACTATTGATTGCTTTGAGTTCTAGGGGAGGTGCCATGCTTATACTTATTTCTAGATCTTATTCCATCTTCGTAGGAAATTTCAAGAAGCTACACAAACAAATAAATAAGTAGAGGTTTTACAATATTTATAGGTATTTATTTTTAGAAGATATTTCATTTTGAAAAGAAAGATTTTCGTTTATCCAAAGTAAAATTCTCATTAGGGCGTTTCACCGAAAACATATTTTTTTCCTAATTGATTTTTGCAACTCTTAAAGCGGAATACGAAATCTTATAGCCCAAAAGTTTTTGAGAATTTTTAAAGATTTTGTAGATTTATAGTTATATATAGATAGTTATAAGTTTAAGATATTTTAATTTTTTCTAGATACGATTAATCTACTTTTCAAAATAAAAATTGTGATACCCATGTTGCCTATATTTTAATGCCTATTCACATAACATTTAGAGATCTATTGAAAATTTTAATGTTTTCTTTTATAACACAAGAGCATGTGACTTAACTAAAAAAGGGTTTTCAGATTACTGGTCATGCTAAGTTATTATGTGGTAAATGTGACAAAAAAAACTAAAAAAAAAGAATGCGTTTTTCAACACCATTTTCCCTCCCCAAACACGGGTCGCTTATTTTTCGGTCTTCACAGTTTCAGAGCGATCTGAGGGTTCCACCCAGGATAACTTCCTTGTTAGATGGTCTTAAAACTAAAAATTTAGTTTTTCGCATAATAATGAAATATGCAATATTTGTGCTTAAAAAAATTCATTAGTTAGGTCTTCAAAATACCTTTAATTTGGTTTCAAATTTTTTTCTGTTCAATTGACTAAACATATGTACATAAATATTAAAACAATTTTTTTTTCATTTACTTATTTGCAATTTATTTTACAATAATAAGCAAATTACAGCAATTAAATCTTAACATGAGTTTTAAAACATTCATACATACATACTAAAAATGTATACTATAAATAACTATATATTTAAATATATTTACAAAAGTTTTATTTACATATATACAGTTTTTATTTTAAAAATGGTAGGTCAAAGGCATGGAGTCTTTTAAGTCTTTTAATCGTAATGGTCCAATAAACTAGTTGCAAATGCTAAGTGCTGATTCCTAAGTCTTTCTAAGTATTTGGTGCTAAATCTACTAATTTCATTTTTGACTTTAGTTGTGGATAAGTTCTTATGGATATTGTCGTTTGTCATAAACCAGAGTGTATCTGTAATCATCCGAAGGGTTTTTGACTGATATCATTGAAGAATTTCAATGCTCGCGGTCCCCCATAATTTTACATCATATGTCAATATGGGTTTAAGAATAACTTTATACAACATGACTTTATTTTCGAGACTTAATTTATATTTTTGACCTAGCAAGCAGTACATGCTTTTAGTTTTAATATTTAATTGGTCCCTTTTAGCTTCAATGTGTTTTCTCCACATGAGTTTTCTATCTATATGCATTCCGAGATACTTAGCCCAATCCGATTTAGGAGATTCTTCACCATTTGAAAAAATAGGAGGACAATCACGTTTTCTTAAAGCAAATGTAATGTGGAATGATTTTTCAGCATTAACACAAAAATTCCATGTTTTCAACCAATTTGAAATATTGTTAAGGTTTCTTTGGATCAGTTCGGAGGGTTTGACTTTACAGCTGTTTCTTGCTATTAAAGCAGTGTCATCAGCATACATACATATGTAGCGATAGTGACATCTTCATCAACAGGCATATCTGATATAAAAATAGTGTAAAGTACAGGACCAAAAACACTGTTTTGAGGTATACCAGCTTTGATATAAAATTTGGGATCTTATAGATACGACTTAAGAACTAAATCAAAAGGTCCAGGAAGAAGTTACTTTAATTTAAAGAGAAGGCCAGGATGCCACACTCTATCGAAAGCTCGTTTTTCATCCAGAAACAAAGCAGAGCAGTATTCCTTATTTTGCAATGCATTTCTAACTTCATTTACTATACGATGGCATTGTTCTGGTGTACCGTGGTTATGGCGAAATCCAAATTGATGTTCAGGTTTAATATTGCTTGCATCTAAAATTGGCTGAAACCTATGCAGAAATAGATTTTCAAACACTTTTGAAAATGTAACTTATCGGCCTATAAGACCTTAAGTCATTTTCTGGCTTATTAGGTTTTGGTACCATCATTATCTCTGCACATTTCTGTTGAGCAGGAAAATAGTTCAATCTCAAAATTGAATTAAAGATAAGGGTTAAAAAAATAATAGATTTGTTTAGTAATGCTTTAAGGTCTTTGGCACATAATTTATCGTATCCCGGACATTTTTTGTCATATAATTTGGAAATTTCTTAAGCTACTTTATAGGGTGATATATATTTAATTGGTAAGTCAATTTGGCAAGAAACGCAGTTACTTCACTAGACGAATTGTTGAAAGCAAATGGTTCAAATGTAGATTTCAAGTATTGAGAAAAGCTATCAGCTTTTTAAAATCAGATTTACACCAGATGCCATTTGAATCTTTCACAGCTACATTTATTTTCATTGGTCTTTTTAAATACTTTGTAGCATTCCATAATTTGTGTTCATTGTTTTTTAATGGACTATGATTTTGTAAATAGCAGCTAAATTGTTAATTTTTTGCCTCAGTTAAGCGTTGTTTTTATTCTATTGTGGCCCGATTTAAATTAGTTTTGGACTTCTGGTTCGTTTCCACGTCCTTCTTAAATTTCTTTTAATTCTTACTAAATCTCTAATTTCAGCAGATACAATTACTTTATTTCGAGCACTAGTCGGTACTGTTGTTGGTATTGAAAAGCACGCTGCTTCATCTTTAATTCGTATATTAAGGTTAATGTTTATTTCTATCCAGTATTTAAAAGAATTTAAATCAGTTTTATTTGTAATAACTTGATACATTTCATTAACTTGTAAATAACTCGCATTATAATTTACTAATAAAGCTGAATGGTCGTAACTTAGTTCATCAGTTTCTAAGATATCTAAACAATTATTAGCAGTGCCTCCGTAAACAACAAAATTCAATAGGTCTGGTATTTTTCTGGGTCGCTTGGCCAATATGTGGGTCTGCCTGTAGATAGAACAAAGTAATTATTTTTCATTACGCATTTGCAAAGTTCTTTGCCTTTGGAATTAGCAAGTCCAGAACCCCACCATTGATGCTTGGCGTCGTAGTCTCCACCAACGATAAATTTAGATCCCATTTATTTAAAAAGAGATTCATAATCTTCGCATGTAATTTTATGTTTTGGTGGAATGTAGAAGGAATGAATAGAAACGCTAATGTTGTCACATTTGATTTGTATTTTATAATTATCAAGTAAAACGTATTTTAGACAGGATTTAACGTAATTAGAGCCTGCATGTGCTTTGTTATCCGGATGATTACATAAAATGACATCGTAGCCATTTATTTTGAAATATGTTTTATTAGTGAAATGAGTCTCTGATATTAGAAATACATCGACATGATGAGTGTGCATAAATATTTGTATTACTCTTGTATGGTTCGGAAGCCCATTGGCATTCCATATTCCTAAACGTAAATTTATTTGCATAATTTTAAAATAAGCATAGTTATCATATTGAGAAGATTACCTAACATAGCTTCAATTCTGTCCGTAGAGTTATTGTTGTTATTATTTTCGTTTGAATTTCTTAGTATTTCAGAATAGGATTGTTTGTTGTTATTTGCATATTGGTGGGCGTTTGAAAAGTTATTACCACTTTTGTTATTTAGTTCAGGGAAATCATTAAATTTTTCTGAATAATTAGCAGAATGACCATCTGTATTAAATCCATTGTGCAATCTTCTTTGAATCAGCTTCTTGTAAATTTGTAAATCCCCTATAATTCGCAGTATGATCTTTTAAACAATTAACATATCGTGCTGGTTGATTAACATTTTTATTGCATTCTGCTGTAGGGTGACTTAGTCCACATTTTGCATAATTAAATGGCCTCTTGCAATATGCTTTTGTATGCCCAAAAAGCTGACATCTATGACATTGTACTAATTCGTGTTTTTTTTTGTGTCTCAACATTAATAATAGCATTGGTAATATGTCTAACCTTAAATATATCTTTGTTGTTTAGACTAAGTTCCAAATCTCCTTGGTTACCCTACTTCTGACATTAGTTATATTTCATACTTGCTGACCCATAATATTTAACTCTGCTTTAATATCCTCAACCGGTGTAGAGTGATGAAGACCCTTTATAACTACCCTATAGCAACGTTCCTGCTTAAGTTGAAAGGTGTGAAAGGATATTGTACGACTTTCTAAATATTTTACCAAAGTTCTATAACAGTCAACTGTCTTAATCATAAGCCTTATTTGATTATTATTTAACGATTTATAACTAAACTGGTTCTTTATTATTTATCATTTTATTTACATCAGAGACATCTGGAATGTATATTGGAGGTGGTTTTGGAGTTGTAATAGCCGTGTCTTCATCATCATTGTCATTAGATTCTTCATCATCATCATTATTTTGCAGTATAGCAAATTTGTTGCTAGTTGATGGTTCATTACCGTTTCTATTGTTTTGCGTTTGTTTGCATATAACTTAGGGGACCCTAATACATGACGTTTTCTTGATGTTGTTATTTGCTGCCAGTCTACTTCACTACCTAGTTCGGCATCATCAGTATCAGCTTCCATAGTGTTGTTCTGATATAACAACAATTAGCTCACAGAAGAATTGTTACTGTGCAAAGTAATAGATTTGTTTGTGGAGTTTTTAATCTCCTTTTATTAATCCGTTTGCTTATATTTAAAATATTACAATTTTGTTTTAAAATTTACGCTACGTTAAAAATCAAACACGTCTGTTCACTATTGCAGTTAATTGCAAACTATTAAAACAAATAAAAAAAAAATTAGATTTGTTTCAAGATATGCAATTTTCATGATGGGTTTAAAATTAAATCTATTTCGAAGTCATATGTTTTTACGCCAAATATTTACAATTTCTTGAGTAATTGAGGATTGAACTTGTGAAATACTTAATTTCTACTTTTAAGGTCATCGAAATGACCTTGAGACAAATAATTTTTGGTGCGCTTTGTGAAAAAAATTTAAATTTCTCAAATGCTTTTTGTTGTGTTTGTTTGCATTGAAATAATTAATTTAATCACGATAAGCACTTTGTTTTCATATTTACCAGTCAGATTGATATGGTTGGCAAAGCGTAGGTAAACCACTTTAGAATGTAGTAATAAAAGTACAATCAACAATACCAATATACATTGTAATTTCCGGGGATTTTTTTTATATACGTACATAAATACGCGAATTGTTAGAAAATATTAAGTTTTCTACTCACAAAATATATATTATTTTACTATTTCTCTGGTAAACATAGTTTCATTTATATGGTACATACTACTTGTTCAAAATGATTTTTATACCCCTGTTCATCGTCATATCTTTCTTTTAAATTTATACATATTGTTTTGAAAATTACACATTGTTGCCGCCGAGCCGAAAAACCACAGAATGCTTATATTTATAATAATATTGATATGGGTCGTTGAGAATCCCAAAATTACATACATTGTATTATAGTATGGACTTAACTATATATTAAGAATAAAATTGTTATATAGCCACCAATCGTTGATTGTAAATCTGTTATGTTAGCTTCGTCCTCGTGTTGTTTTAACAGGGGGAATTGAAATTTGTCGAAAACATAAAGCAAAAAGTGTCAAACCCACATACATACATACATATATTGCAGTAACTAAGATTTTTAAACAATTGCACTAATAAAAAAATATGTAATTAACTTTCAACACTACATCCCTTCAAAGGGTTAACTAATCTTTTCGATAGATTTTATATTCCCCTTTTCTGTAATGAGAATCGAAATCCTTGTATTTATATGTTGTATATGTATATATTTGTAATTCGTTACACTATTTACAACTATATATATATATATATATATATTACAGATTCTTTTTGAATATCACATGAACAACCCAAATTAATGGAAAGTTTTCCATACATAAAGCAACCACTGATATTTGGACAAAAAAATTATGATTGTTAAAAACTATCACAAACTTTGAAAACAATATTGCATGATAATTGAAATTATGTGTTGCTTTAAATTTAAAAGAATAAAACGAATGAAATCAATGACTATAATTGGATTTTACACATCTGAACGAATGAAATGTACGGTTGATCTGTTCTAGCTAATTAAGTCCAACTCAAACTCTGTAGTATAAATTATAGTATGTTTGTTATTATTTAAAATAATTTGTATAAATTGCATGATTAAATTCAGAATAACTCAAAGTAAATTAATAACATTATTAAAATTTTCAAATTCATTCTTTAGCGATACTCAAGTCAACATATTTTTTTACACAATGATTTATAGTGCGCCACAATTATGTTTACCTAAAAATAAGTTACGTACGTGAAAAGGAACATTTCATCTGGATAGTAAATAGAGGATGTACTTTTTTTTTTACATAAAATTTCACCGTTTGAAAACTATTCAGACATTTCCAATTGGTTTCAAAGGCAAGATTGGTGAATACAATGTTTTATATTAAATTTGTTATATAAATAGTAATTTAACAACTTTTATTATAATGATAATATGCCTTATTCTGGTTGTTGTCCAAATACCTCTATTCTGTCAAAAAATAATTGACATATCTGCCTTCTTGTTTCCACTAATAAAATATACCTTAAACCTGCCACAAACTATAACAAACAATTTAAATTAAATTCTGTAAATCGGTCAAATTGTTTGCTAGTCTATAACCTACGTACGAACAGCAATTTATTTTAGAATACTTATATTTATGCTTAGATTATTTTATACAAATTTAGAAAAAAGCAAACGTAAAAAATTAATTTCTGCCACCATTTTAGAATAAATCTCAATTGAAAACTGAAATCCAATCACTACGTCAAAAAACAAGGGTGCTTTTTACATCTACAGAAAAATGTTTCTGAACAGACTGGCGGCAATTTTCCCTCTCAATTCTTAAGTTACATTTTCTATTCTCGCATTTCAATGTAACAGAAGGGAAGACTACTTAGTTTCGACAGTTAAACTAAGTAGTCTTTCTGTGATTACTTTAGTATGGGTCTTCGTTAATGGAGAGTATTACTGATATGAGCGGGCAAATCATATATTATGAAAATATTATGTACATGTTACGAATGCCACATATATATTGAATATATCCTGTGTCTTTCTGTGCTCACCATCATACATATTCATATGTAACAATACAATCGCAGTTCCTGTGATGCAGTGACAAAAACTATAGCATTTCTTATATAATATGATTTTAGTAAGAACCTGACTTAATATGCATGATTCGAATAAGTAGTGTTGATGTACACAATTCATTGTTATTTTAAATCAAAAATAGTCAAAGTCAAAGAAATATTAAAAGAATTAAAATCACAATTAAAATGTGACTCATGTTCGTTTTCTGTAACATAAACCTAACGTTTAGCTGGAAAATTTGTGCGAAAAATATTTTAAAATTGGATGTTTTCCAAATTATTTTTCTAGACGATAGTAAGATTTAAGCTGCAATTTTCCAGTCACATCGCGTTATTACGATTAGTTTTAAATTGCTAAATGTTCAATATTTTCTAATATGTACAAAACTACATGTTCAGTGTAGATTAATTACAAAAAATTAATAATTTTTAGCTTTATTTTCCACACATAAATTGGTTTCTTTCAGTTATTATATTTTAAAAACGGATGTTTAATGTTATGTTTTGTTGATCTTTGTGTTTACAAATAATCAGAATTTTTAATTTTTCCATTATTATAAATTATATATGCAGATGATCTCGGTCCGAACTGAATTATAAAACTAATTTTAAAAAATGTTTAATAATATAAATTTGAATTTAGTAATCTGAAATATAAAATCTAGCAAAAAGAATGTGTTATAACCTTTTTATACCTTATACATTGTACCCCCTTTGTTCAGTGCATATAGATTATGTGCTGACGTATGTAATTAAAACAAGTACTTGACCTAAACCCATCATTTATTGTACCAATCGGTTGAGGAAAACTTTCTGAGTCATAATGGGCCTATTTCAAAGCCTGGCATCGATATAAAAAACATCTGATATGAATTGCTTTATCTCTGCAGTCAACAAACTCGAATTTGGCGCTCGTACAAATATGTATTCATCTATAAGCTATAGTTTACATTTGAAATCCGAAATGTATTTTACATTGTGTGAAGAATCCACTTAAACATCCGACTATAACTTAAATCTATCATTAGGTGGCTCAGCCATTCTTATGAAGTCTCGCTTGAGGCAGCATCTAATGTGTGATCATATTGAAGATTACCTTCAATCTACTACTTTGAGGAATTTAATAACTACCTAATAATATCATCAGTATATTCTCCAGTAAGATTTTCTATAACGGAACGTCAATTCAAAAGATTTGTTTAACCACTTGCCCCTCGTTTTATTGCTGATGCATATATTCTGGGGGTTACGTTTAATCTCCCCGAAGGGCCGTGTGCTGTTTGACATAATTTAAAATATGGTGCTAGATATAATCTCAAGCGGAGAACCAACATCTTGGCCGACAGGTAGACAAAAGATTCCCGATTTAATAGATTTTGGAGTAACGAAGAACATTTCGAAAAACTTATCAGATTATTTGAACCCCCGAGAAATTGTGTCCCCGAATGGTAATTTAGCGCCAACAAGTATTATAGGATGGCTGAATCATAAAAACTTTCTTAGTACCCATTGTACGAATGTGTTACAACACCAGATGGTATTGACTTGGCTATTGTTAACTTTGTACAAAATCTCAAAATTTCTTCTCAACTTGCTGAGAAACCCCCCGAAACAGAAGGCAGTATAGATCTTGTTCTGTAGATGTCGGACGTCTATTAAATTAAAAAGCATAATTCGAAGACAGTAGCAACTATTAGGTCATAGTATTTAAATCAATAGTGGAATCTAGATATTAAAATTCATATTTCTAGAATATTATATATATCCAGATGATACAAATGATACTTTCCTATTTTGTGGCCGATTATGATGTTTGCGCGGTTGGTGGAATTTACATTATTAATATTATTTTTGACATTTCTTTGTTAAAACGGCAAAAAAAATATGGTTAAATTTCGTTTAGTCATTTATTAAAATGATTCAATATGGTTCGACCATAAGCGGTCGAATTTCAGAAAAATCCCTTCTTGGCGGTTCTTTATGCCGGTAGGCTAACCTACGTGCCAATTTTAGAATTCCTTGTTAAAAATTAATGTTAATCATACAGCGTTACAAAATCAGTCAATTTACCAGCAAATATTTTTTGAAACAAGTCATAAATTAATGAATTTATTTTTCAAATGAACACCATATAACCTAAATTTTTTAATGTTTTGAGGCTTCGTAATTATGTTTGATGAAAAATAAACTGTAAAGAAACTATAAAGACGAACTGTTAATATGATGTTAATAATATGTGTAGTAAAAAATACTCTTTCCATTTAGATGTTTGCAATAACTTTTATTGTTTAACAAAAAAAAAAAAAAATACATTGGAAGCGCTTACTTTTAAAAGATAGGTCTTTTCATATTCATATATGCATTGTGTATTTGAACGTATGAGTCACCAGTTAGTTTCCAGATAGAAGCGGTCGAAATTGCCTTCATTTAGCTTATTAAATTTGATATATTGCATTTGATTTTTCTGTCTCTCTTACCTATGTATATATTATTTTTAATAACTAATTCAATAATTTGCAATTGATAGAATTAAATCAATGGAATAATAATAATAATTAAAAAATAAAATTAATCCAATCAAAATACCGTCCATTTTGAATCAGTTTTTCATATCTTTCAATAAATCTATCAAATCACTGCACTTGCCTATGTATCTATATTTACACAAATTTAAAGACAATTTATACAAATTATTTTGTAAAATAATTTAAGTCTCATGAATTTAATTAGAGAATTTACTTTATTGAAAGCAACACAACACAGAAGTAAAATACAATAAAAAAAAAAAACAAAAAATAGCATAAAGAAAAATATTTAAAAACAAAATAAATTCCATTTATAAGGCACACAGTTTATAATAAAATCTATAAAATCTAATGAAATGCAAACGCAAAATTAATTATTATTTATGATTACCAAATTATTTTGTAATTTGAGTTCACATATTTATATATATATAAATTTTATTATATTTTTTTTTTGTTAATAATCAAATAAATAAAATGCTTTAAATCAGCGTATTACAATTGTAAAAAAATCTTACAAATATTGAAGGAACAAATTACTTTGGAAACATTATAATTTTTCAAAGCAAAGCTCACCGAAATATGTTGCAACATTAAAAGACGTACATTCATACATTAATACCTAAATAATGTAATCGTATCATAATAAAAAAATGCATATTTCATATATACATTTAAACATAAATACATTACTTATATTCATATACATAACTTCAAAATTATACATATATAACACAGGCCGACATTTATAAACTTTGGGAGCAGAGTATACTTTTCACGCTGAATCCGATGCTGTACTCATTCGTAAAATTATGACTTTGATTTACATAAATTTGTTGCTATATTTCGGACTATAAATTAATCTTTTCAAAACACTTTTTGATCTCAAAAAACTCCATCACATTGTGATCGCAAGTGATAACCGCTTAAGTGGACTTAAGAACGATTTGAGTTATGTATGCTATCATATTCTACTAACAACGCTTTATACTTATGTGAAATCCCCATTTCTCTAACACTGTCTTTTAAAAAGATATTAATAAAAACATACTGACCTAAGTCGTAACGAAGCCCCATTACATTACATGATTTTTCATGATTTTCAACTTAGGCGGTTAATGCAGAATTAAAAGTATTAAGACACTTTTTTATTTGTCTTTTTTTTAATTTTTAGGTTAGGATTTCTCGTACAGCTGATTTAATCGAGCATTTATGAGGTTAGATTTCGATTGAAGTGCTTGGAAACTGTAAGAAAGTTAAATCTGGTTTTAGGGAACAATTATTACTTTTTTCCGTACAGTAGATTTGTAAAATATCAGTAAAATATCCGAAAATATCCACAACAAAAAACGAATATTTTTAGATTCGGATTCAGAGCTACAAAGACATTTAGATAAGTATAATTGGGTCCCAAGGCCTGGAGTCGCATCATATTGCATGGGTCTATGTAATCGTATCATATATTTTAAATCGTGGATTCCTACGCTCAATGAAATTCACCTAAGACCGACCATCCGTTTTTACTATCACAGAATTTTAAATAAAATAAAAGCATTTTAAGAGAAACGGATGGCCCTAACTAAATTTTTCCAACAATGAGTTTACACATGGTTACATATTCAAAATATACATATGAGATAAATATAAAAATTGTCATACAATATTTTTTTTTTCTTTTTTGAGTGTACAATATTTAAGCTTAAGTAATTGATAAACAAAATCTTGCAACAAATATTTATTGATTTGTAATAAAATTATGAACCATGGAAAAATATTATATATATACATTAATAGCAAAAATCTAAGCATATATGTATATCATGGAATAAAACAAATATAAATACAAATTATGTATATTGTTATTCGCTACAAAGGAAAGAAGGTTAAATTTTTTTACCAGAAATAAAAACAAAAAACGCTTTATAACTTAATATTTGCTACTTATTCATCAACTGATTGATCCCAACTTTGGTACACCTAAATGGAGAGTTTCATTTTAGGAAAACTTCTTATGTTTTTGATTTTAAATTTTTGGGATGTTGAAAAATTTAATACTTGAGAGCATCAGGGTTTTACAAAAATACATATAACGAAAAATATTTATATATATGAAAGATATGTTATTAGAAACGCCAAAACAAATATGTCATATATAAAAGGTCACTAAAAGCAAATGACAAAATCGATCCCTTAGGGGTTATTTGTATGGGGTCTTGGTCTGAACATGCACTTATTTTAATAGCGATCATCCTATGGCTGACAAATATTTATATACCAAATTTGATAAATATATATATATTGCCTTGTTTTGCAATAAGACAATATGTTAAGATATAACACAAAGTGAAATTAGAGAAGTTAAAAACTCTAATCTAAACCTAATTTAATATTAATATATATCATAATTCAGCGAGCAAGTGTTTAATACTTTCTCAATATACATATGTGCTAGTTTGGCACTTAGCCGCCTTTATCTGAAGCAACCAACCTTTTTTTATGTATTATACATATACTGTAGCATAGTGTTAAAACAATCAAATTGTAATTTTTTTAGTAAGGTATATATCATTAAATTCAGAGTTATTCACAGTTGTTTATCAAGATTAAGTTTTATATTTTTATTTTTTTTCGGTAAATGTTATATGACATTTGAAATCTTTTATAAAACATAATATGTACACTAGGGTGGCCTTTAACAAAAAAAAGTGTTCAAACTCTCGGTCTCACCCCCCTAGAAACATGCCAATAGCAAAAAAAAAAAAAAAAAAACTGAGAAATACAAAGTTTTGAGAATTTCAAGTGTGATTATGTGGGAAAAATATGACTTTTTGTTCAGATTTTACGTTCTATAGTTTAATTTTTTCGACAAGTTGTTATATGAATCGATATCAGTACTAAATTGTCTTTTCAAAAAGCTATATAACTTTAAAATCGAATAAAAACTCGCCAAGAAATAACAAATGCCCCAGACCACTTTATATTCTGAAATAAATTTGATATTTTCTAAACTACATTAAATAATATCTGAAATACATTTGATAATTTCGGAAATACATTGGATATTTTCTGAAATACATTTGACAATTTCTGAAATACATTTGATAAATTTTGAAATCTAGTTGATATTTTCTGTACATTAAATTATTTCTGAAAATCAATTGATGTTTTCTGAAATAAAACTGAAACTTTCTGAAAATCAATTTATGTTTTCTGAAGAACAATTCTGAAAAACAATCGATAGTTTCTGAAAATCAATTGATGTTTTCTATAATATAATTTATTATTTCTGAAAATTACTTGAGGTTTTCTGAAATCCAATTGACTATTTCTGAAAATCAATTGATGTCTTCTGAAAAACAATTCTGAAAAACAATCGATAGTTTCTGAAAATTAATTGATATTTTCTGAAATACAATTGATTATTTCTGAAAATTAATTGATTCTTTCTGAAATAAAATTGACTATTTCAGAGAGTCAATTGATGTTTTCTGAAAGTCAGTTGATGTTTTTTGAAATACAATTAGAAAATTGCAGTGTCGGGCCAAAGGCAACTTTTTTAAGAGCAATTCTGAAGTTTGACAATATATTTTACAATTCGGCATAACCGAATTTCCTAAGTTTGCTTTTGAGATAATTTAATTTATTAAAATAATTAAAAAACCATCATTTCACTGATAAAACTTTTTAGCTATACATCCTTACAATCTGTTGTATTCATACACGCATCTCACATGTGTACCTACTTAATGTACTCTAGCTAAATTTCCATACATATACATATATCATACTCGGAAGTACTATATGTATGACATGTTCGCAAGTATTTATATACATACATATCATCTATAACATTAATACAACACGGTAATCTTGTAGAGGGGGAATGTGGACCTAAAATGGATCCAAAATCGGCTAATGCAGAAAGTTTCTATATTGTTTCTAGATTAAAAAAATTTAAAAATGAAAATCCAAGCCGCTCGTCTTCGACAGTTATGCACATTTTTGTGTTCAAGGTATGCACTTACATGAAAAGCAGAATCGAATATTCAAATATATATATTTAATCGGTTCATTCTTCTTAATGACAAAATTTGTTCTAAATATATAAGAATTATTTTTAAAATTATCTTTTTTTCTAAACTTATGGTTATTTTGATTCACGGCCCTCTGAATTATGCCGTTTTTAAATTGTTTCCGTTTTTAAATTAGTATACCTTGAAACACTGCATAAAGTTTTTATAGAACATTTTTTTTTTTTTTTTTTTTTGAAAATTAGTTACTTTCTCATTGCTGGGTGTTGTATACAAACCCATAACAGAAAAATCTTTAAGTTATATATACAACCGAAGATCAACAAAAGAAACACTTAATTATTTATTGCTGGCGATCTTCAAGTTGAAGCTACTCTGTTAAAAATTATTGTTTCTTTATTTTTTCAAAATGCCCAAGACTCTGGGTTCTCATAATGATAATAGGGTAAAAGTATGTAGTGCGTGTGGTAGAAAAATCGCGTTTGGTATAATTAAGCCAGCAAAATTTTTAATAACTAAGCGTATTGAAAATCTTATAAAAGAGTTTATATCAAAGGATTTTGATTTAAGCTATTCTTTGAGCATATGCAGATCTTGTTATTTAACTTTAGTTGATTCCGAAAAGGAAATTTATAATAGGCAGCTGCCAAGTATACCTGATTATAATCAATTAGTAGTAGGAAAAACCACTCGTTCAATTATAGGATTCTGTACTTGTTATATATGTGAGACAGCTAGATTTACAGGACACATTAAAACTAAGAGAGACAGAGGTAAATTTAGAGAGCTAAACAAGGAAATAGATATTTCCGCTGGATTTCATGAATCACAAACAGCAACACAAAACGATTCTGTAGAATCCATTGAGCTATGTACTAAATGTTTCCAAGAAATCGATAATGGTATTAATCATTTACGTAAAAATTTTAAAGATAACGTGATGAAAATTGTCGAAAAATTTCCTGATAAAATAAAACAGCAAATTGCGGCACGCATAATAAAAAAATAAATTTGAATCTGATTCTGATGTAAGCGGAAGACTTGAAAACATTGATTTGGTGTTACCTACTGGCGGACGAGATACAAGAATTACAGTAAATAAAATTAAAGATGATAAAGTTGTATTTGATCATGAAGGTTTAGATAATTTTCGAATTAAAGTAGGAGCTTCAACAAACATAATGAAAAAATTTACTAATTATATTAGATGTAATGTTGGAGGGACATCTATTACTGCAAATTACTCTAAGCATATGTCAGAAAAATCAAATAATTTAAACGATTTATATAAAACAGGTACCTACGAATTTGATTGTGAAAATGCAGAAGATAAACAATTATTGTAGTTTATTCTGATGCCGAAGAAATTCTTGAGAATGTTATTGAGCATAGACAAATAGTAGGAAACGTCACTATTAGAACCATGGCTGATGGAGGTGAAGGCTTTTTTAAAATAAGTTTAACTATATTGCCCGAAAATTATTCACCCGAAACATTTGAGAAAATAGCTTTGTGCAGGAAGGTTGTGAAGACGAAGATCATATACAAAATTCTGAGTATTTAAATGAATCAAAAAAAAAAGAAAACTGTATTCTGAAGGTGGAAGTCTATGTAAGAAAGCTAAGATGTCTGGTATAGGTAAGTTAATATTGTTGTGTATAGTTCCTGGAATAAAAGAAAACATGCAAATATTAAACTTCTATTTGAGTTAATCGAATTCCGTTTAAATTTGTTGCAGATTTCAAAATTTTGTTAATTGTAAATGGGCAACAAACTGCAACAGCAATGTTTCCCTGTCCTTATTGCTTTATTTCCTTAAACGATTGAAGCGGTGCATCTAAAAACTCAGAAGCGGAAAGTTGTAGAAAATTTAAAACTTACGGAGACTTAAGAGCAGACTACGAAAAATTCTGTAGTAAAGGGCAAGCTAAAAAAATACAGTAAAGAGTGTCATAGCACCATTAATCCTCCACTTTTTGATGAAAGTAACGATATCAATGTTTTTCAAAAATGCGTCATTCCTGAACTGCATATTCTAACATGCTTCGCAATCCATTTGTTTTTTAAAGGTTTAGTTCCCCAGTTAGGCGAAGAAAAAGCTTTGTTGTGGGCAAAAAAACTTAACATTATTTGAAAAAATTATCATGGTGATACATTTGAAGGAAATGCATGTAGGAAACTAATCAAGGAAGCTGATAAACTTGAAGATCCGGAAATATACAGGGATGTTGGTATTTTTAAAATTATGCCATACATTGCAGCTTTCAAGGCAATGAACAAGGTAGTAAATTACTGCTTTATCTCAGGCAAAGTAGGACCTTCACTTGATGCTCATATTAAGGAATTAGATAAACCTTTGAAAAGTATTGAAAAACTTTCAGAAACATTAAAGCTTCATGTTATTCTTTCACACTTACAAGAAAGTTCATCGACGGTAATCGTGGTTTAGGATATTGGTCTGAACAAAGTGGAGAGTTGGTACACCGAAACTTATTTCACTTTTGGAAACGTTACAAATTCAACAGTTTTCATCATGATTCTTACTCAATCAATTTATTTAATTTATATATTTTTAACAAATTTTGTCAAATTAAGAAAAATTAACCGATTGAATATGTGTACTTGAATATCCGATTCTGCTTTTAATGCAAGTGCATACCTTGAACGCAAAAATGTGCATAACTAGCGAAGACGAGCAGCTGGATTTTCATTTTTACATTTTTGCAATCTAAAAATAATATAGAAACTTTCTGCATTAGCCGATTTGGATCCATTTTAGGTCCATATTCCCCCTCTTCAAGATCAACGTGACAAGCATGTTACTTAAGATGTTCAAGGTCGTTGGGTATAGGTATGAAGATACCCATAATTGTAGCATCGCAAATGTGTATAAGACAGTATTTTAGTTAATTCATGTATGGTTCATAGGTTAATACTTCACGTATTTTTTTTTTTTTTAATACTAATTTTCATTCTAGTCGGCGATATCCTTCTGCGGAAGAAATTTTATTCTGCAAATTATAGTACCGCTTCATTATTTAACAAAATCAGACATTGTTAAAATTGCAAACTTCGCTTTTAGTTGCTTACAAAAATTTTACTATTGAAACAGATATTGTCATGAAATTTTGAAAATATGGGCATAAACCCACGAAGATTGAATTGAATAGTCACGCCATTAAGTCCAACAAATAGTATCATCCAGTTGAAAAAAATTAAAAAAGGGTAACTAAAATGAGCTTTTCAAGGTCTTAAGTGTTATGAATATGATCAACTAATATAGTTAACTTATTTTTACAATGTTGGACAAAAAATAAAGTGTGATTTTATCCACGTAGCGCCAAACCACATTCACCCATTTCAAGAAGTTCCACCCTTCAAGGCCAAGAACTTAAAATTGGCGCCCAATGTTGTCAGTCCAGAAACAAATAGTGTTTGTATATTTTTAGTCACATTTCAATCAATTCAATATTCCAAAATTAACTTAAATCTGTCTTAAGACACACAACAAACATACCACTAAAATTTAATTTAGGTTAGGTTAGGTTGAAAAAGAGGAGCCATGTATACACATAGCTCATATCCGTTTTACCCGGATATACACTTAAGCCAGAAAGTCGGCTTGTTGTGCGCTCTACATCCTCGTGCTCATCCGTTAATCTACTCCTTATTTAACTTAGGAGTTCGGTCTCGATAGCAAATCTCCTGAGTGCTTTCCAGCGTATCCCCCTAAGAGCCGCTAGGCCTGGTATGATTTCGTTGGATAAATTTCTGACCCTTGTTCCGGCAAATGCAGGACAGTAACAAAGGTAGTGTTCTAGGGTCTCGTCATCCTCTCCACAAGCTCTGCATGTGGCCGGTATAGATGAGCCCTCAGTTCAGAGTGTCCAGTGAGGATGCCAATAATCCTACTCAGTTCCTTTCTATTTAGACTAAGGATTTCCTTAGTCTTCGAAGTGTTTGGAGAGCCCCATAGTATCTTCGTAGCCTTACCCACGTCAGTTTCCTCCCAAATTGAAGTATGTGAATTAGTTGCCCACTCCGATAGTTTCAATTTGAGAGCCTGGAAGGGTATTGGGTTTTCCAAATTGACACCCTCCAGGAAAGAACCCTTCCTGGCCAGTTAATCTGCAATCTCGTTTCCCATTATACCACTGTGTCCTGGGATCCAAATGATTTCAAGTCTGCCTCTTGTAGTGAAGTTTGCAATTTCTTCCTTACATCTGAGGACAGTCCTTGATCTAGTTTTGTCCGAGGATATCGCCCTGATAGCCGCTAGACTGTCCGAAAAAAAAATTTAATTTATAAATGTTTAGTTTGTACATTATCTACTCATATACGAGTATATTTAAACACATTTATTTCATTTTATTTGTATTTTGAAAAAACTTTGATCGACTCAGCAATTTGGGTTTAGTATTCTCTGAATACAGAACGGTTTGGGGTATAATAATATAAAGTGCATATCGGACCAAAATAATTCTAAAATTTTTTTTTTTATTAAATAAAATATTTATTACTTTATTAAATAATTTTGTAATAGAACATATCGCAAATTAAAATCAGAAATAAAAAAAAAAAATCTTGAAATGTAACTCTCCGCATACATAAATAAATATACATTACTACTCATATATACTTATATACAATTATCTTAAATACAACTCTACTTATGGTACAAGCTTTTTGTCAATCATATTTAATTCATTATTCCATTAAACTTTATTCCAAATTATTATTTAATTTATCAACCTAACGAAATGTCATAATTCTGCTTAAAATCATGCAATCAAATTTATAGTATATACAAAAAGATTTTTTTTATAATTAAACTTATGGATTACTATGATACGATCTATTTTCATTACTCACATATTCAATCACTCTCACTAACCCATTCACTAACTTATTCGTTGATAAATTCTAATCCATATTGTACTTATACAAATCCCTTCTTTAACCAATGATACATAACTAAATAGTTATCGAAGGACTTTTGCATAATATTACTCTCATAAAGATGAATTATTTTGTAAATTTTCTATCATTCACATGTTGTGCACAAAACCGATATATTTATAAAAACAAATGGATCATGTAAAGTTATATTTTTAAAACAGCATTTTATCTACATAATTTAACAAAAAAAAAAAAAAAAAAAACATATTTCTGCAGTATTTCATTTACGCAGACATACATTAGTATTATTTTTAAGAAATTGATTTATTTTATTTTATAGATTAGTTCCATGAACAATTATTACATAAGGATTTGCTTATTAGATAATACGAAAAACTCTACTTATTTATTTAGTTTAGGTTTCATTAGATTTCCTACTTTAAAACTTTTATTTATTTATTTTTTTTAAGATTATTTGTTTAATTTATAAATAAGTATGTAGTTAAAGAAGAGAATTTATATTGTTTGCAATATATGAAAATTATTGAAAAATAGATAATTTAAGAATTATAAATAAACTAAAAATATTTTCAAAAATAACATAAGAAATAAATAAATAAATCTTGAAAAAATATTGGTTGTTTTAATTATATACTGCGAATGATGTCTTTGGTTCACGTATCCAATTCATAAAATTTTTTGTTATTTTATTATATCCAATATGTGACACTTTTCTTATTTTTCCTAGAATCTGGTTTACTCTTAGGAATTTAGTAAAACAAATGGTCAATTTGTGTGAGAATTATGAAATTATCGAATAAATTTTCTTTAAATATTATTAACATAATCATAAAATTGATTACAATGAATGTTGGAGGCCACTGCTTGAAATAACTGGATGTAGTCATTAAGGATTAGAATCAACAAATGCATTCCTTTCTTCCCAATTTTCAAGATTCCAGCTCAAAAAATTACACTCTTGTCAAGAACCATATAATAATGAGGATGTGCAAACTGCAAATTTGTGACATGAAAACTGAGAATGCAAGAGGTACAACAATACATATTTCTAAAAATTGGAACACAGAAACGTGTTGCTGGAACGAAATCTCTATCACCTATATACGGTCATTGGTTGTGGCACAAAGTTACGATAAAAAATTTACGATAATTGAAATTTATTGTATGCACACACAAATCATAATATCAAACAAATTTTGTAGAGGAAAATATGAAAATAAAAATTTTATAAAATAAGCAAATCATGTAGCAAAATTCATATAATACAGAAGAGATAAATTTTTTGTGTTAAAAAATTATAAATAAACTATTTCGATAAATATACAGTAATCCATATATATGTATAAAATTCATTTTCTGTCTGATTGTTTGTTTGACCGCATACAAATTTTTATTTTTTAACCCATTTATTTGAAATTTAGTACACACGATCTCTGTATTCCAGGGAAGGTCGCCATATGCGTCTTAACGGCGACGCCTACTTTGTATATTTGTTCGCTACACAAATTTTAACTTTTCAACGGATTTCTCTGAAATTTGGTACACACGATCACTGTACTCCAGGGAAGGTCGCCATACATATGCTTTTAGGCCACGCATACTTTTACACTCGCTTTTTTTAAATTTAACGGCTTTCGCTCGAATTTACTGCACATTATTCTCATATCCCAGGCAAGGTCGTCATATATTTTTTTAATTTTATATATACACTTTTAGTGCTTGTTATACATATTTTAATTTTTCAATGGACTTCACTAAAACTTTGTGTATAAATCTCTTTACTTACTATTCTGGAGTTTACACCATTATGAAATAAATATTGAAAATCAACCTATTACAAATATTTCCGCCTTGCCTATTTCACTATTGGAGTTGTAACAGCCCAAAATGATACAGATTGACTACCGCTGTAGGATTACTCCGATGAGGTTACATCATACAAATATTTCCATCTCTCCATTTTAACAGCATTGGAATGCAACCTATTTTCATATCATTTTTTTCACTATATAAATGAGTTGTAATATAATGAAAGCATACAGTACATACATCCACGAAACATTTTAAATAAATTTAGTTATTTTAATTGAACCATGCCTACTAAAAAGCGTAGCTATATAAGCCGTACTACCTAAATGCAAAAAGGCTTAGGCTAAACAAAACTCTAGAGACCCCCGATCAGACCCAAATTCGTATAAAGTTTCAACGAGTTAGACAATCTAGGTCGAGAAATGCTGAAACACCTGAGCAAAATCAACAACGTCTTGAAGCCCAAAGATCAAGACAAGCTTTATTAAGAAGAGCGGAAATGACTGAATCTACTCAAGTGCATCTAGAAATCCAGTGGCTAACGCAAGTTGAGTCCAGGGAATCTGAAACTCTTGAAACGACTCAACAACGTCTTGAGGTCCAACAGATAAGACAAGTAGACTCCAGGGAATGTGAAGCTCATGAAACGAATCAACAACGACTTGAGGCCCGACGGATAAGATAAGCTAACTCCAGGGAGTGTGAAACTCCTGAAACAACTCCAATATCCCTACCAGAAAAGTTTTGTGACTAGGTTATTTCATTGCAAGAGATGGTACAAAAAGTTTTTCCTTACATAACGTACATAAGAGGATAATCTCTTATATATAATCTCGGTAGCAGGTATCAATTAAGAGTCTTCTTGGTTTTGGTTTATTCAGCAGTAACAATAAAAAAGGGCTTTTTTAATTAATTTGTGGTCCTGAAAAGGGCCATTTATATATTGAATTTCGCAACGAAGCAGCAACGGATGGCTTTCGTACCTTCAGTCATAGCAAGCTTATGCAAAAAATCTAAATAATAAAAAAAAGAAAACTAAAAATTATATTAATAAATACATATCTAATATATTATGTACACAAAAAATATTTAACATAAAAATGTACATATGTTATTGTCTGTAAAAGAAACATATTTGAAATTTTCAAAATTTAAAATTTTATTTAAAAAAAGTTTCAATAATAAGTACATATAAATATATTAGTCAACATAAAACATTTTGTAATTGTGTTCCATTTAATAATTTTAATATATTAAAAAATTATCTCACTGTGGTTAAAAATACACCAAAAATAAAGAATAATATATTATTAATAATAATGAAAATAAGAAAATAATATATAATTTTATTAATAAAAGTTAACATAAACATTTATATAATATATGTGTATAGAAAAAAAAAATATATGTCATTGTCTATTAATTACATTTTCAAATAATACTTATTTACGGTTTTTATTTTTTAAAATTTCATATCCTGTATAATACGGCAGAGTTTCCAATTCAGTGCTACTCATCTGAACTTCCTGATTAATATCAGCAGTATCAATGTCCATATCCGCTTCATCCGTTGATATTGCAATATTAAGATTAGTTCTTAATATTGATTTTTGGTCAGATAAATCGTTAGACTCTTGATTTGGTTTTGCCCATTCCAGAATGATGTCTGCATCCTCTTCATAATTTTTATTCGCTGAAATATACTTCCAAGTTATTATCTTCATCGATATCAGTCGCGCTAGAGTATATTGTATTTCATTGATCGAAGGGTGATCATTTGAACCACCCTTCGAATGTATCTTGAAGAAAAAATTTTCCAGCGCGCCTTGATTAAAATTTCCGAACAAAATGAAATTTATGACTTTATATATCTCGAACAAAAGTTATCTGAAGTCAAGGGAATACCCCAATGTTATGAAAAAAAACTATTGATACATTTGTTTCTCCATAGACCTGCGAATTTATATGTTTCCAAGTATTCGATAAACTCCATAATGAAATCCGATGTTTCGCTTTCATTGCTGCTCAGATTTTTGTATGCAATATTCTTCGCATTTAAAACATCGAACATTTTATCGAATATTCTACGAAGAAAAGCGTACCTTGCACTTTCGTCAATAGTTTTTCGTCGAGGAACCCATCATCCATAGTTGTAAAAAAACGAGTTTCAGGTAGCAATCCTAGCAGATTGGCCAATCCTTGGTTTTCCTGCCCCTGGTCTGTCACGATACATGCAACATTCAATCCAATTTCTTCCACTTTTTGTACGTTCTCCAATACAAATTCCTTCAAGTGGTTATTTTTAAGCAAACTTGCGTAGTAGCTGGTAACATATATCCAATTACTAAAAATACCTTTTAGCAAGAAAATCAATGCTTTCCTTACTACTTCCCTTGATCTTTAATCATGAGACATATCGACAACCCCATCAATTCGATCATTTGATTTGTTGTACACCAAGTCCCTTCTTATGGAAACCTCGTCGAGCAGCAGAACGCATTCCTTTTCTTCAGGTCCCAAATTTGTTATCATCCTCTTTAATTTTTCCAGCACATCGTTGTTGATTCCGGATTTAACGCATTTAATTGACCTCCAGTTACTTAACGACGACCTAGATGGTAGTCTGCATTTTAGAGATACTCTCATAAAGGTATACGCTTTGGTTGAGTTATATTCTATATTTTGAGCAAGCACTTTATCCTCCTCACTGTATACTTGCTTTTTTTGTACAATCATTTTTACAATGGAATTCCTACCTTACTTGCATTTTGACTTGGCACAATGGCACTTAGAAACTTTGCCTCAAGCTTCATTACATGTAACTGTAGAGCTGTTATGTTCCGTTGTGCAGCAACCATTCACTTTTGCTGAATTTTTTGCTCTTTAGTAAACTTTTGCTCTCAATCGATTTTCCTTCTCCCTTCATCGTCTTCACTCCATGGAGCAGCAGCATTAGCTATTTCCGAGTACAATTCGAGTTCCTCTGGAGTTGTATAAATATCATCAATTTCACTTTTGTTGTATACACGCTGTGCCGGTTCGGTATGATATTCTGCTATCGTTTCTATTCCCATTGATTTATTTATTGAGGCAGCATTTTTCTTCAGCCGTTTCATTCCAACCGGTTCGGCATGATATTCTGCTATCGTTTCAATTCAGTTATCTTCAGCCGTATCGTTCCAACGTCATTATTGTCAAAATGATTCCACATTCTCCAATGGCAACTTCTTTTCCATAAGCGCATATTCGCCTGCTCGTTATCACATTCCAGATAAGCGCATTTTCTCTTTGTTCTTTTCGGTTGTTGCATTTCATCCATAATCTCGCTGGTAGCTGAAATGGGTGTTGCTTCTTTCTTTAGACATTTCAATCCCAAACATTCCGCAGTGAAATTCAGGTTACACACACGGTCTTCTCTGTTGGGATTGAAGGAATCGTCCAACTTTAAATTTTTCTTCCATAAAGACAACATTGCTGCATCCTTGGTTGGAAAAGAGTTTCGGGAAACGGCACAATTCTTTACGGATTTGACCATATTTTACGTAACCAGAGGAAGCAACTGAAGTGAAACAATAAAATAACATCGTTCTACATCGCCACAAAGCAAAAAAGGGAGAAGCATTGGATGACTTTGACATATATGGAGTCACCGTTGCCTCGATACTTCGCCAGAGCCTCATTAAGAAAAAAGGTTTATAATCACTTGTTCGAGGGCCTAATAAGTTGTTTTTGATTTTATTTTGTACATTAAGTATGCTTTTTTACATTAAGTTTATTATTGTTTGTTATTTTAATTTTATTGTGAAATAAAATTTTTGACAAATTAAAACTTTTTGTTTCTTCATTCGTATTCCAAACTATTATTCCATTCCCATTTTTAGTTGTTTGACAAATTTCATGTTACAAAAGAGATGACATATCGGCAAATAAACTTCATTTGATAAAAGTGAAACTTTTCAACCATTTTGAATTTTATTTTTGGATTATCAAAAAAAAAAGAATTTTTTTTGTGTTGTGTGTTGTGACATGGACCGTATATACAAGTGACAAGGTGCACATTGGCCTTGTGTGTTTTTTTTTTCTTTCTGAATCACATTGTTCTGTGCTGGATTATGCAAAGACCATGCATAAAATAATATAATTAAAATTAATATCAATATTATAAAAACATTATGAATAGCCATGTGTTAATTTTTTATTTATATTGTAGAAAGGAGGAATCTTCTCCTTTCTAAGGTTATGTTTGGTTAAATTTTATTAAATTATTAAGCAAATCCTAACCAGACTTAAAAGTCCAAGTTGGAAAATACTTATTATTGTTTTGTTTTAAAACGGTCCAAATCAGACTTTAAAGTCCAAATCTGTTCTCGTTTTAGTTTTATCTTTTTTGGTTTTGAAAAAATAAAAGTCCGCTGTTATTTTAAAGTTGACTTCTTCGGTCAATTGATTATAAACGAATGAATTTATTGAAATTATAATGTTCTAACATGGCAAAACAAATTTGACGTGAAAATCAAATATTACTTGAAAATAATTGAGTTGAACAAAAAATATTAAATCAGTAACTGAATACAGTATTGTAAAATAAAACAAATGCAATAAATACTTAGAGACTCAATTAAATCAAAACAATTTAAATGAATAAGATGAATTTAAATTGTAAAACAAAATTATAGAAAAATTAATAATCATTTGTAAATAAATAAAAAGCGGTTGCTACACACTCCACCTCTGCCTCAGAAATCGTCCCGATAATGGGGCAGCATATCTTTGAATCTTGTAGGTTGCTTCCTCTGACGTTGGGATCTTCTATAAGCTGGATTTGGTACGTGGATTTGTGTTGCATTGGTGTCTTTTATTGAATCAGCATCTCTTGTGGCATGAACATTATTTGTTGCGTTGCTGAGATTTGTTGTCGCAGTGTTGCTGTTTGTTGTTACCTTTACTTCGTTTGACATATTAGGTTGGTTTATATTTAAGTTACTAGTTGTTGCATTATCTTCACCAGGCTCATTTGATATATTGTTGTCAGTTGTTGTAAGACTATTAACAAAATCATTAAGCTTAGTGTTGTCGGTTGTTGCATGACTATTAACAGGAGCAATGTTGCTGTTTGTTGCATTATATGTGTTTTTCTTCGGGCGACCTCTTTGTTTAATAGCATACATAGGTTTTTCAGAACGACCTTTATACAAGGTTAAGTCTGAAACATGATACGTGGCTAAGGGTACATTAGGGTAATCCACTGCAGCAATAGTATAGCACGAAACACCCTTTTTGGTGATTACAACGTATGGGCCATCACGGCGTGGTACAAATTTTGACGTTAAATTGTTTTCTTTTTTACTAAGAACGTGCGTCGGGACTAGTACTTTATCTCCAACTTCAATAATTTCTTGTGGTTTACGCTTCAAATCAGCATATAATTTGTTTCTATCTTGCATTTTCTCCTCTGATACTTTTGCCAAGTTTAGGGTATCTACAAGACGAATCAGGTGTGGCGTTATCTGTGGCACGAAATTTTCAGCATTAACAATATTTCTCAAATCATTTTGAACTTCAGTGGGAGTTCTTAAATCACGACCAAAAGTTAAATAGGCGGCAGAATAACCTGTTGTTGCCCATTTTGCTGTGTTCATTGCAAATCTTATTGATGGTAATTTTAAATCCCAGGTGGTATGATCTTGATTAACACAAATAGGCAATTGTACCTTAAGTTCTCTATTTTTCCGCTCTACTGGATTAGCTTCCGGGTGGTATACCGGTGTGAAATTTTGCTGAATTCCTAGACAATAAGTAAGCTTTTGCATTACTGCAGAAATAAATTGGGTTCCATTATCTGAGTGGAGTCTTCTGGGACCACCATATCTTAGAAAAACTTCATTTAATAGTAAAAGAGCACAGTTTTCAGCTGATGCTATAGTTAGTGGAAATAGTTCAGTCCAACGGCTACATAAATCGTCCACAATTAAAATCCATTGGTTACCTTGTGGGGTACGAGGTAGTGGACCAAATAAGTCTACAGCTATGATTTCAAATCTACGGCTACTACTGGAACGACAAGTTGACCATTTTCTGACTCTTCTTCTGGGCAGAATCTATATAAAACACCATCTAACATAATGTAACCTCTACTGGTATATCTAACCACATTTTCATCGTTAGATTCGAATGAACTAATAATAGATTTTATATACGGATCTTCCATTTGCGCCTTTCTGAAATCCTCGGCTCCTTTTCGTGGAAAGTCAATGTAAATTGACATACACTCACATTTTACATCATTTTGGTTTTGAAGTGAGCATGGAGGTCTTGATAACGTGTCTGCTACTGCATTTTGACGGGCTGGAGTGTATCCAAATTGTATATTAAACGTTTGTAGTTGTAACGCCCATCTAGCAAGGCGACCCGTTGGGCTTTTCAAGCTGAACAACCATTTTAGAGGTTGATGATCAGTAAGAACGAGAATCTCAGAACCTTCTATATATCCTCTGAATTTTTTAACTGCCCACACAACTGCTAGAGCTTCCCGCTCAGTTGTGGAATAATTTCTTTCCGCCGGCAGTAGTAAACGACTGGCGTATTCAATTGTATGTTCAGATTCCTTCTCCCCCTGGAGTAAAACTGCCCCGAGCGCATAATTGCTCGCATCTGTTTTCAGAACAAAAGACAAATTTTCATTTACTTGTTGCAAAATGGGTGGAGAGGTTAAAAGATTTTTTAAAGAATTAAAAGCACGTTGTTCGTTTTCAGACCACTGCCAAGTTGCTTTCTTTTTAGTGAGATCTGACAAAGGTTTCGAAACATTAGCAAAGGACGGTATAAAACGTCTGTACAAGGAACAGGTTTGCAAAAACGATAAGACTTCTTTTGAATTTCTAGGGTTTGGTCGCTCTATAATCGCCTTTGTCTTTTCAGGGTCTACTTCCAGACCAATAGTTGTAAGAATATGTCCCAAATACTTTACTTCCGGTTTACAGAAGAAACATTTTCCTCTGTGTAGATGAAAGCCAAACTTTTTCAGTCTTGTGAATGTTTGTTTTAGATCAGAAATATGTGACTGGAAGTCTTTCGAACAGATAATAATATCGTCGAGGTAAGCCAAAATTAAAATATCAGGTAAACCAGTACGAAACTTGTCGATTAACCTTTGAAAGGTAGCTGGGGCATTTTTGAGCATAAACTGCATTCTATTAAATACAAAAATTCCGAATGGAGTTGTAAAAGCAGTTTTCAATTTATCGTTTTCTGCGATTTTAATTTGCCAATACCCAGAACGTAAATCTAAAGTAGACATAAATGGAGTTGTTTTCGCTGAGTGTAAGAGGTCATCAATACGTGGGAGTGGATATGTATCTGTGGTTGTAATCGCATTTAAATGGCGGTAATCGACGCATAATCTCACAGATCCATCCTTCTTCGGGATCAAGACTACTGGAAATGCCCACGGCGACTCCTTTTCCTTTATTATACCTTTCTTTAGCATACTATCGAGTTCTTGTTTTAATAATATTTTAATTTTTGGTGAAATTTGATATGGTGGACTTGCAATTGGGTCATGTGAACCTGCTTTTATAAAATGTTCCACATGAAAAATTGGTATTTCAATATCTTCGAATATTTCTTTTTCTGAGATCAGAAGATTTTCCAACGTTTTACGATCAGTTTCTGATAGATGAGGACCTTCATTTGACTTTAATTTTATATCAAATGTGTTCAATTCTAATGGCTTAAAAACTTCTTCACAATAATCATCGTATTTTGTCCTTTTTAAGGGTGGGAACAAATCTGAACTACTTGGAGTTTCTACATTTTCAGGAACTGAATTTTCAAAAATTTTATTAATACTACCTGGCGAGTAATTATTATTACCACTTTCAAACCAGGATAAAAATTATTTACCTCATCGGGTCTTACATTTTCCGACAACGATATATTGTTTATCATTTGAGGTTGACTATATGCGAACTCAAAAATTTTAGAAGGATAATCTTTATAATGCCATGTACGTTGAGCTGGGTCTAAAACAATACCATTTGTTCCATAAAATCTACTCCTATTAGAGTTCTATTAGCTTTAGCCTTTGGGAGACAGATAAGCTGTATCTTCTTAAAACGATTTCCGATAATAGTATCAACGGTTGTAGAATAAACCACTTCATTGTGTGGAATTCCGTCAGCTAAAATCACTTCAACACATACTTTTTGGAATGCTACACCTTTTTTAATTAATTTCTGATAGAGAAGAAACCCTGCAACACTGGTTCTGGCTCCGGAGTCGAAATAAGCTTCGCCGTTCATACCTGCAATGTCGATTTTGACAACAGGAACATTTCGTCCCACCAAAGTGGTATGTATGGAGTTAAAATCAAGGTTTTGATCACTAGCATTTGAATTATCCTTATTACATGATGGGCAATTTGAGCGGTAATATCCAGCTGCTCCACATCCATAACAATTAAGTTTTGTTTCAGGCACCTTTACTTGTTTATGTTTTTCGGCCTCAATCTTTTTGAAACAATTTTCTGCCAAATGGTTTTTCTTTCTGCAATATGTACATCTTAAGCCAGAAATTTGGGAATTTCGGGAATTTTCAAGAGATTTTCCTTTTTCGTCTTTATTTCCCTGCCCATTTTCAATAATTAGCATTTCTGTTTCCCTTGCTTTGTTCAAAAGATCTTAAAATGTAAAAAGACTATCCCGAGATACTTTTTCACGAATCTGAAGGTTCAATTGACAGAATAGGATATCTAACATTGTTTTCTCAGAAAGTTTTTCTGTTAGTTGTGCGAAAAGTCTTCTTTTTCTGCAGATAAAACTGTCAGTTGTTTCAAAATTTTTCTGTTTTTCTTGAAAAAATTCATTAAAAATACGCCAATCAGGCTTTGGGGTGCAAAAGCTTTCCTCAATAGATCTACCGCCTCATTAAACGTGTTTGCTTCATGCTTCACTCCTTCCCACCATGTAGAGGCATATCCCTCTAAAAGTAATGGAAGACTTATTAGAGCATAGCGGTCTAAAATATTTTCGGCTTCCTTATACACCAAAATAGTAGCCAGAAAATCTTCAATTTAGTGGAATTACGACCACCATTAAAACGAGCAGTGCAGTTGCTAAATGTTGTCTTAACATCCTGCCGCATGGTTAAGCCGCCTAAAAGTTCCTTAAATTGGCCATCAGTTAAAACCATATTAACTGGAGCTTGTGCTTGATTAGCAATTGCTCTTGTTGTATTATATATTGGATCTATTGGGTTTTGTAGTTGTGAGTCTGCGATGCCATTTGTAGAATTAGCAACGCTATTTTCAAAATTATTTTGAAGCTGAGTTGAAATGCCATCTTGAGATTGATTTTCAAGGTTTTGATTATCAACAGCATTTTGTGGCCGAGTTGTGGTAATACGTGGACTTCGTCTCATTTTGGACAAATCCCAAAAACCCTGTTCGCCAAAATAAAATTTAGAGTACTTTTGTAAAACATTCTCTTAAGAGGTCGTGTAATATTCGTGTGAAAGTATTGTGTCTAGCTTCGTAGTAAATATGACAAAACACTGGGAACTGCTAAAAGCAACAACTACACTAATAGTCAAAACAACAACGGTGATGATATGAAAAGCAATTATGATAATATTCCAAGCAACAACAACGATGATGATGAAGCGTAGCAACAACAACGATGGAAACGACGACGTATAACCTCGCTGGAGTTTTTTAACAGCACAATAGCACACAAGTTATGTTTTTTTTTTAAATAACCACCAGACACTTTTAGCAACAAATCCTTAGGATGCTGTGGTGAATTCTCTCCTTTTACATACCAAATCTAGAATCTGCTTCCGTGTTGATGATTTAAATAAAAATTTTCGTTGGGCGCCACTTGTAGAAAGGAGGAATCTTCTCCTTTCTAAGGTTATGTTTGGTTAAATTTTATTAAATTATTAAGCAAATCCTAACCAGACTTAAAAGTCCAAGCTGGAAAATACTTATTATTGTTTTATTTTAAAACGGTCCAAATCAGACTTTAAAGTCCAAATCTGTTCTCGTTTTAGTTTTATCTTTTTTGGTTTTGAAAAAATAAAAGTCCGCTGTTATTTTAAAGTTGACTTCTTCGGTCAATTGATTATAAACGAATGAATTTATTGAAATTAAAATGTTCTAACATGGCAAAACAAATTTGACGTGAAAATCAAATATTACTTGAAAATAATTGAGTTGAACAAAAAATATTAAATCAGTAACTGAATACAGTATTGTAAAATAAAACAAATGCAATAAATACTTAGAGACTCAATTAAATCAAAACAATTTAAATGAATAAGATGAATTTAAATTGTAAAACAAAATTATAGAAAAATTAATAATCATTTGTAAATAAATAATAAGCGGTTGCTACAATATATATATATTTTTTATTAATTTTATTTCAGTTTTTATAAAACTTAGATTACTTATACAATTTTCATACCATAAAATTCGTCAGCATCACTGTGCATGGCACACGATTTATCAACATTTTATTTGTTGCTAGACCAATAAAATTTTGTATATACGCTTATTGTCCCTGTTGTTCATGTCACAAAATTTTCAATTTGCCATCCTCTTTTATATATGGTCCTTGGTTGTACCTCTGCCGAAATCTGTGTGATTGAAGTAGTACCATTGGATGACAAGCTGTCCTTTTTAGTAGCAGTTCTGTGGTAATATGAAGGATACATATTTGAGTCTTTCTCAATAGCGCGCAATCTGAGCTGAGTATATCTCTGTTCTGTTAGTTACAAATCTAGAAATAATGCTAATGCTTCATTATTTGATAACTGTTTTTCCTCGCTAAGAATCCGTTTTGTTTCCACGGGACTAGTGACATCATCTTCTTCAATGATATCCACATTTTCGAATTAGCTGTGTGATCAAAATTGATCTACAAATGAAAATATGTGGTTTTTGTTTTTTTTTTTTTAAGGCACCAAATCTAACGCAAACAGCGTCGCTGCTTGGTTTGTTTCAATATTATATATATCGTTATTTTCCTTTCATTGTTTTAATATGTAGTCTTTTGACTCCCTTTATATTAACTCGTAGGGTCTGCGTGTCATCAAAATATTGCAAAAAAAATTTTTTATTTTTGACATATATATTTTCAGTCAATCAATTTTTTAATTACATGTTTTTAAATTAATTTACAAATAAAAGAAGTATTATAAAAACTTGGTTTTTTAGGATCGGTTTTTTATAATTAACAAGAGTGTTAAGTTCGGTTGGGCCGAATCTGTGATACCCTCCAACTACATCTTAAACTCAATATTACGACCAATATTAGGTACGGCTACCACTTTAAAACTGTTGTTCGGTACTGAAATTTTAATTTCGAATATCAATTAAATTTAAAGTAAATTGCTTTTCTTGTTAGCCACTTTCTATTGTAATTCCTTGTTATAAAAAACAATGATCGTGAATTCTATAGAAAGAATTCGTTACTATTTTAAAAGTGGCATTATTTTTTTTAACTAAAGTAGAAAACCCTTAATGAAATTCATTATATAACGCAGCCAGCGTTTTATAACACCTAAAGTTTGATCCATATAAGAAAGTTTTGAAATAAAAAAAAATTTTCAAATATTAATATTAAATAATCTAACCAACAAAAACAAAGTTTTTATTAAAAATCTTTCTTTGCTAATGAATATGAATTTTGAATCTGCACGTGACTGTGCGTGCTTTTGCGTGACTATTTTAAAATTAATCTGGACAAAGTCTCAGATCGATCGGATGAGGGGAAATTCGCTTTAAATCTCTCCGTGTCTGTGCGTGACCATGCGTGACTAAGTCAAAGTTAATCATTTTTCATAGCAAGTGTATGGACAAAGTTTCAGATCGATTTTTATTTTTTAATTTTTAATTTTTAATTTTTAATTTTTAATTTTTAATTTTTAATTTTTAATTTTTAATTTTAATTTTTAATTTTTAATTTTTAATTTTTAATTTTTAATTTTTATTTTTTAATTTTTAATTTTTAATTATTAATTTTTAATTTTTAAATTTTTAATTTTTAATTTTAATTTTTAATTTTTAATTTTTAATTTCTAATTTTTAATTTATAATTTTTAATGTTTAATTTTTAATTTTTAATTTTTAATTTTTAATTTTTAATTTTTAATTTTAAAATTTTAAATTTTAAATTTTAATTTTTAATTTTTAATTTTTAATTTTTAATTTTTAATTTTTAATTTTTAATTTTTAATTTTTAATTTTTAATTTTTAATTTTTAATTTTTAATTTTTAATTTTTAATTTTTAATTTTTAATTTTTAATTTTTAATTTTTAATTTTTAATTTTTAATTTTTAATTTTTAATTTTTAATTTTTAATTTTTAATTTTTAATTTTTAATTTTTAATTTTTAATTTTTAATTTTTAATTTTTAATTTTTAATTTTTAATTTTTATTTTTTAATTTTTAATTTTTAATTATTAATTTTTAATTTTTAAATTTTTAATTTTTAATTTTTAATTTTTAATTTTTAATTTCTAATTTTTAATTTCTAATTTTTAATGTTTAATTTTTAATTTTTAATTTTTAATTTTTAATTTTTAAATTTTAAATTTTAATTTTTAATTTTTAATTTTTAATTTTTAATTTTTAATTTTTAATTTTTAATTTTTAATTTTTAATTTTTATTTTTTAATTTTTAATTTTTAATTTTTAATTTTTAATTTTTAATTTTTAATTTTTAATTTTTAATTTTTAATTTTTTATTTTTAATTTTTAATTTTTAATTTTTAATTTTTAATTTTTAATTTTTAATTTTTAATTTTTAATTTTTAATTTTTAATTTTTAATTTTTAATTTTTAATTTTTAATTTTTAATTTTTAATTTTTAATTTTTAATTTTTAATTTGTAATTTTTAATTTTTAATTTTTAATTTTTAATTTTTAATTTTTAATTTTTAATTTTTAATTTTTAATTTTTAATTTTTAATTTTTAATTTTTAATTTTTAATTTTTATTTTTTAATTTTTAATTTTTAATTATTAATTTTTAATTTTTAAATTTTTAATTTTTAATTTTAATTTTTAATTTTTAATTTTTAATTTTTAATTTTTAATTTTTAATTTCTAATTTTTAATTTATAATTTTTAATGTTTAATTTTTAATTTTTAATTTTTAATTTTTAATTTTTAATTTTTAAATTTTAAATTTTAAATTTTAAATTTTAATTTTTAATTTTTAATTTTTAATTTTTAATTTTTAATTTTTAATTTTTAATTTTTAATTTTTAATTTTTAATTTTTAATTTTTAATTTTTAATTTTTAATTTTTAATTTTTAATTTTTAATTTTTAATTTTTAATTTTTAATTTTTAATTTTTAATTTTTAATTTTTAATTTTTAATTTTTAATTTTTAATTTTTAATTTTTAATTTTTAATTTTTAATTTTTAATTTTTAATTTTTAATTTTTAATTTTTAATTTTTAATTTTTAATTTTTAATTTTTATTTTTTAATTTTTAATTTTTAATTATTAATTTTTAATTTTTAAATTTTTAATTTTTAATTTTTAATTTTTAATTTTTAATTTTTAATTTTTAATTTCTAATTTTTAATTTCTAATTTTTAATGTTTAATTTTTAATTTTTAATTTTTAATTTTTAATTTTTAATTTTTAAATTTTAAATTTTAATTTTTAATTTTTAATTTTTAATTTTTAATTTTTAATTTTTAATTTTTATTTTTTAATTTTTAATTTTTAATTTTTAATTTTTAATTTTTAATTTTTAATTTTTAATTTTTAATTTTTTATTTTTAATTTTTAATTTTTAATTTTTAATTTTTAATTTTTAATTTTTAATTTTTAATTTTTAATTTTTAATTTTTAATTTTTAATTTTTAATTTGTAATTTTTAATTTTTAATTTTTAATTTTTAATTTTTAATTTTTAATTTTTAATTTTTAATTTTTGATTTTTAATTTTTAATTTTTAATTTTTAATTTTTAATTTTTAATTTTTAATTTTTAATTTTTAATTTTTAATTTTTAATTTTTAATTTTTAATTTTTAATTTTTAATTTTTAATTTTTAATTTTTAATTTTTAATTTTTAATTTTTAATTTTTAATTTTTAATTTTTAATTTTTAATTTTTAATTTTTAATTTTTAATTTTTAATTTTTAATTTTTAATTTTTAATTTTTAATTTTTAATTTTTAATTTTTAATTTTTAATTTTTAATTTTTAATTTTTAATTTTTAATTTTTAATTTTTAATTTTTAATTTTTAATTTTTAATTTTTAATTTTTAATTTTTAATTTTTAATTTTTAATTTTTAATTTTTAATTTTTAATTTTTAATTTTTAATTTTTAATTTTTAATTTTTAATTTTTAATTTTTAATTTTTAATTTTTAATTTTTAATTTTTAATTTTTAATTTTTAATTTTTAATTTTTAATTTTTAATTTTTAATTTTTAATTTTTAATTTTTAATTTTTAATTTTAAAATTTTTAATTTTTAATTTTTAATTTTTAATTTTTAATTTTTAATTTTTAATTTTTAATTTTTAATTTTTAATTTTTGAATTTTAATTTTTGATTTTTGATTTTTAATTTTTAATTTTTAATTTTTGATTTTTAATTTTTAATTTTTAATTTTTAATTTTTAATTTTTAATTTTTAATTTTTAATTTTTAATTTTTAATTTTTTATTTTTAATTTTTAATTTTTAATTTTTAATTTTTAATTTTTAATTTTTAATTTTTAATTTTTAATTTTTAATTTTTAATTTTTAATTTTTAATTTTTAATTTTTAATTTTTAATTTTTAATTTTTAATTTTTAATTTTTAATTTTTAATTTTTAATTTTTAATTTTTAATTTTTAATTTTTAATTTTTAATTTTTAATTTTTAATTTTTAATTTTTAATTTTTAATTTTTAATTTTTAATTTTTAATTTTTAATTTTTAATTTTTAATTTTTAATTTTTAATTTTTAATTTTTAATTTTTAATTTTTAATTTTTAATTTTTAATTTTTAATTTTTAATATTTAATTTTTAATTTTTAATTTTTAATTTTTAATTTTTAATTTTTAATTTTTAATTTTTAATTTTTAATTTTTATTTTTTAATTTTTAATTTTTAATTTTTAATTTTTAATTTTTAATTTTTAATTTTTAATTTTTAATTTTTAATTTTTAATTTTTAATTTTTAATTTTTAATTTTTAATTTTTAATTTTTAATTTTTAATTTTTAATTTTTAATTTTTAATTTTTAATTTTTAATTTTTAATTTTTAATTTTTAATTTTTAATTTTTAATTTTTGATTTTTAATTTTTAATTTTTAATTTTTAATTTTTAATTTTTAATTTTTAATTTTTAATTTTTAATTTTTAATTTTTAATTTTTAATTATTAATTTTTAATTTTTAATTTTTAATTTTTAATTTTTAATTTTTAATTTTTAATTTTTAATTTTTAATTTTTAATTTTTAATTTTTAATTTTTATTTTTTAATTTTTAATTTTTAATTATTAATTTTTAATTTTTAAATTTTTAATTTTTAATTTTTAATTTTTAATTTTTAATTTCTAATTTTTAATTTCTAATTTTTAATGTTTAATTTTTAATTTTTAATTTTTAATTTTTAATTTTTAAATTTTAAATTTTAATTTTTAATTTTTAATTTTTAATTTTTAATTTTTAATTTTTAATTTTTAATTTTTAATTTTTAATTTTTATTTTTTAATTTTTAATTTTTAATTTTTAATTTTTAATTTTTAATTTTTAATTTTTAATTTTTAATTTTTAATTTTTAATTTTTTATTTTTAATTTTTAATTTTTAATTTTTAATTTTTAATTTTTAATTTTTAATTTTTAATTTTTAATTTTTAATTTTTAATTTTTAATTTTTAATTTTTAATTTTTAATTTTTAATTTTTAATTTTTAATTTTTAATTTTTAATTTGTAATTTTTAATTTTTAATTTTTAATTTTTAATTTTTAATTTTTAATTTTTAATTTTTAATTTTTAATTTTTAATTTTTAATTTTTAATTTTTAATTTTTATTTTTTAATTTTTAATTTTTAATTATTAATTTTTAATTTTTAAATTTTTAATTTTTAATTTTAATTTTTAATTTTTAATTTTTAATTTTTAATTTTTAATTTTTAATTTCTAATTTTTAATTTATAATTTTTAATGTTTAATTTTTAATTTTTAATTTTTAATTTTTAATTTTTAATTTTTAAATTTTAAATTTTAAATTTTAAATTTTAATTTTTAATTTTTAATTTTTAATTTTTAATTTTTAATTTTTAATTTTTAATTTTTAATTTTTAATTTTTAATTTTTAATTTTTAATTTTTAATTTTTAATTTTTAATTTTTAATTTTTAATTTTTAATTTTTAATTTTTAATTTTTAATTTTTAATTTTTAATTTTTAATTTTTAATTTTTAATTTTTAATTTTTAATTTTTAATTTTTAATTTTTAATTTTTAATTTTTAATTTTTAATTTTTAATTTTTAATTTTTAATTTTTAATTTTTATTTTTTAATTTTTAATTTTTAATTTTTAATTTTTAATTTTTAAATTTTTAATTTTTAATTTTTAATTTTTAATTTTTAATTTTTAATTTTTAATTTTTAATTTCTAATTTTTAATTTCTAATTTTTAATGTTTAATTTTTAATTTTTAATTTTTAATTTTTAATTTTTAATTTTTAAATTTTAAATTTTAATTTTTAATTTTTAATTTTTAATTTTTAATTTTTAATTTTTAATTTTTAATTTTTATTTTTTAATTTTTAATTTTTAATTTTTAATTTTTAATTTTTAATTTTTAATTTTTAATTTTTTATTTTTAATTTTTAATTTTTAATTTTTAATTTTTAATTTTTAATTTTTAATTTTTAATTTTTAATTTTTAATTTTTAATTTTTAATTTTTAATTTTTAATTTGTAATTTTTAATTTTTAATTTTTAATTTTTAATTTTTAATTTTTAATTTTTAATTTTTGATTTTTAATTTTTAATTTTTAATTTTTAATTTTTAATTTTTAATTTTTAATTTTTAATTTTTAATTTTTAATTTTTAATTTTTAATTTTTAATTTTTAATATTTAATTTTTAATTTTTAATTTTTAATTTTTAATTTTTAATTTTTAATTTTTAATTTTTAATTTTTAATTTTTATTTTTTAATTTTTAATTTTTAATTTTTAATTTTTAATTTTTAATTTTTAATTTTTAATTTTTAATTTTTAATTTTTAATTTTTAATTTTTAATTTTTAATTTTTAATTTTTAATTTTTAATTTTTAATTTTTAATTTTTAATTTTTAATTTTTAATTTTTAATTTTTAATTTTTAATTTTTAATTTTTAATTTTTAATTTTTAATTTTTAATTTTTAATTTTTAATTTTTAATTTTTGATTTTTAATTTTTAATTTTTAATTTTTAATTTTTAATTTTTAATTTTTAATTTTTAATTTTTAATTTTTAATTTTTAATTATTAATTTTTAATTTTTAATTTTTAATTTTTAATTTTTAATTTTTAATTTTTAATTTTTAATTTTTAATTTTTAATTTTTAATTTTTAATTTTTATTTTTTAATTTTTAATTTTTAATTATTAATTTTTAATTTTTAAATTTTTAATTTTTAATTTTTAATTTTTAATTTTTAATTTCTAATTTTTAATTTCTAATTTTTAATGTTTAATTTTTAATTTTTAATTTTTAATTTTTAATTTTTAATTTTTAATTTTTAATTTTTAAATTTTAAATTTTAATTTTTAATTTTTAATTTTTAATTTTTAATTTTTAATTTTTATTTTTTAATTTTTAATTTTTAATTTTTAATTTTTAATTTTTAATTTTTAATTTTTAATTTTTAATTTTTAATTTTTTATTTTTAATTTTTAATTTTTAATTTTTAATTTTTAATTTTTAATTTTTAATTTTTAATTTTTAATTTTTAATTTTTAATTTTTAATTTTTAATTTTTAATTTTTAATTTTTAATTTTTAATTTGTAATTTTTAATTTTTAATTTTTAATTTTTAATTTTTAATTTTTAATTTTTAATTTTTAATTTTTAATTTTTAATTTTTAATTTTTAATTTTTAATTTTTAATTTTTATTTTTTAATTTTTAATTTTTAATTATTAATTTTTAATTTTTAATTTTTAATTTTTAATTTTTAATTTTTAATTTTTAATTTTTAATTTTTATTTTTTAATTTTTAATTTTTAATTATTAATTTTTAATTTTTAAATTTTTAATTTTTAATTTTTAATTTTTAATTTTTAATTTCTAATTTTTAATTTCTAATTTTTAATGTTTAATTTTTAATTTTTAATTTTTAATTTTTAATTTTTAAATTTTAAATTTTAATTTTTAATTTTTAATTTTTAATTTTTAATTTTTAATTTTTAATTTTTATTTTTTAATTTTTAATTTTTAATTTTTAATTTTTAATTTTTAATTTTTAATTTTTAATTTTTAATTTTTAATTTTTAATTTTTTATTTTTAATTTTTAATTTTTAATTTTTAATTTTTAATTTTTAATTTTTAATTTTTAATTTTTAATTTTTAATTTTTAATTTTTAATTTTTAATTTTTAATTTTTAATTTTTAATTTTTAATTTGTAATTTTTAATTTTTAATTTTTAATTTTTAATTTTTAATTTTTAATTTTTAATTTTTAATTTTTAATTTTTAATTTTTAATTTTTAATTTTTAATTTTTAATTTTTAATTTTTAATTTTTAATTTTTAATTTTTAATTTTTAATTTTTAATTTTTAATTTTTAATTTTTAATTTTTAATTTTTAATTTTTAATTTTTAATTTTTAATTTTTAATTTTTAATTTTTAATTTTTAATTTTTAATTTTTAATTTTTAATTTTTAATTTTTAATTTTTAATTTTTAATTTTTAATTTTTAATTTTTAATTTTTAATTTTTAATTTTTAATTTTTAATTTTTAATTTTTAATTTTTAATTTTTAATTTTTAATTTTTAATTTTTAATTTTTAATTTTTATTTTTTAATTTTTAATTTTTAATTATTAATTTTTAATTTTTAAATTTTTAATTTTTAATTTTTAATTTTTAATTTTTAATTTTTAATTTTTAATTTTTAATTTTTAATTTTTAATTTTTAATTTTTAATTTTTAATTTTTAATTTTTAATTTTTAATTTTTAATTTTCAATTTTTAATTTTTAATTTTTAATTTTTAATTTTTAATTTTTAATTTTTAATTTTTAATTTTTAATTTTTAATTTTTGATTTTTAATTTTTAATTTTTAATTTTTAATTTTTAATTTTTAATTTTTAATTTTTAATTTTTAATTTTTAATTATTAATTTTTAATTTTTAATTTTTAATTTTTAATTTTTAATTTTTAATTTTTAATTTTTAATTTTTAATTTTTAATTTTTAATTTTTAATTTTTATTTTTTAATTTTTAATTTTTAATTATTAATTTTTAATTTTTAAATTTTTAATTTTTAATTTTTAATTTTTAATTTTTAATTTCTAATTTTTAATTTCTAATTTTTAATGTTTAATTTTTAATTTTTAATTTTTAATTTTTAATTTTTAATTTTTAATTTTTAATTTTTAAATTTTAAATTTTAATTTTTAATTTTTAATTTTTAATTTTTAATTTTTAATTTTTATTTTTTAATTTTTAATTTTTAATTTTTAATTTTTAATTTTTAATTTTTAATTTTTAATTTTTAATTTTTAATTTTTTATTTTTAATTTTTAATTTTTAATTTTTAATTTTTAATTTTTAATTTTTAATTTTTAATTTTTAATTTTTAATTTTTAATTTTTAATTTTTAATTTTTAATTTGTAATTTTTAATTTTTAATTTTTAATTTTTAATTTTTAATTTTTAATTTTTAATTTTTAATTTTTAATTTTTAATTTTTAATTTTTAATTTTTAATTTTTAATTTTTATTTTTTAATTTTTAATTTTTAATTATTAATTTTTAATTTTTAATTTTTAATTTTTAATTTTTAATTTTTAATTTTTATTTTTTAATTTTTAATTTTTAATTATTAATTTTTAATTTTTAAATTTTTAATTTTTAATTTTTAATTTTTAATTTTTAATTTTTAATTTCTAATTTTTAATTTCTAATTTTTAATGTTTAATTTTTAATTTTTAATTTTTAATTTTTAATTTTTAAATTTTAAATTTTAATTTTTAATTTTTAATTTTTAATTTTTAATTTTTAATTTTTATTTTTTAATTTTTAATTTTTAATTTTTAATTTTTAATTTTTAATTTTTAATTTTTAATTTTTAATTTTTAATTTTTAATTTTTTATTTTTAATTTTTAATTTTTAATTTTTAATTTTTAATTTTTAATTTTTAATTTTTAATTTTTAATTTTTAATTTTTAATTTTTAATTTTTAATTTTTAATTTTTAATTTTTAATTTGTAATTTTTAATTTTTAATTTTTAATTTTTAATTTTTAATTTTTAATTTTTAATTTTTAATTTTTAATTTTTAATTTTTAATTTTTAATTTTTAATTTTTAATTTTTAATTTTTAATTTTTAATTTTTAATTTTTAATTTTTAATTTTTAATTTTTAATTTTTAATTTTTAATTTTTAATTTTTAATTTTTAATTTTTAATTTTTAATTTTTAATTTTTAATTTTTAATTTTTAATTTTTAATTTTTAATTTTTAATTTTTAATTTTTAATTTTTAATTTTTAATTTTTAATTTTTAATTTTTAATTTTTAATTTTTAATTTTTAATTTTTAATTTTTAATTTTTAATTTTTAATTTTTAATTTTTAATTTTTAATTTTTAATTTTTAATTTTTAATTTTTAATTTTTAATTTTTATTTTTTAATTTTTAATTTTTAATTATTAATTTTTAATTTTTAAATTTTTAATTTTTAATTTTTAATTTTTAATTTTTAATTTTTAATTTTTAATTTTTAATTTTTAATTTTTAATTTTTAATTTCTAATTTTTAATTTCTAATTTTTAATGTTTAATTTTTAATTTTTAATTTTTAATTTTTAATTTTTAATTTTTAATTTTTAAATTTTAAATTTTAATTTTTAATTTTTAATTTTTAATTTTTAATTTTTAATTTTTATTTTTTAATTTTTAATTTTTAATTTTTAATTTTTAATTTTTAATTTTTAATTTTTAATTTTTTATTTTTAATTTTTAATTTTTAATTTTTAATTTTTAATTTTTAATTTTTAATTTTTAATTTTTAATTTTTAATTTTTAATTTTTAATTTTTAATTTGTAATTTTTAATTTTTAATTTTTAATTTTTAATTTTTAATTTTTAATTTTTAATTTTTAATTTTTAATTTTTGATTTTTAATTTTTAATTTTTAATTTTTAATTTTTAATTTTTAATTTTAATTTTTAATTTTTAATTTTTAATTTTTAATTTTTAATTTTTAATTTTTAATTTTTAATTTTTAATTTTTAATTTTTAATTTTTAATTTTTAATTTTTAATTTTTAATTTTTAATTTTTAATTTTTAATTTTTAATTTTTAATTTTTAATTTTTAATTTTTAATTTTTAATTTTTAATTTTTAATTTTTAATTTTTAATTTTTAATTTTTAATTTTTAATTTTTAATTTTTAATTTTTAATTTTTAATTTTTAATTTTTAATTTTTAATTTTTAATTTTTAATTTTTAATTTTTAATTTTTAATTTTTAATTTTTAATTTTTAATTTTTAATTTTTAATTTTTAATTTTTAATTTTTAATTTTTAATTTTTAATTTTTAATTTTTTAATTTTTAATTTTTAATTTTTAATTTTTAATTTTTAATTTTTAATTTTAAAATTTTTAATTTTTAATTTTTAATTTTTAATTTTTAATTTTTAATTTTTAATTTTTAATTTTTAATTTTTAATTTTTAATTTTTAATTTTTGAATTTTAATTTTTGATTTTTGATTTTTAATTTTTAATTTTTAATTTTTGATTTTTAATTTTTAATTTTTAATTTTTAATTTTTAATTTTAATTTTTAATTTTTAATTTTTAATTTTTTATTTTTAATTTTTAATTTTTAATTTTTAATTTTTAATTTTTAATTTTTAATTTTTAATTTTTAATTTTTAATTTTTAATTTTTAATTTTTAATTTTTAATTTTTAATTTTTAATTTTTAATTTTTAATTTTTAATTTTTAATTTTTAATTTTTAATTTTTAATTTTTAATTTTTAATTTTTAATTTTTAATTTTTAATTTTTAATTTTTAATTTTTAATTTTTAATTTTTAATTTTTAATTTTTAATTTTTAATTTTTAATTTTTAATTTTTAATTTTTAATTTTTAATTTTTAATTTTTAATTTTTAATTTTTAATTTTTAATTTTTAATTTTTAATTTTTAATTTTTAATTTTTAATTTTTAATTTTTAATTTTTAATTTTTAATTTTTAATTTTTAATTTTTAATTTTTAATTTTTAATTTTTAATTTTTAATTTTTAATTTTTAATTTTTAATTTTTAATTTTTAATATTTAATTTTTAATTTTTAATTTTTAATTTTTAATTTTTAATTTTTAATTTTTAATTTTTAATTTTTAATTTTTATTTTTTAATTTTTAATTTTTAAATTTTTAATTTTTAATTTTTAATTTTTAATTTTTAATTTTTAATTTTTAATTTTTAATTTTTAATTTTTAATTTTTAATTTTTAATTTTTAATTTTTAATTTTTAATTTTTAATTTTCAATTTTTAATTTTTAATTTTAAAATTTTTAATTTTTAATTTTTAATTTTTAATTTTTAATTTTTAATTTTTGATTTTTAATTTTAATTTTTAATTTTTAATTTTTAATTTTAATTTTTAATTTTTAATTTTTAATTTTTAATTTTTAATTATTAATTTTTAATTTTTAATTTTTAATTTTTAATTTTTAATTTTTAATTTTTAATTTTTAATTTTTAATTTTTAATTTTTAATTTTTAATTTTTAATTTTTAATTTTTATTTTTTAATTTTTAATTTTTAATTATTAATTTTTAATTTTTAAATTTTTAATTTTTAATTTTTAATTTTTAATTTTTAATTTTTAATTTTTAATTTCTAATTTTTAATTTCTAATTTTTAATGTTTAATTTTTAATTTTTAATTTTTAATTTTTAATTTTTAATTTTTAATTTTTAATTTTTAAATTTTAAATTTTAATTTTTAATTTTTAATTTTTAATTTTTAATTTTTAATTTTTAATTTTTATTTTTTAATTTTTAATTTTTAATTTTTAATTTTTAATTTTTAATTTTTAATTTTTAATTTTTAATTTTTAATTTTTAATTTTTAATTTTTTATTTTTAATTTTTAATTTTTAATTTTTAATTTTTAATTTTAATTTTTAATTTTTAATTTTTAATTTTTAATTTTTAATTTTTAATTTTTAATTTTTAATTTTTAATTTTTAATTTTTAATTTTTAATTTTTAATTTGTAATTTTTAATTTTTAATTTTTAATTTTTAATTTTTAATTTTTAATTTTTAATTTTTAATTTTTAATTTTTAATTTTTAATTTTTAATTTTTAATTTTTAATTTTTAATTTTTATTTTTTAATTTTTAATTTTTAATTATTAATTTTTAATTTTTAATTTTTAATTTTTAATTTTTAATTTTTAATTTTTAATTTTTATTTTTTAATTTTTAATTTTTAATTATTAATTTTTAATTTTTAAATTTTTAATTTTTAATTTTTAATTTTTAATTTTTAATTTTTAATTTTTAATTTCTAATTTTTAATTTCTAATTTTTAATGTTTAATTTTTAATTTTTAATTTTTAATTTTTAATTTTTAATTTTTAAATTTTAATTTTTAATTTTTAATTTTTAATTTTTAATTTTTAATTTTTAATTTTTATTTTTTAATTTTTAATTTTTAATTTTTAATTTTTAATTTTTAATTTTTAATTTTTAATTTTTAATTTTTAATTTTTAATTTTTTATTTTTAATTTTTAATTTTTAATTTTTAATTTTTAATTTTTAATTTTTAATTTTTAATTTTTAATTTTTAATTTTTAATTTTTAATTTTTAATTTTTAATTTTTAATTTTTAATTTTTAATTTGTAATTTTTAATTTTTAATTTTTAATTTTTAATTTTTAATTTTTAATTTTTAATTTTTAATTTTTAATTTTTAATTTTTAATTTTTAATTTTTTAATTTTTAATTTTTAATTTTTAATTTTTAATTTTTAATTTTTAATTTTTAATTTTTAATTTTTAATTTTTAATTTTTAATTTTTAATTTTTAATTTTTAATTTTTAATTTTTAATTTTTAATTTTTAATTTTTAATTTTTAATTTTTAATTTTTAATTTTTAATTTTTAATTTTTAATTTTTAATTTTTAATTTTTAATTTTTAATTTTTAATTTTTAATTTTTAATTTTTAATTTTTAATTTTTAATTTTTAATTTTTAATTTTTAATTTTTAATTTTTAATTTTTAATTTTT